>OU015500.1:13827926-14280426 GCA_907164885.2 Dolomedes plantarius | reverse complement strand
AAGTCAAAATATAAATGATTATTTTAAAAAGAAAATTAATATCGGTAAAGCATTAAAACTTGAAGAAGAAATTATAATTCAAGGTCTCACAGACGGATTGCCGACAAGATACAGGGATTTATTTTTAATAAGTAACGTTGGTACAACTACTGAGTGGATTTCCCTTGCGAGGAAAATGATCAACAGCTACGAAGATAGGAGGAAAGATCACCATAATAGAGACATGCATAATCAACAGTCCGGTTTTCGCAGACCGTTCGATCGGCGAGATGACTATGACAGATTCCCACAACCCGAGTCAACCTAGATTCCGGACACAACAACCGCGACCATGGCATAGATGGCCCCAGAATTTTCGAGAAGAGGAACGTCCTAGGACTCGGTTCCAGTCTCCACAACATGCAAACAACTATACAGCAACGTGACAGAACAGCGACAATGACGGATTGTTCACCGTACACCTAAAAATCGGTACTGAACTGATTATCGGCCTGATAGATACAGGTAGCACCATTAACATTATTTCTCGAACTGTATATGATAAAATTAAATATTATGTGAAAATTCTTCCATCGGACAATCACAGGTCAGTACCCTCGCAGGTAAAATAAAAACTAATAAAATAATTTCTACAAAGTGCCGAATCGGTAAGTTGAACAGATTTGTTAATTTTTATGTTATTGAAACAAATTTAAAGTATGCAATTTTATCATCGGAAACTTATTAATCTATTTAAAATTAATTTGGATTTTATAAATTTTTGTGTTTATCAAGGAAAAAATAATATTTCATCTACTTTGGAAAATGTTACTAATAATTGCTATATATTTTTAACATATGATAATTCTAATGTGCCACATACTTGTTCTCATAATACTATAAATCTTGATACTAAATATAATAGTAATTGTGATACTCGTTTTTATAAAATTGAAAATGAAAATAATGTTGCTGATGATGAAAGTGTTCAATTGAACAAATATTGAATGAGTCATAATAATATTTTCGCGAAAAATAAATATGATGTTGGATGTATACGTCTTGAACCACAAAGAGTAATTTTGAACTCTGAACTACCAATTTCCCTTCGTCCAAACAAAGGGACGTCGCCAAAAGTAATGCCGAAATTAAGAAGCAAATAGACGAGCTTTTAGCTGCAGGTTTAATAAAAACATATCATTCACCCTATGCTTCCCCAATTACTTTGGCTTACAAGAAAGATGAAATTCAAAATCCAGAATGTGTATCGATTACCGAAACTAAATAGTATTACAAAAACGGACTCGGAACCAATTCCCCGAATCGACGCAGTTTTAGATCAACTAACCAATGCTAAGATTTTCTCCACCCTTGATTCCTCGCGAGTGGCTACTAGCATATTAACTAAATGAAAAAGATACAGAAAATTAGCTTTCACCTCAAACTTTGGCTTATATGAATGGAAAAGATTACCTTTTGGCTGGAAAAACGCTCCTGCCATATTCCAAAGAACACTCAGACAATTTTAAATAAATACCAATTAAATTTGCGCTCAACTATTTTGACGATATAATTATATTTTCAGACTCTTTCGAAGAACACTTAGAGCATTTAAAACTATTTTCTCGATTTGTGAAAAGAAAACATAAAATTGAAATTTTCAAAATGCCAATTTGCCCAAACAAAAATAAAATTTTTGGGATATGAAGTGGAAACGGGATGTTATCACCCGAGTAACGCTAATATAGAAATTATTAAGAAACTTCAACCTCCTAGGAATGTAAAGACTTACAAAGATTTTTAGGTAGCGTAAATGTTTATAATAAATTCATTCCCAACTATGCTAAATTAAGAGTACCATTGAATAAATTATTGAAGAAAGACACTAAATTTGAATGGACAGATGATGCCCGACAGCTTTTCAGGATTTTAAAAGACGCTCTAATATCTAAACCTGTTTTATCTATTTATAACCTAATTTTTGCCAAGTAAGTTGATGATCTGAGTGTTATTTTGTTGACACCGGAGAAACATTTGCCAGCACAATGGTTAGTTCCTCCCGCAGAGGGATGAGCCTCTTGCTGTCTTTGCATCACAGCACCCTCGTGATCACTAACCATCTTTCACGTTGGACACACAAGGATAGCCCATTTCACCTCCAGGTTTGTCACTTATGTCATGATTGGTACAATGATTTTAGAATTGAATATTTGAATTGAAACTAGTGACGATGTTAAAGCACATAATGTTTCTCACTATTACCTAATATGAAAATGATGCCCATTTACTTAATTAAGGATTTATAACAAGTTGTTTTGAGTTGTTAATTTATGATCTTATGTATTGTTAAAAACTTGACAGGTTATCTAAATCTATGCTGTAATTGAAGTGAAACTTTCAGAATAATATAAGAAATCAATTTTGTAATAATATTGTCTAAGTAATGTTGTTTTGAACTTGAACTTATTGAAATATCTTCTGAATTATATATTGTGAATATGTTAAAATTTGTGTAAGTATTCGAGATTAGGAATATGAAAAATGGAGATCAATGTATAATTGGTGTAAACGATTAAGTTTTGAAATCATGTGTAAAATTGTAATACTGAATATAACCACACTACAATAGGGACATATTGATAAACAAGTATAACGACTTGAATTTAAACTGAGCTTAAGGACTCAAAGAATTATACGTTATTTTGGACTCATTATTGAATAAAGACACTTTGATTTTAATTAAAAAGTTGTTTAGAATATATTAGCCAAAAATATTTCAGTTATTTGAATTTCATTGCACATTGTATAATAATTATAAAATTATGCATACTATGTAATTCCATATATTTTGAATGTTCATTATAAATTTCATTGTATATCCTTTAATTCTCATATATTTTGTGTAATGGTGCAACGAAGTCATAAGAGTGAGCTTAGTTCATAGTAAAGATTCAAAAGACTTAGCTTTGGTTTTGTTCGGTGAAGTTAATTATGACGGGTTATGGACAAAGCTCTTGACTCTGTAACCTTGATGTGTTTCTAATTCTCACACCACCCTTGCTGTTTATCGTGACTTCTTTCCACCAATGTTGCATTCAGAGACATGTAATTGTATAATGTAGTTAATTTGATTATATTTGATTGTAATTGTACTCACTTTATTATATAAGAGTTCATCTGTATTATGTTGTGAAAATGTCAACCTTTCAATGTGACGATTTTCCCTTTTTCGGGGGGGCTTTGTAATAAATTAAATACTAGGCCCTCCATTCTATCAGTTAAATTCCCTTTCCCTAAATCCATCCCCTAGTAACATTACTTTAACGCTTTAAAGACCCATAGCAACAGGGACTTCCCATAAAACAGTCAAACGTTGCACTTTCTACCCGTGTATACGTCCCGAGAAAGGCGTGAGTTCGCATCGCCAGCCCGAAATTCCGCTGACATTTCAAAACAACACGCCACATGTACCTCGCTTCTAGCGCGTAAGGTTGAAAGGTGATATTGCCACTTCGCCTCCGAGCATCTGAAATAAAGGACGTATGTTTCCTATCGCTACTAATACAATGATTCGACCCGACTGCTCAAAATTTAAATTCTTTCAGGCTGAGTCTAGCCCCAGCCATGTAAATTTGAGCTAGTTTTCCTTTTCCGGTTGCCTTTTAAGAACGATATGTAATGATTATATTACCCACAACCATCATATATATATATATACTATATATATATATATATATATATATCATTACTAAAATCAAACGGCATATGTAACGAGACCATCAGAAAGCAGGATAAGTTTTAAAATTATTAATTAATTGGAATATTTTTAACTTTATCCAATTAAAAGTTTCAAAGAGACTATAAATCGAATAGGCATGTTTCCAAATTTTTTACATGATTACAGGACTAACATTTAAAATAAAATATGTCATATTCATATAGAATATCCTAAGAGAGAATATCTAATAATATATTAAATGTGTGTAATAGATAGTAAATTACAAAACCGTTTGACAATTTGTGACAGTTGGTCAACTTATACTCCAAAAAGTGAAGTATCTACAGAAAAAGGATAGTTGAAAGTGTTTTAGTAGGTAAGAAATGCAAAAAGTAGGTAAGAAAAGTAGGTAAGCTAAAAAGTAGGTAAGTAAGGTAGGTAAGAAAAGTATGCTTAAGTAGGTAAGAAATGCAAAAAAAACCCAAACAGAAATCAAATATTAAATCATAATATCAATATTTTACAATATTAATTAGATGCATATAATCTTTAATATGATACACAAATCAGAGATATTAAAAAGACAGTGCATTCGTAAGTATTTAAATAACTTTTTGTATGGCATTTGTACTCACGTCCATAATACGGATGTATTTTGGACAAATTTTCTCCATATCTTTGTGAATAGTGTATGATACGTCAGTTCTAAAAACTAAGTTTACTAACAATTACTTCGACTTAACTTTTTAAACTAGAATGAATATTTCAAAGGGGCCGCATGGTATAGTGGTTAGCGTCGTGGTCATTCTCCCTTTGAGCTTGGGTTGAAATCCCAATCAAGGCTTAGTCATTACAGTGTTGTCCCCTCATGGGAGCATTGCTGGCTCACCTAAACGGTGCTCCCCATAATAAAGTAGCCAACAAGACTGCGATGCATAACAAAAGGCGAATGTCTCTCGAAAAGTTCCTCCGCATTAGGAAAAAATTTAAACGAGGAATAATAACCCTGTATGATAGATAAAAAATAGAATGTAAAAACAACAAAATTCGTTCACAACAAATCGTAAAAGAACGTTCAATCATTGAAACAATTTTTTTTCAGTACAAAAGTGAAATTTTCTATGATATGAACTTAATCGTCTTTATCTTCCGAAATCTGTGATGACCTTATTAATAGATTTATGAACAATCATTTCAGTAAACGCTTTGCCCAAAGAGTTTTCCTTTCGTTGACTCGTCTAAAATAATTTCATCTGTAATGTATATACATGAACAAAAGAATATTAATTTAAAGTATGTAATTTTTAAGTTTAGCCTGATTTTTGGCATTATTAATTGTTAATTATTAACTTTTAGCTACTAATATAATTATATTTACAGCTAGCTTATGCGACCACAGCTACAACATCATCTCAAGGTGCCATGGCGGAACGTTGTAAATTTTACCAGTGTACTGTCCGTTACTGCTTAGTCATCTTTATATACAGTATTCCCTCTGGATGGATGTGGCGGGACAATGGTTTTCTAGCAACCTTGGGAGCAGTTGATGTAGGTGGTTCGGGGACTGTTCACCTCGTCGGAGGCAAGCTGCGGTTTAGTAGCAGCTGCCATCCTTGGGCCCCGCACTGACGATATGACAGAGGAACTCAACTACTTCCTCTGGGAATCCAACGAATGCTTTATTGGGCTTATTTATGCTATGGTATGTTTATACAAGATTATTTGAGGTATTATGAGAAATTTGAAGATGCCTGCCTGGTAAAGGAAATATTTTTCTTCAGTAATTCTCTACGTAAAGTACCAATTGTTGGATGTAAATACTTTTAGGGAAACACAGAATTCCCTTCTAATGTTTTCAGCAACCGTAAAAGCTTCGGTATAATACGTACATTTTTCACATTTTGATCCGTAAAAAAGAGGGTGTGTTTATACTCTGTGCACAAAGAAAACAGTTTTAAACATTGAATAACGAACGTACAGCAGATGTAAGACATGTCACGACACGGGTGCGCGCGCATCTGCACTCCGTGATTCATCCACCCGTTTACTAAGCAAGTATTACTTTTGAACAAACGGAACTCACAGTTCGCATCGCACACGTGTTCGTTTAATAACAGGTCTCTTGAAATAGTTCTCGGTTGTTGCAAGTGCAAACTTTACTATAGTATTTATTTATTCCTTCAAAATTTCTTCAAGACGGTCCTATACGGCAGGAGAAAAATTATGAATTGTTAAACGTGAGACGGCAGCGAGAACGACATATTATGGGAGGATAAGCAGGTGTCATCAAATGAGGCTGCTGATGGCGATTATATTACGACGGCACCAATAATTATGACATGGACGCAACCAACAATAGATGAGCTGTATTCTAGGGAAAGTGATTAAGACTGATAATTTGACAGTATTGTTTGTTTTGAATAAAAATTTAAGTTTTTTTCTACTGAATTTAACGTTTTCATTTATTTTTATTACAAATTTTAATTCTGTTACTAAATATCTGTGCAACTTTTAAATAAACTATGAAAAGTTAAGGGTTCGTATTATAGTCGAATTTAATTTTTTTCCGAAAATTTTGCACCAAATTAAGCATCGGTAGTATACACATCTGAGTATTATAGTCAAGATTTTACGGTAGTCTTTACGTTGAGGGATTAATTCTTGTTATGATATGACGCGATATTCTAGAATATTTTCGTAATTTCTTTCATTCATTTATTACTACATAATATAAGCTGTCTTGTAAATATCATTTTTTTAAATATTTATGTGTTAATAATTTTAACTACAAACGAATTTAGTAATACGTTTCATAATTTTTTTTATCAAATAATGAGAAAATGCTAAAAAATATTAAGATCCACGCGAAGGACACGTTTTTAAAAGAATGTACCATGAAAAATGTAATGAATAACCTTAATAGGTCCCTTTAACATGTAAAAGTGTAGCTTTCAGTGAAAATAACTTCATTTAGCGTATGAACATTTCTACTCTCAAGATATTTCAGTTTTCAAGGTCAAATTTATAATTACGTATACCTTCATTTATAACTTCAATAGTTAATTATACTTTATGAACATTTAATCCAAAAAAAAGGTTAATAGTTTTAATGGAGGGAATTTTAATTACCAATATAAACATTATATCAACAAAGTTAATAAAATGGGGTTTAGGCAGTTAATATAGAAGATAAGGGAGAAAATTATTAATTTAAAGAATAAATATTAATTAAAAAAATTTTATATAAAATTAACGCATTATTAAATGAAAGTATTTGTAGCTGATTAAATTATTAATGTACATCATTTCCTTTCACTTTTAAAATATTGCTCTGAACAATATTTTTTGGTGTCTTTAGACATTTCTGATTAAAGAAAAGAATATTTGTAATTATGTCTAAATGTAATTTATTTAATTGATTTAATACTGATGTATTCACACACACACACACACGCACACGCACGCACACACACACACACACACACACACACACACACACACACATATATATATATATATATATATATATATATATATACGATAGGCGTCGTATTACGCCTGTTCACTAATTACAGTTCGTGGCATGGAAGTCATGATAAATCCATGAGTTCTTTAGCAGTGTAGTGGAGGGCAGTTAATACTCACGAGACACAGAGTAATCCAAATGAACATTTTTAATTCTTTCAACTTCTAGAAAACCACCTCTCCAAGATCGAGCACATTGTAGCGCTCGCCATTTACAAAACCCGCGGACCGGCTAGCGGACGTCTGCTATCAACGACTTAATCCCATCGGTCTGCTTAACTTACACATTGTGTTAAAGCTCCTAATGCAACTGCGCATGCCCATGACGTCTACACCGAAGATAGGGAATGGGCGGGAGCTAAGTTTGATACTACAGTTTGCTCTCTGTTTCACGACGCTCTACTTAACGACGATCTCTATTTAAAGACGATATTTCCGAGTCCCGGTCCCTCCGACGTAAAAAAATTCTATTTAAAGACGACGTGTTTCTGTTTAACGGACGATTTTTTTTTCATGATAAACTTTTTCTTCAAGATTTTATCTGAAGGAGAGGAACCTTCTGTGGGAAAGAACAAGTTTGGTTTCAATAACAGACCCGGAATTTCCTTGATGTTTGCATGTTGCAATCATAGACTTGTTGCAGTGGGAAAACGGGGGGGGGGACTCGGAAGATCGAATATTCATTCATGGAGCTCTAGGTGCGGGAGCTGAATCACTCTATTGCCCTACCATCTGTTGTCATGTGACTTACGAACTTTCCAATAGCAGCTCTTTCTCAACTCCTTCCGGGAAGAAGATGTTCATGTTTAGAGAATTCGTTGTTGTGTGTAGGAGCTCATTACAGAACGAATACTAAGTGAGCAGAGCAAAATGGCATCAAAGTGAAAGCATCTTACGCTACACGAAAAGGTGGAGATATTGAAGACTGGGAAGAAAGTGTTGGAATAACAAAAGTCTAATTCACAAGACAATTTCAGCTACCCGAGTATACTTTCAAAGGCATTTTAGCAAGCAAAGAGAAAATTCTTGAAGCAGCACAAAAATTTGGTTTGGGTTCCAAATGGTAGAAAATTCAATATGGCCGATCAGAGAGTTTGATACGGTAGTCCTGCAATGGTTTCATGAATCAAGAGCATCCATTAATGAACAATGCGGCTGACAGTATGAAAATTAGAAAATTTACGATCTTGGAAGTAATGCACATAATAACATCAGCATGGAAAGAAGTTTCTTCATCCACAATAAAAACTGCTTTCGCGTTGCTGGAATTCACAAAGTACTTGTAGTGAAACTGCAAAGTACAGATGTAGAAATCAATGAAGACGACATTTCCCCTGAAGAATGGAGAAGTCTTGTTGAAGATGAGGATGTTTCAATTCAAGATTTCTACAATTGTGATGAATGTGTTTTAACAACAGATTACAGAAATGTAGAACAAATTTATGAAGATATAGTAAACGAAAACACAGTGTCAGACGAAGAAGGTGAAGTTGAAGACGCGGAAAACGAGACAATGCCACCATCTTACACAGATGCAACTTCTGCTCTAGATGTTCTATGCTATATTACATCGAATATGGAAAATGACACATTTAACATTTAAAAAATCTGTAAAAGAGAAAATGAAAGCAAGGCGCAAAATGAAGCAATTAACACTTTTTGACCTTTTTAAAACCTCATTCAATGTATTGTTTGTATTCTTTCTTAAATGTAATTTAAATTACTTTTTATGAATAAAATAATAACGATAATAAAAATAACTTTTTTAAACACCCCAGTATATTAAGAAATATACTGACAGTCCTAAGCCTGTAAGAGTGAAAAAATGTTATTTTTTCACAAATTCTGTTTAAGGACGATCTCTACTTAGGACGATTTTTCACGGTCCCTTGAAAGTCGTTAAACAGAGAGCCAACTGTATTAATAGACTCGCTCTTTTGTTCGTTCAAAAAGGGAATTTCCCTTCTCTCTGCGTGTTTCGAAATACGATAATTAATGAGATTTAATGCTAGAAATTTGATTATTCTGAAGCCCCCCTGAAAATTGCTTAGTTATTATTCTTTTCTAATTAATTCTCAACATATATATATATATATATATATATATATATATATATATATATATATATATATATTATATATTTTTTTTTTATCTTTAGGTGGGGATGGTTAGGATTTAGTGCAGGAAGTACAACAGGCATTGTTGATGATAAATGGAAATACTCATCCAGGTAAAATTCAACCATGAACGATGTGTTTTTACTAATATAACATGAATACTATCTGAAAAAAGAAAGCATTTTCTCGTGCACTTTCGAAATTTCAATCTACATATTTCAAGAAAAAATGATTCCGATAGTGACAGTTTAATTTTCCGATAATTAAAGCCTATTAAAATAAATTTGAAGTGTGGTGATTTTCATGATGAAATGTTTTTATATATTTTAGAAGAAGAAAGTAAATCATTTATTTTGAGTAATTTTATAAAATAAAGGGTAGTGCTATGACTTTAGTAATAATTTTTTTTTTTTACTTTTTATAACAAGAACGTTAACGAGTGTTTTTTGTACTTTTTAAAATAAAGATAGTTTAGTGGAAGGTATTAGGATAAATATTATAGTACATCTATTTTAAAAGGAACAGAATAAAATACGGAAAAATGCTTCATAAATAATAACTGATTTTTTTCAGCACCTTTAAGAAACATATTGCTTAAAGAAAACAAATACTAACAGATTTAGTTTTTATATTTTTAACTTAAGTTTTTACTCTTAGTTTTGCACTTTGGTTTAAAAATATCCGAGATAAAAGAATTTTTTTCCAACAATATTATTGAAATTAACAAAAAAATATAATCTCTTAATCACTCTTAGACCAGACGAAATAGGATACCTCATCTAAAAATATATTTTTTTAGCTTTAGGTTGGAAAAATATTTTGTAGTAAGTCACGTAATCTTTTTAACTATCGAGATAATGCTAAAAATGCGAATGTGTAACTCAAGCATGTACCAAGACACAAGGTAAGAAAGCCCCCTTTTTAAGCTGAGCGATGTTTTATAAATATGTGTATTCTTAGAGGATTTCCTATATAATATAAAATGTTCAAAAAAGTTAATGACTGAAAATATTAGGGTAGTAAATCAGACTTTTTATTAGTTTTTCTTATTTCGAAATGCATTTTTTCGATTCTATATTGTAACATATTGTTTGTTTATTCCCCGTAATGGAATTTTCACCAATTTCCATAGAGCGTCTGTAACTACAGTCCTTGCTTCGTCCGGCGGTGGATTGGTTGGAATGATATACAGGTATACTTTAAAACACATTTTAAATTTTCATTAAATTACAACAAAAGTCAGTGATTATTGCAAAGATTTCTATTGAGCAATAATAAGTGATGAAATTATTAAAATAGTTTTTTAATGACACTATAAGAAATACGTAGTATTTTGTGTTTTTTATTCAAATTTCGCACCTCTTCCCTATTTAATATTTTACGGGGCTATAAACAGTTAATGATTGTCGCTGCAATAGTTAAGGCTGCTATGTACTAAGGAAAATAATCGTATTTCCCTTTTCCTCTTCTTCAGAATAATTTGTGAATTAGTACATTTATTTTTGTGATATTATGTACGGAGAAACAAACATACAGAAAAGATATTTACCGAGTAGTAGGAGTCACATTTCAGAAATGGGAAAGTGTTTAAATGATAAACGAATAATTTATTGGAATCTGCCAAAAATCAAGGTTTACTTAACTAAACACTACGTACACTGTGGACAATTGTACAACTGTAGAGGGAAATTACTTGAAAGTTAATTAAAATTACAGAGCTGTCCGTTGCATCACTAAATTATCCCAGTTTTGAGGCAAATAATTTTCATGAATATTTAATACATAGTTTTCGGCATGTGTACCAGCTCACGTCTAAATATCGACACATGAATGTATACATACAAATACAACTTTCAGTTTATAAAAGCAGTTTATTTCGCGTTGTTATACTTATATACGTTATAGCTGTTATGTTTGCGTTGCATAAATATCGTTTTAAGGATATTTTTACGCACTATAAGGCCTCTTTCAGACGAGGCACATTTCTTGATTCAACTGTTTTGCCTTGTTTATTTTCATGCAGTTGACTGCCGTGTGAGGTTCTTTTCACACGAGGCGCGGCGCCCAATTCAAGGCAAAACCTTCTCTTCTGGGGTTGTGGCAACGCTTCGTCAGCAGCTAGACGTAGACGAAAACGCGACTGAAAAATGATGTGGAAGAAGACAGTTTACTACATTAAATTATGTGTATATATTCTATCCATAGACCATACTTTAATCTACACCTAAAATAATTACAATATTTCCCATAAAAATATTTTTCAGGCAAATGTATTGTAATCTACAAAAAATATCAAAGGAAAAAAAATTGCTGTAAAAAATTAGTGATATGTACTTAACTAAATTTAGATAGAATTTGTATAAACATCGAAGATATACATGTATACAAAATTTTAGCAATTTGGGATTAGTTTTGAAGAAATAGTGCGCACAAGTTTCGAAATAACAGTTTTTAGAAAAAGCCATTTAAAGTTTAAATTTTCTATAAATTACTTTACTATTAGCTTTATAGATTTAGCCATAAAATCAGTTGTAATACCGACTCAATTTTTTTTCATAAGATTCCTTTTATTCCATTCTTCATAATTAAATCATAATAAAAAATTGAGTTTTTTTAAGGTTTTAAGGTGATTTCCCTCCTTACATTTTTAAATTTCAAAACTTTAACTTAAATATTATACCTTTCTTCTACCAATACCTTTCTTTTACACCAATTTTATAACACAATATGGTCTTTGATTTATAATGATGTAGGGGAATTTAGAATTAAGAAAGCATCATAACATGGCACTCAGGTTTTTACTTACAAAAATACAAAATGTATTATTTTTATATTTGCTCTGCTAATTTTTTAAATCGCATTTCTTTTATTTGTAGGACCACTATACCTCATTCTTACTTTTTAAAAAAAATTTATAATAATTAATGCACACCTGAAAGGGTTAATACAAAAACCTCCCTCATATGAAAACTATTCAAATTGTAGGCATAAGGCGATGTTAACATTTGCGAATCTAGATAAATTTAATTAAATAATGGGTAAATTCGCGCAATTTGGTGCTCCCACATATATTTTTAAGTGTAACAGTCATAACCTGTACTAATCGATGTAATGCTGTTTGATAAGTAATGTAAAGAGAGTGACGTATGTCACCATAGAAACATCAATAAACAACCAATGATAAAGAATATATTTCGTTGAAATGACCAAATAAATATTTCTGTTAATTTTTTTTAATGATAATGCGGCTTCTAAATAAATTTTTTAAAAAATTCTAAAAAAGTTTAAAATTTTCTTTTAATTTTGGAGTTTTTAACCACCATTAACAAAATAACAAATGAACTTTTAAATTTGAATGGTACCGACTACTTTATTGAGCAGGCATCTGTATTTATTTATATCGATATTTGCAAGGGGACTGGGACGTCTGCGACAACTAAGAAGTTGGAAATTTGGGCTATTCTTTTAAAGCCCATATCTTATACAAATATGCATGTATCATTATGATTTTTTATGTTAATTTAGTAAGACTTTTATGAATATTTTAAGATAAAAAAATTCTTTTTGGATTGAAAGGTAAATTTAAAATAACAATATAAACAAACATACTTTTCCCCCTGAAATTTTTGAGGTATTCACTTTGTAACACTTTTTCAAAAATTTAGTGAAAATCTTACCTTGAAATCTTGTGTGATGATTAAACACAGTTTATTTTATATAGTTAACCCATTTAAATCTTTGTTACACTATTTTAAATTTTTTTTAAAAATTTTAAATTTCACTTATCAGAAATCTGCATATTTTTGTCATACATATTCACCATTTACAAAAATATCTTAAGGTTTAAAAATAAAAATATAGGTTATATTGATACAAGAGCACTTATTCTATTGACGTTTAAAATTACAGAGATGTACTTACAACAGATTTTGCAGAAAGTGTACCATTACATGAAAAAATCGCACTTTGAGAAAAACGCAAAAAATACTTTCCCATTATATGGGATTTAAATGTATGTTTACATTTTTAAGTTGCTAATAATTGTTGTTAGAGTGTCAAAAAGTACATAAATTATATATATTTGTAATCTGCAGAATGTGCTCTATTTTTAAGCCACAAATTCAAAAATAAATTTTTTCCAAGTCGGAATGAAATTTGCGTGCCAATTCCCTCCAAGCTTCACCCCTTTTAATTTTATCGCTATATTCATCACACCTCATGTCCCATATCGCGGGACTAATACGAATTTCTTGGATGAATTGTTCAACATTCAAACTTTCAATTGAAACGCTTTCCATACTGAACTGAGCTCAAGCAGCTAGGCGGCTGGTGTGAAGAGCGTACCTTCAGTAATGTCTTTTGTGTTGAGTCTACTCATCGGGATGAGATCGTTATCGGCACAAGTGCTAAGAGATAAAAATAAACACGAAATTGTTGTCTTTCAGTGATTTTAACTTAAAAACTAGTTGGTACCCATCAAAACATGACGGCTGGATAGTAAATAAATGTACTAATGCACAAATTATTCTCAACACAAGGTTCCTCAGACTAAACAAGCTAACGTGTTTATGCGACCTCCTGCTCAGTAAATATCCAAAGCCAGATTTAAAGATGTCACTGAGCATGCGCAGAAGGCAACTTTTAGTTGTAAATTATCTCTAATTAATAGAAATTGTGCTTACAAAAATAAATTTGACACATCTATAGATTAAAATATTCCATATAAGGCCAAAATGAAGTAAATTGGCGCAATAATTTTCTTTCACGGACTGCGCAAAGAATCGACTTAGAAACTTAAATATATAGATGTAATAATGCTGATATGTAACTGAAATTTAGGATTAATATTCCTGTGGTTAGCAATTTACAATGTTCCTAATTTTTTTGTACAAAATGAGAACATTAATATTGATTGTCGGATTTCACACTCCTTAAAATAATTTCCAGTAACAAAAAAAAAATTATAGCCTGACACGAGTAAAAAATTTGGAGTTCATATTACCCTGTTGCCAAATTAATTATTATTTCCTTAGGCATTTATTTTAAAATAAAAATTCATATATAAGTCGGCACTGGTGTACTGAAGAAATTTTAATACCATTGCAAGCACTACCATTGCAAGAACATTTTTCAGGTTGCTTATTTAAGCGTTTTCAGGATAGGTTGCATAGGAGAGATTATTGATTATTAGTGATAGTTATCTCGAATTTTTATTTATCGTAACTAAGAAAAATTATAGAAATTACATATCGTCATTTAGTTTGTGCTTCTTAAAGAGTATTAAAAATTAGATCGTTTAATGCTTAAACAATCATTTAAATCACTTAATCTAATTTGATTTTTATATCAATAATATCGAAATAAGAGTGCTAGTAGAAAAATAATATATAGAAATAACTGAGGTATTGTATACCATATGTAACATCGAAGAAGTTTTTTTATTATTTATGTAAGATTGTCTGAAGATGACATATTTTGTAGATCTTCTGGTGTAGTAAAATTATCAATTATATTTTGAGCAGATTTTTAAGGTTGTATAAATAAGAAAATACTAGTGATCGAAGTCTTATTATATATATTTATATATATATATATATATATATATATATATATATATATATATATATATATATATATATATAGATAGATTGATAGATATAGATATATTTGGAATATGCAAAATAATAAAAAAAAATAAAATATCTTTTAAAAATCCTAATTCACATAATCTAGAATTAAAAAAAGTATGGGTTGCATTGCAGATAGTCATTAGAGTAACCCCTGACTTTTCGACAGAATGATATTGAACCATTCATACGACAAAAATTATTATCTGATAAAAAGTTTAACATTGTCCCGATATAAATTAACAAAAACATGCGTGCAGGCCAATATTATGTGTTAGAGCAGTGGTCCCCAACCCCCGGGCCGCGGACCGGTACCGGTCCGTGGATCAAATGATACCGGGTCACATGCTCAGGGTTCTCATTGATTTATCGTTCTAGTGAGTTAAAATGTTAAATCACTTTATATTCATTTTTTGGCGTAACTGTATTTTATTTTGAAGGCATGTTTAAGAACAATTAAATTAAATTATTAAATCAAAACAATCTAAAATATAAACAATCAACCCCCACCCTCAGCGGGCCGCGGTAAAATTATCAAACGTTGACCGGTCCGCGGCGATAAAAAGGTTGGGGAGCACTGTGTTAGAGGATTCGTCAAAAATCAAAACATATAGAAAGTATTTTTTCGTCTCCGTACATTGTTTCTTGGTTTAAATTTACTGACACTTTATATGCATTTAAAAGGCGTATGAAGATTACACTGTAAGAAGAATGAAGACTTAAAGAAGAATTATTATTAGTACGTCGTACCTGGCTTTCAAATCATTATTCCATTTAAGTTATTTCATTTTAAAATCTCTATTATATATTTTAAGATGAGCGATCAAAAATTAATTTTGTGTCCCGCACTCACGTAAATTCAAATGTAATTTCCTAAAGTTTTATTTTAAGCAATGAAAAAATATATTTATTTCTAGCTTCATCGTTAAAAAAGGTATTCACGATGTTCCGATTCTTATGAATGCAGTTATGGGATCTTTAGTAGCGATATCAGGTAAGATTATTCATTTAAAGTTGTAGCGACATAAATGTAATCCAAGTACAAAATAAATATATTTACCGTGTTTAAAATAGGGAAGGAAAAGATAAATTTAGCTTTATATTTATTTTTAAATTATATTACAATATTTAAAAAAATATAAATGTATTTTTATGTTTGGTTCTAGTTTGTTGTAAAATAAGTTTGAATAATATCAATGAAGTTATTAAGACTTGATTAAATTCCCATACTTTTTTTGTAAAAGGGACAATATTGATATAATTAATTTGAAGGCCATCTACTTTTATTTTAATTATAAAAAAAGCTTCATTTTGACATCATATTTTCAAATAAAGATCAATTTTAACGCGTTATAATTCTTTTTAATGAAAAATAAACTATAAAAAAAGATTAAGGGGACTCAGTACTCTTAAATCTTTAAAACATTCGATTTTTTGAAAAAAAAAATATATGTTAAAGCCTGATCATTTCTGAACAAAATAAAGCAAACCACATGAAAATATTCCGCTTAGTTCCGGAGATATTGATATTTTAAATATTTAATTATTGATCAAGTGTATGGTAAGAAAAATTTGAAACTCATTTTTCTCAAAATGCAATTTTGCTTCATTCCGCAACTGATATCTCAAAAACTATGAAACATAATTCCATGAAATTTTTATCACTGCATAATCATGTTATTTTATTGCGTCTGAACTAGAATTATTGCAATCACTGCATATTTTGCTATTTTTTCAGGGGTAAATTAATGCAAAAATTTAAGAAAATTTTAAGTATATATTGCGTAGTTTTTAAAAAAATGAAAAAAAAATAATGTTAATTCGTTTAGTTTAATTGTATTTTGAATTTTTTATTTTAAATATAAAACAGGAATTATACATGTAAGTGTAAAATTAATTTCATAGTTCTGAGCGCAAGACAGTATCCAATAAAAATACTTAAACAACAAGGTATATCTAAAGCATTAAAAAAAATATTTAAAATTATTTTGAGAGTTGAAAATTTGTTTATTAAAATAAATATATCAATTTATCATCTACATAAAATTTAGAAAAATTGGGAGTAAATTGAAATAGTTACAAAGAGTCAAAAAGTATGAAAATATGCCTTATTTCCTCGACTTAAGTGTCATGTCCCTTTAAGGTTTTAAATACTCACCACTGTATTATTGGTTAAATTCATTATATTTTCTTTCTTTGTTAAACGTCGTCAAGAAACTGCTTTATTGCTTGTTTTATTAGAAAATTCGGTGAATGTGTTAAAGGCAGAAACACATATCTTTCAATCTGATATCAATAGCACCTTAGTGGATAAGATAATTCATTAAGTAGGAAACTATACTTTTTGTTCTATAAGGGCGGTTTATATATCACCGGAAGAGATAAATACAAAATTTAATTCATTCATGTCCAACACCGTAATTGAATTAATAAAATTATTAATGTTTTCATCGAAACTTTAATTACTTTAGATCCGTGAGTTTGTTACATATTTAAAACCTGATAAAACGCATTGCAGGAGGATGCACAATCGTCCGTCCTTGGGAAGCTATTGTCATTGGAATGGTAGCAGCACTGCTTGTACTAATATCGATACCACTTATTGACTTAGCAAGAATCGATGATCCAACAAACACGTTTGCGGTACATGGGATTGGAGGAATTTGGGGCATGCTAGCCATTGGATTGTTTTCAGAAAAGGACAACATGAGGAACTATACGAGAGGACTGAATGGGCTCTTTAAAGGCGGAGGACTATCGCTTTTGGGTCCCCAGGCATTAGCATCTGGTATACTCCTGGCATGGAGTATGCTCTTATCAACGATGCTCTTATACGTAAGTTAATTTTTTTTTTATAAGACGCTATAAAATGATTTATCGATACCCAAATTCCAATACCTCTCAACTGAAAAAAGACAAATTTTACAGGAGGGCCAAAAACATTTTAACAAATAAGTCACAGCTGTAGAAAAGCGGTTCATTAAAATGCCTTTAGAATGCACTTAACACTATTTGTTGAGTTTTCTTATGAATCAGTAGATGGCAGTATCTGTGGGTTACCGTATTTTAACATAAAATGAAAACAGCAAAAAATAGTAGTTGAGAGGTTTTGGTGTTTAGGTATCGTTATGCATTTCAATATTGAAATTCTTTTCTTCTCTATCTGAAATTTAAATTCTCAGTACACAAAAAGATGCTGTCCTTTTCTAAGTCAAAATTATTTTATTTTATAAAGTCAAAAAGGATTTTTTTAAATGTAAAAAAAATATATACTTTAAGAAGATGTGGATTTTATAGAATAGAAACAATCTTTCTAGAGGGAAAAAAAAATTCGATATTCTTTATGAGACATATGATGCATCATATTTTAATGGATCTCCCACATTGCAACTATACAGGTTTATATCATATTTATTTTATATGGTCTTCATCTCTCATAAATTCAATCCATTTATAAGATCCTCTAGGGTTTGGGGTTGTTGTCACAAATAAATACTTTATACTGCTAGAATTTGAGTGTTTGGCCATAAAAAATTTAAAAGTTACAGCAAAAATAAATAGTTACTCTGTTATAGTGCTCTACAATATTTATAGACACAATAAATGTCTGTAAAGTTACCGGAATATTTTATATGGTAATTATCATTAGATTTATATATCGATTGCGAAAGTCATTAATTCATATTAGTTTCTTAAGATGGGGCAGTTCTTGATATAGCGGTATATAATCCTAATCTTATTTGCACGACATAAAGAACATTAAAAAACACAAAAAAATAAAATCAGTACCTTTGTCAGTTGTTTGACAGAAAATTGAAGTAGTTATCATTTTAATAGTTTGACAAAAAATTATTTTAGCTTTTCATCCAGAGAAACAAATTTTCTTGTAACATCGTATCTGTTATTTTTCTAGTGCATGAATTTTCCTAATTTCAGTTCCATAAGCATTGTGCTCTTAAATTGCGACTAGGTCATTCATAATCAATTATCCAGTTAACTAAAGTCATAGAATTCAGTGGAGATCACGTACACGCAACTCAGTAAAATCGCCAGAGAATTCAGATGTTCGTTAACTCAAGTAATGGAAAAGTAGCATGTGTTTACGAACATCTTTACGCTCGTTGATTTCTACTAACAAAATGTTCTGAAATGTATTGTGTTGTCTCTGACCTCAAATATTTATTTTACGGCAGTGTTTTCACTCGTTCATGTCAGAAATTTTGTGAGTGTTTGTTATTGATTATATCTACCATGTTATTACGAATACGAGTATTTATAACTTGTAACATGAAATGAGATCATTGCCTATCAAAATATTATTTATCTTTGTATAGAAATGCAAAGTCATTCCTTTATTGTTAATCATATATTTAATGTAGCATCAACATTCTAAAATACTGTATTAATTTTACATGAAAGACATTTGAAATTTGAAATACACGGTCAGAAAATTAAAAAGAAAATATTTACTGCTAATATAATTAGAAAAATATTTTTCAAATTACCTGCAATTTAGGTAAGTTGTAGATGATGTTGCTAATATCAGAAACATTCATATGATTTTTAGAAATGCACTTAATTTCTCAGATCGACTAAAATCAAACTCGGTTATTTGATTTATTATTATCTTGTACCAATTGAATTCATTATTACCTTGTCAGGAAACGAAAATGCACAATTTCAAAACTTAAGATTATTCACGATATTTATCTTTAAATTTGACGCTTTACCCCTGTAGCTGATAACTTTACCTTCTTATATGGATCTTTTTAAAATGTTTATCATTATAGCTATGAAAGCATATGCCGTACAAATATGATATTAGAGTTTGAAGACTAAAGCTTAATTACTGTCATAAAATCAAAATCAAGTACTGTTATAACTATTCCAATAGAAAAGTATTGCGTCAGATCGTCTGATGTTACTAAATAGAATAGGAAAAATAATATATTGTGTTCGGAATTCAATGGAAGTCTTCTTAATCATTAATTGAGGCGTTGAAAGGCAAAGTGGTGTAAGTCACATTTTCAACTTTTTTCATTTGGGGGCA
Source organism: Dolomedes plantarius (assembly GCA_907164885.2). Lineage (NCBI taxonomy): Eukaryota > Metazoa > Arthropoda > Arachnida > Araneae > Dolomedidae > Dolomedes > Dolomedes plantarius. The sequence goes on along the minus strand of OU015500.1, from coordinate 14,260,410 downwards.
AATATGTAATCTCCATGTTCAATTTATAGTGGAATTGTAAATAGTTATTATTTGCAATATTATAATAATTGTTATGAATTATAATTTGTTCAATTTATGGTGGAAGTTTTTGTAGTTTTTGCAGTTAAACTCTTTTGACTTACACCACTTGACTTACTGACTTACACCACTTTGCCTTTCACCGCCTCAATTGTTTAAAACATTCTTTATCTTTAAAATGCTATAAAAAAGTTAAAAAAAAGGATCGTCTAAAGATATGCTACTCCCATTTATTATTTTAATATATTATTATGGATTACATTTATCCATTTGCTAAACTTTGACGGAATAGTAAAAATAGTACGTTGGACGTAACTGAATTGAAGAGTGTGTTTTCGAGATACAGTTTTCAGTTATTTAATTTTTTAAAAAATGTTGTTCAATATACGTTAACAAATAATCTAATACAGTTACTCAGTTCATTCCAAATGGTGTCATAGAAGATGTTTTCTTAACTATTAAGGAAATATAAAATGGTAATAAATAAAGTTTCTGTATGTGTACTTTGGGAATAATTCTTCTATGTTTTCTTCTATGGAAAAATATATTCAGTATTTACTCAAATTTACTAATACAAATAAATTCCTTTCTAATTCTATTTGTTATTATTAGAATAGTATGTTTAACTCAACATTTTTGATAGTGGATTTAATATACATCATATTGATATTTTTGAAGGCAATATACATTCAAATTAATTTCTGTCTAAATGAAAGCTCAATTGAATATATAGGGTGATTTTATTTGAACTGACGCTACTCAGAGCCATCTGTAGCGTGCTGTATCAGCCGGAATTCCACCAAAATTGATAGAGAGACTAAGGACGACATTGGAATAGTTCCAAAAAGTCGCCGATAGGGCAAGATATGGGGCTGTTGTTGTCGGAGCACCCGAAAATTTGCATAAAAGGCAAATAAAACATCAAAATGCAAATTCATGACTACGTAGTGAACGTCAGTAATTTGGGCTATAAAGTGCGGAATCTCTTAAGCCTTCGTTTTACAGAAGAAAGGGTCGTCAGTCGCTTTTTTTCCACTTGCATGGCCACTTCGCTTCCCGGACCTAACCCATGTGACAATTTACTGTGGGGTTATTTAATGTGTAAGCTGTATTTTGGTGGAGTCTCGAACTTGGCGGCCCTAAAGAACAACATTTCCTGGACTTTGATGAACATTCATGGTGACATGTTACGCTTGGCCGTTGAGAACCTAGTGTTCAGGATGCAATGTGTCATCCAACAGGACTGTGGTCACATTGAAGGAGGGTGAAGGAAATTTGCTGGCATAAAGTGGTGTTGCAGTGAAATTTCTTTGTTATTCATTTGTCTGCTTACAACTTTTTCGGTATTCACCCCTTACCTTTATAGCCCGAAATACTGGCGCTGCTGTCGACTACATATTTGTGAATTTGTATTTTGATGTTTTACTTGCCTTTTATGCAAATTCTCGGGTGTGCCGTCAACAACAGCGCCATATCTTCCCCTATCAGTGAATTTTGGAACTTTTATTTTTACGGAAACTCTTTCCCATGTCGTCCTTAGTCCCTCTATCAATTTTGGTGGAATTCTGACTGATAGATTGTGCTACAAATGGATCTGAATAGTGTCAGTTTAAAAAAAATCACCCTGTATATTCATTCGGTATTTTGTTCTAAACATTTCTCAAGTGATCAGATTAAATTACAATGTATTTACTTATAGTTTTGCAGAGAGACAGGAAAGTTATATTTAATTTTTTTTAAATTCAAAATTAAGAACATTTCAATAATATACTTCATAAGTAATTTTATTTAAAATGAGTTAATGAAAATCATCATTCTATAGTTATCATCCTGTAGTTTTTGCCAATGCAAAGAATGTTTTAGGGTCCAGAAACTAATATATAACATAAACGAAATATACTAATACACAATTTATTTATCGATATTTAAATGATTGCGATTAAAATGTTGCTATTAGGTAGTTGCAATTAAAAATATAAAACTGAAACTGATATTAAAGTATCGAGTCAAATTTAATATCCGAACGAGCTTTAGAGATACAGATATAACGGAAAGAGAGTTATATCATTATAGAAAATTACTTGCGTATCTTCTGTACGCAAGGGTCATTTTAAGATAAAAAAAGAGAACAAATTACTTTTATTACCTCTGGAATATTAATTTAATGGCTATTAAGTTCATGTTGCCCCGTTTCCCCGGAGGAAGTCCCCCTCACTTTAAAATTTAATGAACGGATGAAAAGAACTATGATTTTATAAACTGTATTTTAAGGAATAGTTTGCGTGCTTGCCTCATAAAAAGTTAAAGCATTGGTTAATCTACCAAATTAATACTAGCCCGTTGATAAATCAAAAGTAAAACCATTCTTTTGATGGAGATCTAAGCCAATTTTAAAGGTAATCTGTGATCCATCGTCATTCTGTGATCAATCACAAAATGTCGATGGTAAGATGCTTAGAAGCAATCTATTGATACATTTTATCATCGATACTTAGATTCTGGATAGAAAGATATTGACTGAATATCGCTTTAAAGGATATTATAGTTCATTAATTCTGTAATATGAGAAATAGTACAAAAGAATCAATAGTGTAGTAGTGAATACTGTAATGTGAAAGCAAATGACAATGACGGAAAATCCAAATGTATGTAAATCGGTAAACTAAATAAAGTTGTTCAAACCAACCCAGCACCGACTACCATGCAACCAATGTGGGAAGTAACTGATAATGTTAAACACGAGTGGACATCCTTACTTCAATTTCCTTGTAGTCTGGAGCCACATCAATGCGAAGTATTCAAATCATACGCTAAATAGAATCAAAACACAGTTCACTTGAAGATATTTATTCCAGTTTCACTACCGGTAAAATGTTGAGTAGAACAAACTTTATAAGATGGTAGCAGTTCAACTCAGTGACAACGAAGAACGGGAGAACTGGTCCCAAATACAAATAATATTAAAACCATAAAAATTTAAGTTAAAATATACGCCAGCGTCAAAATCACCACTGAATTAAAACTAAATCACCGTGCTAAAAAATTACACGACTGGCAAAAATTCTAGTTGCAAAGGTATTTAAACAGAATTCAAAAGATGAACGTGTTGCGCTTCAGAAAAGTGAACACCAATTAACATATAAAATTAACATAAGAAATACAAAGCATGAACAATAAAAATGTCTTTTAAGTCCAAACAGACTTATTACGGCAAATATACACGCAAATTCTACTCTAACGTAATTTTGTTAACATGCGGTGTTTATATTAGAGTATCGTGATTAAAGTACTAAATATTATGTTTTTATATAACTTATATGTAAAATTCTATCATAGTTTATTGTTTCTGAAGTTAAAAAAAGTACTTCTCAGATGCATATAAAGTAAATATTTCATCACCGAGGCATAATAAAACAGTCTCACTTTCTTTTCCAGCCACTACACAAATATGTTGGACTGCGAATGCCTTTGGAAGAAGAAATTCTTGGACCGGACTACGTTGATCATTGTTTAAAGCACGATGGGAACGCAAAGATAATTAAGCGTTTCCAAGAAAGCCAGAACCAAAGACTTTTCCATCGTTATTGATTACACAAACTGCATAGCATGTTAAACACTCTTAAGGTTAATGAAATATTAGATAAATATTTTAAATATTAGAAAAATATTCAGTGAAAATGAAGATAGTTTAGCCACATTTCAAATCAAAGATAAAGATAATAAGTGTTTTAATTCTCCTATATTATGTCTTATTATAGATTAAGACGATGATAAGAGTACTCCTTTTCATATCAAATATCTTGACAAAAAAGGTATTAAAGAGTGCTGAAGAGGAAGCTGGAAATTTGCTTTTTTTCAACGGAATAAAGAACACTCTATTTAAAGAGAATTCCTCAAAACAATGTAGTTTTCACAAACACCTGCTTTCTAAGCACGTTCCTTGTGGGCATTTTACCTAAAGGTCATAAACAGAAAATGCATCAGAAACTTTTATGCTTCGAGTCAAGATGCGGTAAAAACAGAAAATGACACTTTCCATATTCTTAGGTGATATAAAACGCAGCACACTTTTGAATTATCTGAAAAATGTATTGTATAACGTATAAAAAATAAGTAAGCACAAAATTGAAAGTTATAAATTGTCAATTGAAATAAACAGATAAAAATTTTATTCCCATCCATCATGTTCAAATATATTGTGTATCATTCATTCACTTTTCGAAGTATTATTCACCCTTCAATTATATAGGTGTAAATGACATACAGTATTAGTCGTTCCCAGATGATCCGCATTTTCTTTTTGCTATCATTATATTACATATTCATATAACGATTCATCACGATTTAATTCCATATGTCAGGTGTCACAATAACGACATGAGAAGAATATCCGCCACGACTTGGAACCTATGACAAATCAATACTGTTGAATACTCTACCTTTTAAGCAAAATCCTTCATTGTAAGGAACATTAATTTTTTAACGAATTTACTGGAAAACATATTATATTATTTCTTCATTATTTCAAGTAAATATTTGAGCACTTTAAAAAATTAAACGTAAGTGGTGAATACAGGAATGAATACAAATATTTACATGTTGTAATTATCTAAGGACCTAATTTTGAGTTTGGTCACTGCAGGGAAAAAAAAAATTTTTATTGACAATTAGTTAAGCATTTTTGCAAACTAGTAGTTGTAGAGTAGAAAGAAATGTATGTTGGGGAATATTTTAGGAAGCTGAATTTAATTACAGAAGTTGAAGGAGGGGAATGTAAAGAGAAAAACTAGTTTAAAAAAACTGAATGTTGTCAATATTGGTTATATGATCTTTATAGAATATATTTAAGTGTTATTGATATGACTTTTCCCCCTGGACCCTCGATATCTGGAGGGTTTGTACCTTCCCCCACTCTCTGATTGCATGGAAGGAATTTCGGGTCTAAGACTTTAATGTGCTCATATCCGGATTAGACACGAAGACATTCAATGGTGCTCGACGGATTTCGAACTGACCACCTGTCATCTAAGCCCAACTCGCTACCACTACGTCCGACCTATATTTTAAGGTCCGTCGGCCCATATTTTAGACCAGGTGTGTAACTGTTCCGCTTCATTTGAATGAATTTCATGAGGAAAATATCTTTACATTTATATGATGTTTTTACATTAAAGTTCTACACAATTGTCTCTCACTGATATCACAAAGCTATGAGATTCTCACATTTAGTTTATTTTTTTTTCTTTGCTAAAAAACAATAGTCAAGTGTTTGAACAAAGCAATTGTTCTAATATACATTTTGTGGTAGAGTTTATTGGGTGGGTCGTGATTTAGTATAGTAGTAGGCAATGATACCATTACTCTGAATTCTAAACAATACATTAATTTATTAACATAACACATATGTTAGTACACATTCAATTATATTATTGATAATTATCAACCTAAAGAAACACTCATTATATCCAGGTACTATTTAACTGTACTATTTCACTTATTTAAATTGATTTCATTTCAGTACGCAATATATATTATTTCTTAACTTTAGCCTATATTATCGGATTCGGGGATTTGTTGACTTTTGGCAATAGGTAATGAAAGGTTACCTCCATTTTTGCAGACTGCAGAAGGGCAACATTCACCGACATATTCACGTGCATCGATTGGGATATCTTAATCAGGATTCACTTTCGCTGGGGAACGCAGTCATCAGAATCGCTATATGGCGAGGGAAGAGGCGGGCTTTAACGGCAGGATCGGTTCTCCATCTTTGGCTTGTGGGGGTCAGGCAATCTGTCTTGGTTCCGTAGCTCAACTATTCTCCTCTCATCGGTAGCTTGCAGGGGTCAGGCAATCTATCTTGGCTCCGACGCTCCTCTATGCTCCTCTCATTGCTAGCTTGCGGGGGTGAGGCAATCTCTCTCGGCTCCACTATTCCTCTATTCTCCTCTCATCGTTGGCTTGAAGACTTATAGCGATGTGCTAAGTCTGGGCGCAATCTCCCATATACTCTTTTTACACTTCTCGCTTACGAGGCTACTACTCTATGTTCGTGTGCTGAGTCTGAGCGCCAAAATCAATCATATCCTTTTTTTTATATTCTCACTCTCTCTATTTTTTATCTTCTCAACGCCCCGCCTTTACTTTTTCATTCGTCCCTCATGTTCAACCTTTTCTCTCACTTCCACTTTGATTCGCTAATTTTTGACCACCTAATTATTTCTTTAAACCATTCAGAGTGAGGGGCGTTTCATATTAAAACAATTCCTCTTTCGACTCACCCCTGCTTTTCTAGGGATCATGTTTTCCTAGAACATCTCCTATGTGTGGGGTCATCTTCTCTTTGCCAACAATTCCCTTTTCATCTCGATGTCCCCTCTATGTAGCCCCCTCGCTGTTTCGTCTCTTAACTGTTGCTTTTCAATTCCTTCTTCTTCATCCGGTGCTTTGTACAAATAGGCGCCATTTCAATTTTCTCATTTTACCCCCGTTTGTTCGATTAATTGGCTTTTCTGCACTTTTCGAACTTCTAACATACCGTATCCCCACGACATTTTTCTTGTATCGTCTGGCGTCATTTCACTGTTTCATTTTCCATCCCGTTTATTAATTGGTTTTCTGCACCTTTTCTATTTTCTTTTTTTATATGTCGTAATCCACGACACATTTTCTATAGACCATAAATGTATCCTAAACTTAAAAGTGAACGTAAATACATTTATAATGTTTATGGGTAGGTCCAATATAATCAAAAGCAAGATGATTTGGTTTTATTTGGATATCCTTACAAAAAATAACAAAATATTAATAACTATTCTTAGCTCACTCGAGGGATATATAAATCTGTTAAATTTTGTACCCTCAAGTCAGAACTGTTTACCCAATCAAAGGAAAATAATTATGATAGAGCATTATTCAATAGCCATTATCTAAACTACAATTCCCATAATAATTCTTAATGTTCATAATTATGTATCGGAATCCATACAAATTTTCAATACTAATTCCGGTACACAAAGATTTATAATTCTCCTGTTGTTTTTCACATAATTCGGGTTAACTCCAGTTGATGGATATTTATCACCTGCAGAAATTTCTTCATGAAATCTATCTTTAATAATTACGACATAATTCTTTTTTAACTTTTAGTCATGTTTTAGATAACAATTTTCTGACACATATCTTTGGAAAAGGAAAAAATATATACTAGCATTAAATATCTGCTGAGTACATCGAGTTGAAAAGATTTATAAATACACAGCAATGAATCGATGTCTGTATGCTGAAATAAAATACACAGATAGGAAAAACAATAAAAGTGGACTAATCTTCCTGTAGTTACCTCAAAGGAGGACTGTTTTCTTACATTTAAACATTCAGCTTTTCAAAAGGGCTGAACTTTAAATTTGAATGTAGAATGTTTATTAAAAACTAATTACTGTACTTTCAATGACAGGGATTGAACAGAAAATATACAGCGGTTTATCAAAATAATGGTAACCCTAACCATTTCAGCAGATCTTTGTTATTCATAAAATGTAGGACCATCTTTTCCTTGCAGAATAACATAGATTCGACGTGGGATAGCGGGATATAAGTCCTGTACATAAGATAATGGAATCTGGCACCACTCATCCTACATCACATAGCTCTGTTGATAGGATAGAATCTTTACCTCATTCTCATCCTTTCTAAATCGTATGTTTACTAGTCGCGCATAATGCATAGGTCATGGAAAACGAACGGCCATTAGGTAATTTAAACGCCTCCATGGGTTCCGCTAGAACGGAATCGTAGAATTAAGGGTCCAAGAAAATGTCAAAATATATGACTGAACTGTATCAAAGAGCCACATTATCATGATTAACAGTGGAAACCAATCAGTCGATATGATATGCTTCTGGCGGTTATAACCATGATGTTCTATTGATAGGAAAGAATGTGAACCTCAATTCATCACACTAGATGAGATATTGCCAATCTTTCGAACTCCAGTTTTTGCGTTCCGGACACGTATTCTATGTAAATTATGTGAAGTATCTGTATTGCCAAAAATACCAACTTAAGCAGCTCCTTACAAACTGTTTTTGCTAAAACAGGATTATTACAAATCCTGTTTAGCTTTATTTTCTGTAATGTAGTCTTAGAGTTTCTCCTTACAAAGAGTACCCAGTTTCGGATTTCGTTCGCTGATATCTTTGTTGGACGCGCACAATTTTTCTTAACTCAAACACTCTGTTCATGTCAGTTCGTGGCATAAACTTTGATACTTTTTACGTAGTACATTGATACATTCTATCGCTTTACTGGCAGAAGCACATTCAGACCTCCAGCCAATTACTATTCCTCTGCAAATTCTTTAGATATAACATTTTGTAGATCATTCCACAACACCTAATTATACATCGACTGCACTACTAATGTGTGATAGTTGATACTTCTATTTCCCCATAGTATATTCCTCTTTTCGTGAATGGCATATTTGTCGTGATTTGCATAAGCAGTAGCACGCGAGCCCTTTTAAACAGATGTTTCAATTGTTTTGATTACTCCTTGTACGTATTAGCAAATGACTATCAATTTCCTGCAAGAATTTGAAGTTCTGGAAATAAAGACTTTTTTCTTTGGTTTGGAGATTGTTCAAGACTGGCGGGAAGAGTTAATAAACAAACGAAGCATAAAAAAAGAAATGGTCGTATTTATTTAAAAAGGTGATAAGTACAACAACATTCTAGAACTGGTATTGCATACAAGAGACTGATATGAGAAACCTCATACTTGGAATTCAGCTTATCTATGCATTAATTACTATTTAAAATTATCTTTATAGCATTAGTGACAAATAAAATTATGATTCTTGGTACCAATGGCTGAGAATGTCATATTAAATCTGAGAACCTTAAGAATATAAATAAAAAATCACTCCTGTGTGTATAGAAGCACAATTTAGTAACACTAATAACCTTTCATATGTTCCAAAATAACACTAACGTATGAAAGCCATACGCAAATTCGCAATACGCTATAAAGTAACAATGGAAGTAAAGTTTGAAGCTCTTATCTTATACAACAAACGATAAGGAGTTACTCAGTTTAGTGTATGATACAATATTTCCCTTTCACGGATGTATATAGAATTTTTGATGAAGACATTAACTAAGTGTTAATTAACTTTTATGTTATAAATTTGAAAAATATCTAACTGAAAAGATTTTTAATTAAAAATAATCTTTAAGAGTTTTTACTTTTCTCCATAATACTTTTTAAGACCAACTAGAACATTTTTCTTCCTTCCTATTCTTCCTTAAAAAATTAAGCACTGAAGCTATTTCTAGTAATTGTATCAAAAACTAAATGAATAATTTCTGAACATGAACTATTCTTGAAGAATTACGGCCTCGCAAAAGGAAAAATTTTAAATTTAATCTAACTGACAAAAATTTCATTAAATCCAAAATCTTAAGTATCATTAATGAATCCCATTTCTGATAAAGTTTAATTCTTAATCAGCTTACGGATCAATATCCGTTACATTAGAAGAAGAGCTTTGATATTTCTTAGCAGTATCAATCCAACATCCGAAATCTTTTGATTAAAAGTGATAGTTCTTTTTCCGTCAGGTTATATCCACGGCTCATTTACATATAGGTATCATCAGATAAATTCTTCTTACGAATGAAAGGAAGTGGAGATCCGTGAAGGGGAAGGACATTGCATTCTAGGAAATTAAGAAAAAAATGTTGGAGAGTATCTGGTGAATATTTTTGTTCCTACCAATAAGAAAGAAAAAAAAAGAAAATATCTGCGTTTTGACTATGTTAGATCTCAACACCATTTCCTACTGAATAGTATAAAATTAACTGGATTTAATAACATTTAGTACAAGCATGTACTTGAGAAGGCTTTTTCAAATCTTTTAATCTAATTCTTGTGAACAAGTCAATTTTTCAAGATCAATAAATAATCATAATAAAATGTGAAATGTTCTTTCCTTTTGATGTAGTCGTGAAGGCTGAATTTATTTCATATACGGAGAGGTAGAATTCGTACATATTTTCAAGAAAGGTACGACAGTAGAAAAATCACTGCATACGGATGCGTCATGACATCAGAAACATCTAGAACATTTCAAATGTACAATTACTTCAAATGAATAATTCTTCAGAGAGTTCCAAAGTGGAAATTATGTGTGCGACAGAGTAAAATTGTCCAATAAGCATATTTTTAAGAGAATATGAAGACAGATTCCCATAGGATTTTTAATTGTTAGGAATACAAGAAAAATTCATTGATTAAAAGGAGTATATGAAAGGACTGAGTCATTAGAGCAGTTAAAAACGGGCTTTCAAATTTTTATCTAACATATATATTTCCATTATAAGTGTTCTTATATTTAATTCCCATAATATCTTAAAAATATGTATTTGAATAAATGCATTTGTACATCAGTTACAAAATATATTAAATTACCACTATGTACTAAGGTCAACACAGACGAAAACAACAGTATTCGTGGAAATAATATGAAATGCATATTTTTTTCAAGAAAAATGTAATTCTCTTAAATTAAAACCCTCCTTCTTTCTGTATTGTACATTTTTTTTCTCCCCTCTCTCTCTTCTCTATCCCGATAACAAATTATTTTGTATTAATTAATAATCCGAGATTCGAAATAAAATAAATCATGTAGGGAAAAATACGTATCTAAAATCGTTTATACCAACATAGGCGGTTATTTTATCTCCGAAAATCATAATGGCGATACAAAAAAATAATCTTAATTAGTACTCGAATAAGATTTTTCTCCAACAACCGTTTAACGTCAGTAAATAGAAATACTGATATGGAACGAGGAGAAAAACGCTATTATTAGTAAGATAAATATGCCACTGTAATTAATAAATCCAAGGAAGGGTTCGCAAATATTTCCACAAAATTTAGTTATTAGCAAGACTTCGTGTACTTCAGTAATATGTTGTAAAGTGTAAAAAAAATTATCAATTACAACACGTTTTAATTTATTTTTAAAACCCATATTTTCATTCATATGCAGAGAAAATGTTTGGATTTTTAATTTAATAAATTGAAGAAATATATTTTACTTTGAAATTTTAATGCTTTGAAAATTGTAGTGCTGTTTTGAAACTTGGTTCGAAAAAAAAAGAAAATATAAATTCAAAATCGTTTTACACTCTTAGTGGGCAAAAGTCTAATAATGGTTTCTTCATTTTCAGAGGTTGGTTGGTGTATTTTGGAATGCTTATTTTGACTTTTTGTTGCACGGCGGGTAAACAAAACTTCTCTCACCTATGTCCATTTAACTATGATAAAATTGGAATTAGAAGGCATTCATTACTAATGGTAAGAAAATCAAGATAGATGAAAACGTTTATAACAGACAGTAATTGAGTGTGATAATTCTTTATGGGCATCCTTTCCTTGTGAAAAATTATCACTTTCCTCATTCATGTCATTTTTGTCTAGAGGAGAGTTATGAGTATGGAAAATAAAAAGCGATGATATCAAGTAAACGATGAATTGTACAATGTTGTATTTTAAAAAATTCGCTTTGATTTCTCATAGAAAGGATATTTTAGCAATTCCCTGGACTTAATTACCTGGTTATTTATAAAAAGATTATGAATCCTTAAGTTCATGATATATTTTCTAGTTCCATATCGAAGTTCAGAAAAGTAATGCACTTTCTTGCTCATGTAGTCTCTAATCCTAACATATTTTGTCGTATCGTAATCCTTCCGATACATTGAGTGGATAGCATGCAGTATTTACGGAGTCGTATTACCTTAAAATCGTAAAATGTTCTTCTTTATTAACAATCTGTGATAAAAATATGACTCGGAATAATGAATGAAACGTATAAAGGCTTCTAATCATGGATATAGATATTGTTAGGGACATAGTTATTATGGATATAGTTATTTTTACATTAATGTTAGTAATGTATGTTTTCTAATACCCTTTTTTTATTTCTGTTTTGAAAATACTAAACAGTTATTCAGCTATTCCGAACAAAACATGCTTATAAATTGCAAATACTACTTATAATATAAAATGTCTTATTTTCAAACTTACAAGAGAAATATTGATTTTTAACTTACAATTGATGTTTGAACATTTCTAGGATGAAAAGTCTAAACACTTCTTAAAATTATTTAAAATAAAATAATCATAAAAGTTTTAAAAAAACTTAATTTAAACAATTTTCCGGTCTCAAACAATTTAATTCTTCTTAATACTGTACAGTTCCCAAGAGTCAGATATTCAAAGGCATAAACGTAAACTTCCCTGCTGTTGCGTGACACAGAGCGAAAAGATAAACTTTGTGAAAAGAATGTAGTGCACATGCTTAAATTCAAATTTATGTGCGGGCACGGAAAACCTTATATTGAATTCCCCATGTTTATACACCCCCTTCGTAAAAGTGAATTATATGCATCACTTAATAAAGAAAGAGAAATTTTCGTTCCCAAACAGAATGAAGACTCAGTATTAAAAAAATCCTTTTAATGCAGACTGGGGTGTTCCGGAAGATAAGGTTTTGAAATTCCGAACAGAATAACGAATAAAAATGCAAACAGTCTGTCAGAGAAATGAAAAGAAATATCCTAAGGAAACTCGATTCTTTGTCTAAATTTCCGGACAATGTTTCACGAAGAGAGATTAGTTATTATTAAAAGGAGATTATCATCCTCTTCGCAAATTACTCAAATATAACGTTTTTTATTGTTATTATCTCTTCCTTTTATTAATTTTCCTTAGTTTAAACTTGAGAACAATGCAATTTTCTAAATTTAACCAACTCATATTTGATAATCATCCTAAAAATAGTAAAGGGCATAAAAAGGTAAATTTAAGTTAAGGCAAATTTTTCTTATTTTATTTTGAAAGTAGAGAAGTTGCTAAGGAATCTTTTCACTAACCCTATGTCCTGCTAACTAATAAACCGGATTTTATTTCCATGTACATTTTAAAAGAGATACGATTTTTAATTTAGTGGGCAAGTTTTTCTCAGTGTACTAGAAAAGTGAAAAGTTCAGTGTCCATGTCGAACTTTCATCACTGGAAAAAAATGAGAACCAATCAAATCATGTCAATCAACCTGCATGTTTTCGACCTGCATTTTTTTAACCTGTATTCAGTTTCCTTCTCGTTACATTTCCCCCTGTGCTTTGTCTGAAATGAATTTAGATGTGTATTAATTCAGATATTTCCATGAATCTAATGAGGAGTACAAGTATTTTGTAACAATATATAATTCAATTTGTATATCAGAAAAGATATATTAGAATTTGAAAACCCCACTTTAATTGGCAAGTATTATTTATGGAATTGTGAATTAGTTAGTTGTTTCATTAATATCCTGTTGATCGTTGATAGATTTTTGACTGAAGTTTCTAATTTCCACAGGATGTTGTGACTCAGTATAAAACATTAAATATACGGCTGATATGAACACTGTTAGTTTAAAGATTTTTTAGCTAAAATATAGAGAGGCTAAGCAGAAATGATTTTAAGAATATAAATGAAAACTGTTTTTATGTTTCCGAAAAAAAAATCAGAAGTTTTCGCTGATGGCAATGATTTTCAGAAATTGTGCCCTGATAAATTAAGTGTAGTTTTTTTCATAGACTGACAGTCTTTGAGTAAAATATATTTTTAAACACGCTCGTTTTTATTTGTCAAATAACAAATTAGGATTCAAATGTAGAAAATCCTAAATTATCTACTCAATTCTCGTAGTAGCAAATCAGCTAGTGCGAGAAAACCCATCCAGTTCTTTAAAAATATCTAAAAAGAAGTTCTTTTGTTAAAGGTTTTCGAAATACATATTACTTCTTTGAAGTGATGAGAGACAGATACCTATCTAGGAATACTGAAAATTGATGCAAATGGCTTTTTTTATTGGTATAAAAAAACTACTTTATATCGCATTGTCAAAGTTTGGCAGGAAGTGCCTTATTTTGATGAAATATCGATCGCAATTTTCAGAAGAACTTTGAAATTTTTCTTACGATAGCATGGGAATAGTTACTGAAAAACCGGTTGAAAAGAATCTAACACGCACAGTCATTAAAACATATAACGAATTCAAAATCCTTTTACTGCATAATAAGAACATTTTGAATATATATAATCGACGAATTTTAAAACTGTGGTATCAAACATTTAATTTCCTTGGAGTAAGGGTCTTCAACCGATGAACCTACTGCCTATTGATAGTCTGGTAAAACAGATTACTTTATTCAAGACAAAAATAAAGTTAATCTATGAGGAAAAGCTCTTTAAAGACTATTTATTCTGTTCAGATAAAAAAAAATGGAATGAATCACTCTCAGCAATAAAAATAAATATTTTCGCTCGTAACTTAATCCAGCGTTAATCTTATGAATGTAAAATTCGTAATGTATTACCCTGGAATCAAGAGTAATGTATCACTCAACTATTTATGGTAACAGAGGTTACTTCTTATTTCTAAGAACTCGAATCAATAAAAGATATACGAATCCGACTGAATGCTAAATATATCGCCTTCGTAATAAGTCGATAAAATCAAAAGACGTTTCTGTTGAAAACACGCAAATGATGCGTTTCCCCTTTTCATTTTGATATTGAACAAGAAATAACAAAGGCAAGAAATGAGAGAAAGAAAATATAATATTTTATCTTTGTTACATTTTGAAATACACATTCGATTCTTATAATTAAATTTTTTTCTGATTATTGGATGAATTACATGATAGAGATTTGCGTATAAACTTTGTAAGGTATACACAAGATTCGATTCACAAGAATCGAACATTTGAGTGAATGAATTAAAGAAGCTGCTTGAGATATGCTAATTTCGGCATACGCGCTTAGTATAAATATCATGCAGCGTCATTAATAAAGGTTGAAAAAGGTTGTTAAGGTTGATAGATAAGCGAGAGGGAGTTACAGGGTAAGTAGCTCCAGGTGTTATCCTGCGCTAGTGCTTAGGGGGCCCAACGTTTACGTGGCAGTACTGCCGGTTTCACTCTCTGCTGGTTTGTGAGTATTCACAAAGTGTATTTCTATTGACTGTTAATATATATATCCCGTACAAGTAGTACGTATGCTTATTGCTGTAAAAGCAAATTCTATATGTGCAACGAATTGAATAAACATTGTTTCATGTATAAACTGTGTTTGTATCAAATTCATTTAGAGTGCCACTTCAAATTATATACACCGAAATCTGGATAGAAGTGAGCTATATACTCTATAACTTAACGGATGACATTAGGAAACTTTCACCTTTTTACTAATGGACATAATCATTTTTATAATGCTGTAAAATTTCCACAACACTCAGAACATATTTAAAAAAGCAGCAAAAATTTGCTTAAATATCACTTTGAAATTGTCGCATTATATTAAGTCTAAACTTAAAAATATGATTTTAAAATCATTGATATTGGCTTTTACCATTCAGAGCGAAATATTTCAGAAAGTTAGCTAGGTATGAGAATCGTACCATGAAACTTGTTTAATTTTTTATATGAATTACCTATTTTTTTTCCAAAGCAGCAGGTGCTTGCATTTACGGCTTCCGCACGGACATACTGTGAAACTTTAATGGCAACTTTAGTACATAATTGTACTATTTTCGTACTGATACTGCTAAACCAATATTGCTCCCTATGAGGGGTCAGCTGACACCTCCAAGCGTTAGAATTCAAACCCAAGCCAATCTGTAGACGATCAAGTAGTGTATTAAATTAGTAAGTTGTGTATTATATTAGTAAAAGGTATTTACGCAACATAAACCTACGGTTGTCAGACGTCCCGGTTTTCCGGGATTGTTCTGGTTTCTAAGAACTTGTCCCTGTGTCCCGAAAGCATATTTTAAGACATTGTGATTATTCCGGTTTACAATTGATTGAATTTTTTTTGCAAATTAAAACCTACAAACAGTATAAAAAACATTCATAATTTTTTTTCTTCCTAAAGATACACTTTCCTAGAAACTGAAACGAACACATAACAGCATTTTCTATTTTCTCCCCGCCCCCCCTCCCAAAAATGTAAATTTTCAATTTTTTGCAACAGTGCGTAAGTGGGCGCTGATTCGATTACTACTTGAAAAGGTAGACTATAACCCAAAAAAAGGTTGGGAACTTCGGGTTTAAACAAATTACACAGCTACAAGGATAAAGTCTGAAAAAAATGATAGAAATTCGTTGTAATTAGTTTTTAGCAATTCAGTTTTTTCTAACATAAGAAAAAGTTGTAAATACCCGTATGATCATAGACATTTAAGTAATCTCTTGATCATGAAGTGAGGGATATTTTCAATAATTCCACAAATTGTCTATCGGTGTTCTGCAGGAGTCCTTCAAAATTTTTGGTAAGCTTTATTACTTACATACTAAATGGTCCTGTAAAGAAATATTATGACTAAAATTTTTGTAAACCCCGTATCTAAGCCTGAAAAAATTATTTTAATAAAACCTGTTTGCATTGAATGTAAGATACTGATTTTTATCTTTCGATGTTCTTTGTGGTTCGGAAAGGTAAATTTAAATGTCTTGGTTGTTTTCCTAAGACTTTAAGGATAAAAAATCTACAGGTTTAATAACTCAAATATAAATTATCTTGAATCAGTATCAGAAGAGATGCAAAGAAATGTTAATACCAGAAAAATTATAACGTTATCATATTTAATTTGCAAAGGAACTTTTTACCGTACTGTTTTATTCCATTCATGTATGTCCTAGGATAGAGATTAAAAACCTTTCAAAACCATTTTATGACTATATTATTAACTTTAAAATACCTTAAATTACAAATGTAAGCTCTATGAAAAAATCTTCGTACAAAATAGTTACGAATGAAACTAAATTATCTGATGATTAATACATAAAAAGAAAAATGCTGGGTTAGTCTTAATAATAAGTTAATATAAAGTTCGGGATTAATAGAAATTTTCAATTATTCTGGTTTTCAGACATTCCCATTATTAATATGGTCAAGTGAAATTTAATTTTCATTAATCGAAATTTCTCAACCGTATACGACCTTTAATGACCTCGATCATCATTCAGTTATTAAATGGCCATCATCTACATACGGAGAGAAAGTATAGGAAAGCATATTGGAGGAATAATGCATCAATTAAATATCATCTGAATGTGAAGCACTAATTTATATAATGGACTCCGTGCTGATAGAGATCCTATTGTTCAGTAGTTTACGAAATTTGATTGCTTTATGGAGACTGATGGCGGAGAATTTAAAAGCAACTTAACACTGAAATTGAATTTTAGTTCACAAGTAAAATTTAAATGGGATTCCACTGAAATAACTGTTAACCAGCATTATTCATTAGGACCGAGATAAATTTGTAATGGATAATGCATTTAAGTCTAATTCATGCAATATATATTTTAAAAAAATCCATTTAAATAATTATATTTACTTACTGTATGATACTTACACAACAAATAAGAAAATTTTAAATGGAGCAGCTGAAGAAAAATTAATAATAAAAATTCTGAATTGATTGAGTATACGTGAGGCAACAGCTTCATAAAAACTTGATTTTTATTTCCACACTCCCGCTCACACTTACAGACTCTATACAACTTAAGGGGGTCCAAGACACAAAATTGTTCGAATTTTTGAAAAACATTTTATTGCATTAAAAATTTCTGTGTTCATTTACGCTTAAAATGACTTTTAAATAATTTTTATATCTTAATTAGAACAGGAGAAATTGTTATTATTTTTTTTTTGCAACATTCTAATATAGCCAATCGTTGTTAAAACCTGCAAGTGCGTTTTTCTGCATGATGGTTTTTTTTCGCCATTTCTCGTCTTTAAATTGTTATAAGTCAAGAACCGTTAAAGATAAATGATTGAAACTTGTTACATGTCTTTTTCAACTATTTAACTTTAAATTTGATTCAGCAAATTTGAAAAAAAAAATTACTTTTGAAAATATGATTTTTTAATTATAAGTTACATAATTTTTTTTTAAATTTTTCATCTAAATATTTTTAATTTTTAAAAAAAATTAATATTTTAAAAAATGGTGATTCAAAATTAAAACTTATATATTTTTGTTTAATTAAATGAAAATATTTTGAAATTCGACAAATAATACTTCGAGTTATAATGATTTTAAATTTCCCCACTTTTATTAAAAATTTTAAATTTTAAAATTTTTTAAAAAGTTTTTGAGAAGTTTTATGATGGGATTTTGTTTACAAATTATATGGTTAACCATCACAAAAAATTCAAAATTTTAACTCAAGAAATAAAAATTTTTTTTAAATGTGTTCCGGCCCCCTTAAACTCAAAGTTTATTTGTTGATAATTAAACGAAACAAAAATGGCGTACATTAGTGTCATATCTGGAAGAACTCCTTAGGCCTAATACCAAAATAAATGAAGTTACAAATTAGTGTAACTCGTTCCACTAGTTCGCCTCAAATTTCCCTCAATTGAAGAAGAAGAATCTTTATTTCGGAAAAAAAATTACTTTTAGAAGAGAGAGTGTTACTCGGTAAAGTGGTTCTAAATGGATGTATCACGAGGGGAAAAGAAGAAATGATTTGAAAAATGCAAATCATCTAAAATAGTGTCCCTATCTATTATTAGGTAAACCCCGAGAAATTGTTTTTTTAAGTTATGATGATTAAATTATTCCAGTTCCCGAAGAATTATTAAAATGAAGGTGCCTTGAAAAAGGAAATACGGCGTTTGAAAAAGAAAATATGCTCACAATGTTTTCATTGAAATTTTTCAAGCACGTTCAAACTGATCTTTAAAATTTCTGTTTTGTTCCTTTAGAAACACTACACAATAAGTGTTGAATTGCTTCAGATTTTAAAAAACTGCAATATGATTTATAAAATATTTACAAATACATACAATCATACTAAAATTGAGTATCAGTAATTTAAATACAGAATTTAACACAGATTTACATTTAAAACAAATTTCTCAGATTTTAGTGAAAGGATTGCTATGCAGCATAATTAATCAGATAAGGATGTCACTACCATGCCTAAAATCATTTTATTAAAGTGACATACATACTCTGAAATCTTCAATTTTACGTTTTTTATAAACAAATCCGAATTACAAAACAGCATTTTCTAATGCAGCCTTGTTTGCTTAGGCTCCCTGATTAAACTCAAATTTAGTCTACGAAACGCGAGTAAATAACAAGCAGAATTAGTTAAGTGCTGTTCTTTTGTGGAAGTAATTAAATTTTTGTAAGCTATATTTAGCGTAAATATAATGCATTATAATTCATGAAATTTAAATATGTAAAAATTGCGTTTGTATATCTAGTAAAACTTTTGCTACAAAATCACCAACGTTGAACACTCTAAAATACGTTTTACAGCCTTTTATGGCTAAAAACATTATAGTTTTCAAATATTTATGCTTATTATTGAATGGATTCATATCTTTTCAGCATTGATAGCAGCGGTTTCTTTCTTATTATTTTCCATAAATATTTAAATGAGTATATAAGTACATAATTCATAAATGTATCGTTAATTAAAACATAGCGTGAGAAAAACAATAACTTTATCTTATGAAGTCCCTAAAATTCTGCAAAACATCAATAAAAAGATCGATCATTATAAACTCATTTATCCGAGTGAAGTTTCATATATTTTGCATCTAAAAATCTATTGTTTTCTTAGTGGTACGACTTTATCTCATAAATGGTAGAGACTCATAAATGTTAAATAAAAACTCATAAAACTCAAAACTCACCAAATTTACATGTTATAATTCTTATTAAATGTAAATTTGGAGAGACTTTCCTTTGGCGGACTTTGCATCATTAACAAAGACTTTCTAAAATTTCATGAAAAAGAACAGTTTATAGTCACCTTTTATCAGAGAAAAGATATCTTTTCTAATACAAAAGAATGCCTAAGGGTCAGCACATAGAATCTATAAGAACTTTACTGTGCACAAAATAGAGGGCCATACAAAAGAAAACTGAATGTTAGAATTTTCAAAGAACATTAAACATAAGTGCATGTTACCTCCGAAGACATTCATTACATTATTTCCATCCATATATTATATGATAAGCAGGAAAATAATACGTACATAAAAGAAACTAAGTGAGATTACTAAGTGAAGTTTGAAGAAATATACAAAATAATATAAAAAATAGCCTATCTAAAGCGCAAAATTATTAAGAGCAATGTATTTTTGATACAGCAGTAAGGTTTAACTTCGAGAAATATCTTGTGAAATATCATAATTCAGATTAATTTCGATTGTAATTACAATGCTCCGATGCAGAAAGACTTTTAAACAAGCAGAGGGTCAGACCGTGATTATTTGTTTAAACGGAAAAGATAGCCCCCCTCCCTCCAACACAAACACACACAGAGAAAAAATACGTTATCTGATATGATTTCCAAATTTCATAACTATTAACGGATAGCGAAATTGCAGGGTCACTGGCAGGGCCAGTGGTAGCCTAGTGGTAGTACGTTAGCTTTCGGTACTGAATGTTCTCGGATGGTTTTATTCATTCAGGTAATAATGTTAATTTTGAGATATGTGCTTTATCTAATACTTTATTAAAGACACTATAACTCAGAGAATGGATAGGGAAATGAAAAGTAATATATACAAGTATTTCATGATTCATAAAATCTCCGTATAAACTTTCATATTTTCTTGAAGTACCGGTATTGATAAAGAAAAACGACGAAAATCGATAAATTATATATATATACTAGCTGAATACCCGTGCTTCGCTACGGGTTACATTTTAGGTAATTACAATGAAAAAGTAGTGAAATTGCTTTTTAGAGGATTTTCTTATAAACAATATATTTTGTTTCTTCATTGGGCGGAACTAATATTACCAGGCTCGTCTGCGAACTTACGCGTGAGCAAGCTACGTAAAACTGACCGTGCGAGAAACAATTTTCTTGTCAATGTACGCCAGCATAGTTTAAAGTTTTGCCTTGGGACTTATTTATCGTTATGGCGAAGCATATTTTGAGAGGAAATTACAGTTTTATATATAGATTTGATTTAATATCCATAAAACATACTAATTTGAACAAAAGTTTTAAAAATTTCCATCTCAATTTGTCTAGTGGTTAAATCTTATCTTTTACTGTATTTTAGTATTTTCTTTGTCAATTAATTTCGTTGTTATGCACGTGACGCAAAATTAATTTAAAGTATCACAAAAAGAAAAGAAATCTCGTGATCAGCCTTTAATAAGTTAAATTCAAAACTTTCCAAAAGATTACTGTTTTGGAAGCTAATGTTCTGCTAATTTCCAGTAAAAGCTAAAATCATTTGAAAACCACACACCAGTGTTCCACTCACACGCAACACTATAAACCCCTAAAAGAATGCAAGAATAAAACGTATAAAAAATATAAATCTATTAATTTAAATAATTAAACACACACAAATGTATAAATTACACAAAAGTTTACTTAAATTCTTTAATCTGTCTACATCTCCAGTATAGAAATATTTTCGGGGCATTTACAGAACATGGTATATTTCACTTTTGAAAACACGCATTGAATGAGCATCATCTCAATGAGAAATTTCTGAAATGAGCATGGCAATGAAGATCGTGTGTTTACAAACAACAGCAGTAACCGAAATGCGTTAACACTAGAACCGCGGGACTTTCGATATACCTAGAACCGCGGAGCGGGTCATTTTGACCCTAAATTGTAAACTTATAAAATATGCACAAGTGCTTAATTTATTTAGCTAAAACATTTTATTTGTTAAATAATAATCAATATTTCTCAGAATTTACATTAAATAATTTATATAAATCAAGAGAAATTAACTTAATTTTTACAAAATCGTATTATTTAAAATTTTATGTCCTTGAGTATAATAACATGTTTCTTTAACAAAAAATGACATAAATTTCCTAATTTCAATGGAAAAACAGAGTATCTCGTTTCAATATGTTTAGACAATTTCAAAAAATTAAAAATTAAAAATTTTATCAGTTACTAAAAATTTTATCAGTACTTAGTTTTACAGATTATAAAGTCCAATTTACTGTATGCATTTTGTACAAAACTGAGTAATAAGTTTTGTACATTTTCCACAGATGGATGCTTTACATTTTGAACAGATATCTAGAGTTTTAATTTCACATTTCGAAATGTGGCATCGGACTCGTTTACGCTTAATTTTTGGTTCTCCGTCGTTTTCATTGGTTGCTTCACATGCTCTTTTTACCACCTTTTTATGTCGGAAGAGAACAAACGTTTCTCGCAATTCTTCAAGTTTTGAAGGAATTGCCGTCTACTAATAGATTTTCCAGTTACAGCATTATATAAAACCCAGGCATTGATTGTAGCAAGGTCCAAAATATTACAAAAAAATATGCACCGGTCACCTACGTGAAGCAGACTTGACTATATATTTCCTTGCCATTTGTTCAATCACGTCCACATCGTATTTAGTTGCGTTGTAGGAAGAGATTGTATCAGATTTTTTTTGCAATTTCTGCGTTTGGACGGAGACTACTTAGCAACAAAACG
This sequence comes from Dolomedes plantarius, assembly GCA_907164885.2. Lineage (NCBI taxonomy): Eukaryota > Metazoa > Arthropoda > Arachnida > Araneae > Dolomedidae > Dolomedes > Dolomedes plantarius. Next base: position 14,237,809 of record OU015500.1, on the reverse strand, counting down.
TTTTTATCTTTTTTACCTTGATAAACAGTTAGACTCATATCTTTACGGGTTAGTACCGTAGTAGAATACAATGTGGATTTTACCATTTTTACAGAGACTAGTATTTCTCTTCTTGAGCGTTTTACAGTTCCTACAAGGCTGGTGTTTTGGATTTCAATGCTTCTGCAAGCTTCAGTGTTGTGAAAACGTTGTTCGTAGTGACATTTCTACCTTTGTTCTCATATGGACTTATTAGTCGCAGCACTACATGTTCAGAAAGAGAAACGTTGGATGGACTTTGGTTATCTTTTTCATGATACGGGAATCCATTTATTACATATTTTAAGTCAAATCTGCTGCCAACCAGAACTTGATTCCACACTTATCTGGTTTGTTTCGCATGTATTGAACAAACCTACACCTACCTTTTGTAGGAAATAACTGTTCATCTGCAGTTACATTAGGACCTGGTGTATAGTTAGTCTTGCAATTTTCCCTGAAACGATTCCAGATATCCGAAATAAGGACAACTTTGTCTGTCTCTAGACGCTTTGATCTTGTTGATTTTATGTCGAAGCGTAAAAATCCCATTATATCATGAAATTGGTCTCTTAACATTGTATTTTGGAAAAATAGTGGTCCTCAGTCCTTTGACCACAAGTTATCCAGTTCAAGTCCTTTTGCACAATATATAGCACGTGCATATAAAATTTATATAAAAGCATTTACTTCTTCTAATGTTATATTCCATTCTCCTTCCTGAATCTGCCGATCAGCTTCATCTTCAGAACATTTCTTTATGTGTTTCAATATCCATTCATCTATAAAGAGTCTCCAAGAACTTGAAGGATTGTTGTCGATAACATTGCGTTTAGCATGTGGTGTTGCGCCCCCCTACTTCTTTCAAAATATTACACTTTGATATTCTTCCTCTACCGTTTGTTCCTAATTGAGCAACATTCCAAATTGTCCCATCTTCGCCATCTTCATTATTTCCAATTTTGAATGTTATTGTCGATTTCTTTTTCAAATTTCTTTGTGTGTGTGTGGATTTTCTTGGAATTTTTGATTTCTATTTTTTATCAGATAAATTATCATCAGTATTGCGATGAGAAGGACAAGGGATTGTTAGAGCATTGCCAGAGTCATCTTCACTTTAATTTTCTTCATCCGAATCCAAATTTTATTCAGTAGCAGGCAGGTATTCATCCTCGCTACTCAAATTCGAATCTTGTGAAACCTTCTTTTTTCGAACCATCTGAATCCTTTTCAGATAATTGTTTTAAATATTCTAAAGCTTCCTGAACAGCAAGATTACGGCGTCGTGACATAGTTTTTATACATATACTAATTACAGAATAAAAGCAACTTCAAAAAGTCTTCTAAATATTCGCAGTAATTTTTCACTGCATTCGAACGTAGTTCGGGCTTCAAACCTAATATAATGACCTTGACTGAAAAACCTTCACTATTCCCCCTTCTGGTACAATCCATTTAAGGAATTCTAGGGTGGGGTAGAAATATTTTACAGTTAGAGTTCGAGAAAATGCATCTGTTTTTCGTTATTTCTGCATTAACATTTCTTACGGGTCAAATTGACCCGCTCCGCGGTTCTAGGTATAAGTGTTAATAATCGGAAAATTATTTATGTTACGAATTTTTAAATTTGGTAAATTGTTGTTCACCTTAAAATATTAAAAGTCATAAAAGGAATTTTTTTTTCAATTGATACTTTTCGCGTGGTGATAAATTAAACATCGTTTTGGGTCAAATTGACCCGCTCCGCGGTTCTAGTGTTAAAATATAAATTTCAAGAGTATTATGGTAGTGAGTTGTGTTTATAAATAAAAACTTTCGAAACGATTACTGTTTTGGATGCTAATGTTCTGCTAATTTCCAGTAAAAGCTAAATTCATTTGAAAACCACACACCAGTGTTCCACTCACACGCCACACTATAAAACTGAATTACAGTACTCAACAACTGAATTACAATGTAACTGAATTATAGTACATTTATATGGGCATTGAAAATTGTGGTTAGTAGAGGGCAATACGGGACAATCCACGCATTGTCTATAGACACATGCTTTCTTTGGCTATTATTTGATCCGTAATATCTGCCTCATATGCCGTATGTTTCTAAACGCCATTCCCGAATGAAGAAATCGTGTAGAGGAGGCTTCTGCAACATGTGGACAGAGACAGTTGTTTTGTAACAACTGACTGAAGTGGTGTCATCTTTGGCTATTATTTGATCCGTAATATCTGCCTCATATGCCGTATGTTTCTAAACGCCATTCCCATATGAACCACAGCCTAATTCCTTTAAAATGGAACAAAATGAGTAACTCCAGTTAACCATGTAATCCACTACTGCTACAGGGGCATCAAAATGTGAGAACACAGAGTTTAAATCAGCCAAAACTGCAATTATGGTGTACATATGACACCGAACTTCTCCAAAAATCTTTGCCTTTGTGATGAGACTCATAAGTGATTTTTGTTTTTCATGAAACACTCTTGCTAACAAATCATGACCATCCTGTGGTTTTTATCCTACTATTCTTTGCTGTTGTTGTCTGATTTCTTCCAGTCTCGCTTCTCTTTCCGGGGTAAAGATTCGGAAAATCATTCGGGAAAAGCTGAAAAGTAAACAATACCAAATCAATTTAAAAACTAAATACAGTATAAATAACGTAGAAAAAATAACAGCATGAATAACACAGTATGAATAAAAAAGTAAAGGCCAATAATACAAAAAAAAATTTTAAATCGTAGTAAGCAATGAAAAATATTTTACACACTTCAATAATAGCAAAACAAAACATGATGGTAAAATAGAAAGGAAAGTTAAAACAGAAGTAAGAAGTTAAATTCTAAAAATATAAATGAGGTATAAATCAGCTATCGATTCTAATCTATGAATCATTTATCAGGACATGAAAAATTTACTACATGTAAAAAAAATTAACCTTACCTCCATTAATTTCAACACTTCTTGACCTGTGGCTTGACCAATCATGTGAAATATAATTCTTGACAATAAATCTTGTTAACCTAAACAGTTATTGTGTTTTTTTAATTTAAAAAAGTTATGTTCTCAAAATATGACAATTAAGAAAAAGATATCGAGAAAAAATAAATCATGCTACTTAAGAAAGTCATACCAAAAATTTCTATAAAATTAATCTGCAACTATATTTGACATACAAAATAATGCATATGTAATACATTGCTAACATGCTTTAACATCAAAAATATCACACAAACATAAAATATCGCACAAAACATAAAATAAAAAATTTTCTTGAATAAAATTTAAAATTCGGGCTTCGAGGTGTACCTTCCCATAGTCTGCACTACCCGTGTGCCAAATTTGACGTCTGTAAGTATCACAGATTCGCCTGGGGGTCGCACACACACACACAAACACTCTCTTTTATTAATAAGATATATATATATATATATATATATATATATATATATATATATAAAGAGAGAGAGAGAGAAGCCGTTCGAACTTTATGGAGACGATTTTATAAATTCTTTTTGTAGTTTGTAGTTTGAGATAAAAATTTGGCAACTTCAGAGTAATCGTCTGCTACTTTTTTGTTTCGATTGGAAGGAAAAATAAAAGATTTATTTTGAAAATGGCTCTTAAGATTGATAGATAGCTCGAAGGTTACGTATCTGCGCTTTCCGAGGAGAAATATTCGTATAAACAAATTATAAAGGGTGTAAAAATCACGGTTATGATATTTCAAAAATGGTATTTATAATATATTAAATTTGAAAGGAAAAAAAGTCTAACTGAAAGTAAAAATGAAAAAAATGACTGCGAAACCTCATCCTAAGACTGTTCGAACACAGATAAATATCAATGGAATCTCTGATCCCATAAGTGGAATCTCTGATCCTAAAAGAAAATCCTCTGACTCAAAGATCCATTGCATCGAAACTAGGAATGTCTTCTGGCACTGTCATTAAAATCCTTTATGAAGATTTGAAGTTAAAAAAGATGTTTAAACCTCGAGTTAATCTGCTTTTTCCAAAGCATCGTTCTGAAAGTAAAAGAAATTGTAGAAAATTATATGAAAACCACTTAGCTGCTGAAAAATGGAAAGTTATAGTAACACTCGATGCGGCAGGGGTGTATTTAAGTGACTGTGATAAAAAAGGTCAATTTTCTATTGCTCAACTGGCGGGAATTACCGTACGAAATCGCTTCGTCAGTGTACAGAAAAGTTCTCAGAGGGATTCATGATAGTTGCAGGATTTTGTTACAACGGTATGTTCCAGACTCCTCCGGCTCCCCACGCCGTTGTGGCGTATCAGCCAATAATGATACTGAAGACCGGCTTTGCCACAGCAATCCCGCCGGCCCGACAGCATCCGCAGGGAAGACACAAGTTAGCCGCCAACTAAAAGTCCAAGTTTTGCTAACGACACCATTCGCTCTCGGTCTCCACGAGCCAGAGCCGAGATAGAGCAAATCCAAGTTAGTTCGTCAGTGCCGGAAATCCGTCAATTCTTAAAATAAAATTTTCGCACTTAATACTGCAGCTACCACACTGCGAATTACATCACTTAACCAAACTTTATTATTTTTTTTTACAATATAGTACAGAAGTCCTGGACCACCCGTGCAGGCAACTAAGGCATTCCAAACAATTAGTTAAATAAGTTTACAAAACATAACGTAGCTCCAGTTGAGCCTTCACAAGAAACAATTCTTTATACAAATAAGTAATTATAAATAGCACAACTCTTGCGAAAATAACATCGTCAGCTCAACTTGAATAACAAATCAAACAAAACAAGTGAAAAGACGAAGGGACAAACTCCTATTTGGCTTTCATCTGACTAAGAAAACTAAAAAATCCATCGCTATCGTCCATGACACACGCATCCGTTTTCTCTTTCTGCTCCTTCTCCTCTGTCTGGGGTCTAACCTCCTTTCGACTACCGTAGTATGTTCTACTGATAATCCTTCTGATCTCTAGCTTCTATCTCGGACAGTTGAGATCTGTGGGTAGGTGCTCAACGACGCTGCGATTTTTCTTCAGATCAACGGTTCCTTCCCTCTCAAAAATAGAGAGCAATTCGTGCAAGTCGTCACCTTTTTACACTCCCTTTGGTCCTCATGAGTACCACTGCAAATCTTACAGCGCTTAGACCTACTGCAGTGCTTTGCTATGTGCCCAAAGGCCCAGCAATTGAAACAGATTACTGGCTTCAGATACTCTCTAAATCGAAACCTTTCCCAATCTAATTTCAGCCTTTCGAGTTTTTCAACTCTCTTGAAACCATCCCCATCCAAGCTTATAATCCAATTATGCGCATTGTTCACTTTATATTTCGTAATCACCTTAATGTCCGCGTTCTTCAATTCCATATTCTGGGCGGCCAGCTTCCGCATAAATTCTTCATTTTCAAAATTTTCTGTTATACCATAAATAATAGCATGTGGTTTCATTCTTATTGGTTTCTCAACTCTATAATTATTTCTCAAGCTATCATTTGCTGTAAATTCGGCTATAAGTTTATCCAAGTCACCCTCCTTTCCCGAGCCAATAACTTTTCCACATTTATGAACCTTTTTACGGGTAGCAATACCTATCTCCAACTTCTCCGGGTCTATCATCTGATGGATCTGTTCCTTGGTTACCTCTGAGGTTTGTTCCTTTTCAGGAACAATCTTAACAACATTGGCCTCATCCCCTCTCCTTTTAATCATCCTCTTTCCCTCTGGCATCTTTTTAACCATCTCAGCATAGCTGGTCTCTCCTGTTTTACTCAATATACTTATCTCTCCAATGAGGTACATAATGAGCCTCTGTTGTACCTTCGTGACGTCCACAATAGCCGTGATATCATCATTGAGCATCCTATTGGTGTCAACGCTCCATTTTGAAGTACTTATAATATTGCCAAGCTTCTTAAACTTATCGCTCACTATCTGTGAGTACCATTTTCCTTCGACTTCTCCAGAATATGCGTCTCCTCTTCTCCCTACCTCCGGCGTTAGCAGGTAGTCAAAGACTAACCCCCCAGGGCCCACCACGAGGAGGTGCTGGTAGGTAAATTGCTATCAACAAAAAGCAGCCTTATAAGACCAAATCACACTAAAATTTCCTTTCGTAACTAGATTCACAAAGCCTTCCAAAATAACTCAAATCAAATGATAGCATGGGGAGGGCCCCTTGTTACAACGGTAAGGATTCGAAACTATAAAGTTACCAGGCGTTCAGTCATAAACGAATGTGCTACTGATAACCAGTCGCTGGAGTAATTCCTGAATACGCAGCCAAGGGTCAGTCTGTTCGTGTTTAATTTTCGGCCTTAGGAGCCGTGTCAAGGAGTATAATTATCTCCCGGCGGTTGGCCCCATCAAAAAAGTCTCAAGTAAAGCGAAAATTAATTCACTCTACTATCAGCAGAATATTTTAGAACCAATTTTTGAAGAACCAATTCCAACCTTATAGGGAAAGAATATTGATAAAGTTAAGCTTCATATGAACAAAGACTCTAGTATTTCATCTAAATCAACTGCCACTTATTTCGCAAAGAAATAATCAGAAACAGGAATAAAGTGTATCCCATGTAATGGAATATCTATAAAATCACCTGATAGTTTTCCAGTGGACTTTTGCGCTTTCGGTAACGTTTCTGTTTTTGTTTGCGTTTCTAAGACGAGGCTTAGGAAAACATCATCCAAGAACACTGCTTTCAAAAATATAATTTTTAGGTCTGCCGACCAGACTATACCTAGGGGAAATTTTAAGAGATTCACACCTTTCTTTCTTCATAGATCTCCAGTTTTAAAACCCCTCTTGGAAAAAGCGATAAATTTCTCCAGGAGCTAAAGGCCTCTAATGAACCTCTGTTAGATCGAATCTAAACAAAATAAATGCAGAAATTGAAATAGCTTCTGTGTTACTCAAAAGAAAGTATCGGAACGAATTTTTCAAGAGCATTGATGGTAGTACTCCAAATTCCAGACTTTGGAGATAGATTAAATCTTTGAGCGCTGAGTAGCCACAACAAGAGGAATGCAATACCATTCTTGGTGAGAACGGACAATTTCCCCCAGATGACAAGGCTACAGCAAACTAATTGGGATCCTATTATGAAAGGATAAGCAACCTAAATTTTACTGAGGATAATAAAAACGTTGAAATACGAGCTAGGAGGATTATACACGGCTGTCGAAGCTTAACCCAGTGTAACCCTATCTTTAGAGCTGAATTTTAATTACGGGAGATGGAATTTGATTTGAGTGCTCTCGATTTCAATAAATCTCCTGGACCTGATAATATTCACGGTCAAATGATTTAAAGACTTGCAGTTGGGGAAAAACTGAGATTGTTGGAGATCTTAAATTTGTCTTGGAAACTAGATAGACTTCCTCCAAACTGGAGAAGACGAGCAGATAAGAGCCTTGGTCATTCATATTAGAAAACCAAACAAGAAGGCCAGATTTCCTGAGAGCTATAGACCCATCGCTCTTACAAACTTCTTATGTAAACTTATGGAAAAAATGATTTTAGAAAGGTTAAATTACCATCTTGAATCTAATAACCTGCTCCCAATGGAGCAATATGGCTTTAGAAAGGGAATTCCACTGTGCATCAGATTTTATTCTTCGAACAAAAGATACGGGATTCTCAGAATCTTAAACCAACAAAACATACAGTTGCCGTGTTTTTAGACTTGATAAAGGTCTTCCATAGGGTTTGGAGAAAAAAATTAATTATCAAACTCTGATACATTTGGTGTTAAAGACACGGCCTTCTCTTGAATCTGTGATTTTAGGAAGTATAGACTGATTAGAGGGAAATTTAATAACTCTTTAACTAAAACTTTTAAACTCAGTCAGGGAATTTCGCAGGGATCTGTATTGAGCCTTATCCTCTTCTCGTTGTTTTTGGTTGGCTTTGAAAAAGTTATAACTACGAGGTTCAAGGTCGGCCTTTTAGTGGATGGCATTGTTCTCTGGAACTCCAATTCCGACATTTGCCATATTGAACATTTGATTAACCTTACCCTCACTGACGTGTTGGAGTTTGCTAATACTCATAAATTGAACTTTGACACTTCAAAGACCATAGTTAGCTTCTTCACCACAAATAGACATTTGTACAACTATCAGCCTAGCATCACAATGGATGGCGGCTCTCTATTCTGTTAAAAATACCTTAAATACCTAAGTTACAGCTTAGATTCTGAGATATTGAGCAATAAACATATAGATAACCTGGTGGAAAAGAGCATGAGGAGACTTAACATTCTGAAATACATCTCTGGAAGAGATTGAGGTGCTGATACCAATACTCTGAGGACAACCTATATATTTCAAATTAGATCCATATTATAATACGGTTCTCAAATTTACTTTTGTGCTTCATCCACTAAACTTTTAAAATTAGAGAGAGTTCAATTGAGTGCTGCTCGAATTGTCACTGCCATGCGAAATAATTGTCCTGCTGAACTGGTTCTTAATGAGAGTGATCTTCAGCCTTTCAGTTTAAGAAGCGCAGGGCCTGTAAAATATTTCAACACATGTTACAGTTTTGATGATCATAATCGAACATCATCATTCCTCAGCAGTTGGCCAAACAACCAAAGATTGAGGAGAAATAGTCCTTTTTCTCAGATAGAGTTAATTAGCTTATTGGACCAAAATGTTGGAAGGCACTCCATGAGGCCAATTGTCAACGCTCTGGAGGGTCTGCTTAGAGTTAATTTCCAAACAGAACGAGAGTTCTGTTTGGAGAACTTCCACAGAACTTCCACAGAAACCTCACAATCAAAAGATATGACTTACCAGAATACTTGCGTCAGCTTGCTCTTGAAATCATAAATCAAATCTCTCATACTGCTATTCATATTTATACCGATGGTAGTAAACAGGAACACAATGGCTGCGTTAGTGTTGTTTTTATCAAGACCCCCTACTAACCCAAATCATCACAAGTTTAGGAATCTAGATTACTGCTCAGTTTTCAGATCTGAACTTATTGCATTTGAAGAGGGACTGTAAACAATCAAAACTGAAACCTCTCATCGTGATATTTGGATTCTAACTGACAGCCGCAGTGCCATTCAGCACTTGAACAGCTGGTCTAGAGTCGAAGATAGAGCCTCACTTTCGATACTGGAAATCCTCAAAGATCTTTATCAACAACAAGAGGTTTACTTACAATGTGTTCCGTCAAATATAGGACTTTTTAGAAATGAGACTGCTGATGTTCCTGCTAAGGAGGGAGCCTGTCTTCCTATTTCTTCGCAAGATACTTTGACCTGTCTTGAAATTTACTCAAGAAGAAAACTTATAAACCAGCATTCATGGAAGACCCCTCCGACACACGACTGGTATGACCAAAAATCTCCTGGCGGTGCCCTTACTGTGAAGGGCGACAGAAGGATACAGACCATCATTAGTAGATTTGCTAGTGAACACCTAAAGTGTCTTGCTTACAATCAGGGGCAAAAATCTTACCCTTTTTGCTCAAAATGCAATACTGCTGAAGCCTCTCCTTTGTCAAGGATGATATTTATACAGATCTTTTGCTTGTTTCTGATTTCATTGTAACTTTTGGCCTCTTGGACCTGGTCTAGCCCACGGCTAAAGCGGGTGGAAAAAGTCGCACACACATATGTAGCAGAATAATTCAAATACCTTTAAATGTTTACATTCTGAGACGCGTGCTTAAATTAATAAGAAAATTATACTCTTCAATGCTGCAAAATATATCATAAACAGTATAAAATTAACTATACATAGTCAGAAAATGGTAATTACTATATTTAAAGAAACACTGAAAAAACTAATACATCATTTACATTTTAAAGAAAGTGTTGCAACTTCGTACCATTAATAAATAAAATTAATTAATAAACATACTGATTAAACGTTTCAATTAGAATGAATACATTTATTTTACACTTTTCGTAACAGACAAGATATGGATAAAAATTTAAAATCTACTAGTTAGGTTTAAATACTTGGAAATATCGAATTACAGATTTTCTAAAGATTTCGTTTTTTTTTATTTTAAAGCTTCTGGATGCTCACTGTAACGTTATAGGATTACTGATATGAATAGTTTGAAAAGACACTTTAAAAGGTACTAGAAAATCAGTCACTTGTAATTTTTGTAAATGGGATAAAAAGCAATACAGGCACTTGACTGAGTGTTTTGCTTTTTTTCTTAAATTAAAATATTTTTTTTAGATATAAAGTATTGAATTCTGAATATCCTCTATTGAGAAAAGAGAAAAAATCTCGTAAAATATTTTGGAAACACAGCATTCTGCAAAATTGCATTTTGTAAAAATTACAAATTTATAAAATAAGTTTATAAAATCCTGTTGTATCAAAACAAAGTTGAGCAACGCTCTAGAAAATCACGCAAAATTTCCTTCAGATATTTAAAGACGGCAGGTGACTGGTGCTTCATATAGGCTGTTCCTTGTATGCTGACTTATTACTTACATGTTAAAATACATGTTACTTGCATGTTAACGTCAACCTTTTAATAGAGAAATAACAATGCATACCCGTACATGGCTTAAACGCAATTTTTTTAAATTCATGCTTTATATGTGTTTATTTTAACTTTTAATATCTCTATAGACACAACCCAATCAAACATGAATCTTTTGTAATCTTTACATTTGATTCGATTGATAACTTTTAAGCAAAGAAAATGTGAATTGAAATTCTGTTAGATTTTAAATTCTTTAGATGATAAAATTTAAAATTAAAGACTAACTTTTTCCATCAGTCTAAATGTAAAAGCATAACCATTCTTCCCCATACGAAAAAAATCATTTCAAAAACAAAAATAATACGAGTTCTTTTCGTGAATGCAAAATTAATTTCTATAGAAATTTATGACTTTATTGAAAATGCAGAGGCGTGTTGAACTGTCTTCTATCATGAAAATTATTTTTTTATTCTGATACAGGAGATCTTAATCATTTGTTTATACAAGTAAACTTTATTCATTGATGATATATAAATTAACTGTTCCTTTGCATATATTACTGGTAATTGCGTTCTCATTAACGGTAATAATAATTAATGTTTTGTTTGATTGTCATTTAGAAAACGACTGATAACATCGCAGGTTCATTATATATGGTTTAATAAATGATCAAAATATGAATGTAATATCAATGAATATAATTAAAATAGGGTTGCTTGTGTAAATTAATGAGTTGTGGTAATTAATTTTATTGGCGAAATTTTATTGTAAACTGAAACACATTATTTCAAAGAAATCTACTTCAAATTTAATGTCTGGGTGCTTAAAGTGAATTGGGGTTTGGGATAGATTTACTTCGTTCAATCTCATTCTCTGTACATATTCGTATTGAGATGAACTCTGTATTAGATCTCACATAAAGCTTTAATTTGTGAGCTATATAAGCCAGACAAGGCAGGCGAAAAATGTTTTGAGAACATTTTAGCATTCAATCTGAAATTAACGTGAAACCTTATCACATTTCAATTATGCCAAATTCGATTTGCATTAATTGCTACAAGTGTGAAGAAAAGTACAGGTTGTATGTTTAAATGTCCAAATATGGGAAAGACACGTCGTAAATTTACACAATTTATAATACATTTCTACGGTTATTAATATTACCTAAACCATCACGGTTAAGAATAATGTGCCCTTTGATGTTTTCAAAGACTTTCAATTGAAAATAACACTATATATGTTATGAAATTTTGTGAAATGTTCATTCTATTATATAAAATAGTTAAATGCAGATGTTACTTATTCTTTCCATTCAATTTAGGTGATTAGTTTTATAAAAATCGAAGGACCTTTAAAACCCATTAAAGAGAATTTCCGATCAATTTTTTCAGTTGAAATTTCGACATGGAAGGGAATTTAAAATTTAATACAAAAGTCTAATAAAGAGGTTCTATTGCTTTTGGCTACCTCGAAATAAATGCGTTCACCAGGTAATAATCCTCATAAAATTGTTGCCTAAGAATTGCACTCTTTTTAGAAGAAGGGGGAAACAAGCAAGTACATAATTGAGCATTACAGATAAATTAACATCAATTATTAATTGTGCATTTAGTATTTAATTAAAGTAAGCGTCAAAGAATAAAATAAAATTCAGATATTTTAAACTAAATAATAAAACGACATGTTCAAAATATTATAAAAATTTGTATAGTTTATTGCAAATTTCAAAATTTCCGTTTCTTGATAAGGAATGTTTCGTAAAGTCTACAGACTAATCTCCATGGGAAAATACCTTGCTGAAGTACCTGACAAAGAAAATAAATATTTTCTAATCCTTACTGCACAGTAAATGGTGTTACACAAATATTAGTTAGGCAAATTAATGTAAGTAAAATATTATGAAAATGAAGTGTTATTGAATCCTTGTAAATACTCTAAGTAATCATCTAAAGGAGAATAACACTTATCCACATGGTTATATCAATCGAAAGATATAATAAAGAAGAAATTGCTAACAAAAATATGAAAGCATATGGCGTTGAAGAATCGTGGTTTATTGTTCTTTGTATCACTGATGTCTCTTAACGTAGGCCACGTGAATAGGCAATAATTCGTATTGTTGTGACTATATAAAGTCACTTGTCGGAAAAGGAAGACCAGAAAAAGTTCGTTAATTACTGGAAATATGAAAAGAATCTTAATCTTCTAACTGAATTATGTATTAATAAAAAATGTTAGATTTTAAATACGAAACCAACTGTGTTCAAGGCTCTCGGTAATTTTTTTTAACGATTTATCTGTAAGGGGACAGAAAAAAACTATTTTAAAATCAATAATTTTGAAAAGTTAGATTTAAAAATGCACTGTTTTATCTCTCTTTTCTCCGAAGTAATAATTTTTGATGGATAATTAATCTGAGAAGAAAAAAACAATCATTACATTGTTTGAACAACATATGAAGCGTTTCAAAATCTATAATCCACTAGGAAACATCCAAAGTTTGAAAATTCTGAAAGATGCGAATCAACAACTGAAATTTGAGGGTTGAAGTGAGACAAAACATGTACAGAAAAAGGTCTGCAATCAATGTTTCCCTCAGCTAAAATACTAGTTCCCTAATATATAAATAATTTGCACCTAAAATGGTGTACTTTGCTACAAAATAAGAGAAATAAGGAATTACTAACAAATACTATGTGTCTTTCTCTTGCAGGCAACAACCTGTTTACAAATACTTTCAACTAATCTCTGGGAATCAATTTAACATGAGTTAAAGGTTTATACAAATGATTTGTGAACAAGCATCAAGATGCAGTAAAATATAATAGTAATTGTAATAGGGTTTAGTTTAATAAATAGGATAGGTAATTATCGGTAAGACAACAAACAGCAACAAAAGTATTTTTGTAGCACAAAGTATCCGAATATGAGTTTATAATTATAAAAGTATCAAGGAAAATTAGGAGGCCCTCATAAATAGTATACTGTATAACAGTGAATATGCACTGAAAATGATATTATATCAATTAAAGAAGTTCTAAAAAATGTGTAAATTAAATATTTTGATGAAAATATTCTGCTTTAAAAATATTTGATTGCGTCTTACAATTTGAACACCCCGTGCACGATTTTTTTAACGTTCAGTTAATAGTAAATTTTAATTTCATCATTTGAAAAATGAGAAAATATTTTGAAATTCTAAGAAGAATATCAAGAACTTTAATTGACATGCGGAAAAAATATACATTTTTTATTCTATTGTTCAGCTTTTTCATTCAAAAAGAATAACAAAACTTAACGTAATGTGGGCTAAAGTGCTTACATTTTAATGAATTGATTTTTTACTCGTATTCATTCAAAGAATAGTATAAATGTCATAGTTCAAGGGTTTATTTTAATGAACACGAAAGTAAATTACAATAATATTAAAATTAAACATCATTCAAGTTTTAATTACAGGGATTGATAAGACAAAAATATTTAGGTTCATTAAAAAATATGAAAATTGCAGCGCTATTATTCTGTTATTAAGTTATCTGCTTTCCTAAGAATTTATTTTCTTTCAGATTTTATTAAAATAATGTAATTTTTTTAGAAGCTCAATTAAACATGAAAAATAATGGGGAATCGAATTTTAATTTAAAATTCAAAGAATGTTTGAAGTCATAACTGTATATTTATTTCATGATTTAATAAGGTTGTAAAAGGTTAACTAGTGGTATATATTTTTAAATGTAAGTAAAACTATTGTTTCATAGTATTTCCAGTTCATGGTCAGACTCAATATTTATTAATATTTTTCTTGACAAAAATTACAAAGAAACGAGTTATTTTTTTTTCTCCTGATGATTTTCTTTTCAATTTTGTAATGAAGTGTATATATTAAAGGCATCTTTTAAAAATTGCGCTTTAAATTCACTGTTAAAAATCTGAAAAAATTTTCTTCTCTTCAAATCATGAATAATATTTTTTTCCTTTACTGTAAATAAAAAATATTGATAAATTACAATAAAAGAATATGCAATGTTATTTATTTACCATTCATGTTATTTTACACCATTACGTATCTGGTCACACCTTTCTCCTGAAAATCACATTCAGCGTTAAAGATTGTCGGTTGTGAAAAATTTTTTTGACAACGTCTTGAATTACTCCTCCTAACTTATTTAACTATGGCATAGTCTAAAATATACCAACTTTTACAGGTGAAGTTCCTTTTTCAATTTATATACATCTCCCAAATAACTCTGTCTTGGGAATCTACATGTACGATTCTTCACGGACGTGAGACCGATCCTTGTGTCAGCTTATCTCTGATTTTGAAGTCGAGCCTACGTCTAGAATTCCAGGGTGATATATATATATATATAAATATATATATATATATATTGATGGCAGCTGGCCCTCTCCTTAACCCCTGGTATAATATATAAAATATGGTGAAGTTTCTTTTCAGTTTTGAATGTTTACCAGAGGCGATTCCAGGTAATCAATCAAGAGGCGTGCCAGATCTCTAGTAAACAGGTGACAACCAGGGCCGGATGTGCAAATGGTTTGCTGGACGAGTTGTTCCGGAGGTATGCAGGGGAAGGAGAACCGGTTTGGACTGGTGTTCGTCGATGCAGGTGAGAGCAGGCTAGTGTGGAGACAGGGGCGGACAGAGAGAGACAGGGGTCCGCCGTGGATGTCGACTTGGTCTCGGACGAGCAGTTTACGTGTGCGGAGAAGCCACGTGGAGGTGATTGTGATTTGTTTGGAGGAGCGCCTTACAGGTGTGAATTAATTGAGTTGGCTGGAGGCCATGAATGCACTGGAGGTGCAAAACTGAAGGAGTTATTGGAAATAGATTGTAAATACGTGAATTGAATAAATGTCATTTTTATGTGCATTAATGCTGCGTATTCTCAGTGATATCTGAGGGAACAGAGTGGCTAGAAATTATCCAGAGTTCGGCGCGCTATCGGAATAGACTGGGCAGTGAAGTCGAATTGCCCCAGTTTATGATAGCTGGTGGCAGCACTGTGGGATCTTACGTATGTGTTTGTGAAATACGTGAGGATCCACGAAGGAGGTGAAGCAGTGGCGGTACTGGCGAGGATAGCCAAGGGAATCCGCCGATGCAAGCAGTCAACTAGAACCTGCGGAAAATACTAGCAGCCGAGACGTGTAGCCAGACGGAAGTTGTTCAGAAGAAGTGGAACCCAGGCAAGAAAATTCGATCAGCGTGTACAGCTGGATGCGACAGCAGGGGAGGTAAGCTCATTTGAAATCTTCCAAAGAGGTAGTAAATTGTGGGGTTGGAATTAGTGACTGGTTGGAATTAGTCTAATAATTCAGGGAATTTAGAAAGGTAATTTCAACGCTTCTTTGAGAAGTCCGAAAGTTAAACCAGTGAAGGTTTAGTGAAAATTTGTTCGAGATGAACAGGTATGAAATCCTGATAGAGATCGGGTAAATGTAGTGGTCTCAGTAGACATTAGTAGTTAGTTTTTTCTAAAAGTGATTTTGGTTAATCAAAATTTTGTGAGTGAATCCACAGGGAACCTCACAGCACGTGTTGTGCAAAAAAAAGAAGAAAAGTGTTTTCTTTTGTGTTTAATAAATAAAGTGTTAAATGAATTGAATTTGTGCGAGTGTTTGTAGGAAACCGCACAGTGCCTTGGTGCACAGGAAAGTACTCAGTGTGGGACAAAACGCTCAATTGAAATAGCATATTTGTATTAGTGTTATTCTAGAAGTGTATAAGAAATTTGAGTTTTGAATGTTTTATGCTATAATATAATGTGATACATGTGTGTTTCTTTTAAATGTTTGATAATATATTGTGATATATGTTCTAGCTGTTGTTATGTAATTTGATAGGATTGCTTATAATTAATTGTACCAGTTTATGTGTATAAATGAAAGCTCAAAGGTGACAATATTTAGTGTCGTTATATCTAGTACCTGTCCTATATTTCTGTGTTAAGTAGGGCAAGTGAAATTACATGTGTATTTCTGTGAGTGTATTGAGTGTACGGCATTGGGTTAGAAATAAGATATTGTGATTTCTGTGAATACTGTGATAAATCTTTTAGTTTGGAAAAATGGAAGTTCTTCTAATTAGACAGACTAAAATTGTTCTTGTGGCTTTGGCCTATAATTTGGACAATGGGGAGTCGATAAATGATAAAAAAATAGAAATTGTCCGAATAATCATGGGAGCGGAAAATTACAGTGAAGTAGGGACCAACGCGGTTCTAGAAGGAATTCTAGAACAGATTATATTAGAAAAGGAAGAGAAGTATAAGCAGATGGATAGGGTCTATGAATTAGCTTTGATAAGAAAGAGAGAAAGTTTAGACGTCAGTAAGAAAACCATAATAGACAATATTTTCGAGGTTTTCGAGTCGAATAAAGAATTCTCTGTGAGACATGATAAAGGAATCTTCGAGAGACTAGAATACGACATAGACTGCGAGGCGAAATATGCTTTAGTTCAATCAACTAGAATTATAAAAGCGAGGGAATTGGAGTACCTGAGGGTAAAATTACAGACTGTAAATTCCTATAGAGAAAGTAGAGGTTTAATAAGGAAGGCCGGAGTCACTCAAATTGAGAAAAGTGCCGAAAGTCAAATCGAGGGGAAAATTTGCGTGAAGCAAAAGGTTGAAGCTCTGGGTAGAGAAAAAAAGGTGGAGAATGTATTGGGAAATTTCAGCGAGGTGGAAGCTGGGAATTTCGGAAGCGCGAGTACTCGAGGCAAAATTAAAAATAAGGAATTCTGTAGCCAGTTGGTTGCCGGAGATACTTTGAGCAGTTCGAGGGAAGTGCGGGGAAAAAAGGAACCTTTGTAATTAAGCAAGCAGGCTTAAATTCGGGTGTAGAAAATCGAAGTGAAATAGATAACTCGCTCAGCAAATCCGTGAATGTAGAGACAGTGGGGTAAATGAATGTAGATTTCTGTGAAGAAAGTAGCCTAGATAAAAGAGAAATATTGTCTGAAAGCGACTCTAACATTTGTGATCTCGAAGTGAAAAAAGTTAGTTTCGTTGAGTCAGCCGAGGTTTTAGAGGACTTGAATCCCGAGTTTTGTGTAACTGACGGCACACAGAGGGGGATGGACCTTTGTCCGAGAGTCCATTCAGCAGGTTCTTTTCAAGTGGAAGGGACTATAAGTGCGTGTCAGGATTTGATGAATGTAGCCGAAAAAGTTGAGCCGAGAGACGGTTTAGAAATTGCTCCCCAGGGATTAGACAATGGCATTCGGGAACACACGTACCGCGAAAGGGTCGAAAGTCCGTCTAAAATGGATGGTCAGATTTTGACGGAATTTAGGGGAAACCTAAACAATGCAGCGGATGTAGAGAGAACGAGTGTTGCGATTCCGAGTAGGAAAATTTTGAGAGGGAGGTTACCTAGGATTGGGATACTCCATGGTAATGAGTTCAAAGTGAAATTACATCCGGTAGTGATAAGAACTAAACAGCGCCGTGAAAAGGCGAGTGGAATTAAGCGCAAGAAAGCGAAGTTGAAAAGATTTTGGAGCTTGAACAAAACTAGGGAGAAAGGTCCGGTATCTAGAAAGAAACCGAATTGCGTAAGGCATAGACAAAAGGTGGGACGCCAGGGTTTTGTCAAGTTAAAGAAGAAATTTAAGGCAGGACAACATTCTGTTAAATTCAAAATGAAAATGGGTATGAAATACTCAGAAAGGCAGCCTAGCAATTTCGGGAGACCGAGAAAAAACCGAAGGTTGGAAATATTCGCGAGGGTGAAGATTAATAGACAGGATGAATTTAGGGGGTCGTGTGACAGGGTTTCCACGAAAATTCAGCTTAAGCGAGATGCTACGAGGAGGGTTAACTCCAAATTTAAAGGAATCAAGTTTGGGAAAATTTAAATTCTCAGATGAGATTTGAGGGTCAAGGGAGAATTTAATGCTGCGTGAAACAGTGACCCAGAAATGTATGTGTAATAATTGTGTGTATTTTTTTGTATGATTTTATACCAGAAAGTTGAATTGAGTAAATTGTAGTGTATAATCTTTTATGTGATGATTTTTTTGAAATTTAAAGTGCATATATGTTGGTAAAACATGACCACATAGTTTGAGGATGGATTTAAGCAAATTATGTATATTGCCTTATGTTCAATTAGTATAATGATTGTGATCAATTAGTATAATGATTTTGTTTTGGTGAAAGGTCCTATAGCCCAGTCAAAATAGGTTTTATGGGTAAAAAAATATGAAAGTTTGAAAATTTGTGGAGATGTTTGTTTAGGCATGCTAATGAACATACTAAAAGTCCCCACCGATCAGACTTGAGCTTTCGCCGCCATCTTGGAAAATGTGTACACTTTTTTGGTTTTTTGGAAATAACTTTAAAAATATTGATTTTATAAAAAATAATTAAATGCAAAATTAAAGAGCATTAAATTATGAACAAAAATCATTCATAACATTTTTTTATATGTCTAACAGGAACAAAGATAATTGACTTTGAAAAGAGCGCACTATCACACCTGGGACGCGCAAGCGCGGTTCGCCATCGCGGTGGGGGGAAATACCCGCGCATGTGCATACCATAATTAGTCAAATTAGTTTTACACCAAATGGGAAGGTTTTTTGTATTTTTTCAAATAACTAGGGAAATATTAACTTTACGTAAAAAAGTTTATTTCAAAAATTAAAAAACATTAAATTATGTACAAAAACGATTTTATACATTTTTGTCGTAAACCTAACAGGAACGAAGATATTGACTATAAAATGCGCGTTGATAATGGAGGTAGCTTTAAAGTCTCGTTGCAGGCGCTCTTCTTTGAATATCTAACCTCTCCCACATTTCGGCATTCTTTAAACACAAAAAATAGACTTTAATGTTTTTGGCTAGATAATTAATCATTATTAATTTTATACATGAATGTAGTAAACTTGGGGGTATTCACTATCAGATTTCCATTGCGAATAATTGTCACAACGATCAAGCTTACCTACTTCAGGATTTACGTGCTTTTTTCGGTACGGGATTCTCCCCTTCGTCAGGCATGTATAGATCGTCTATGGATCCGCTAGCATCGGCCCATTCATCAACTTCTTTCATTCGATCGTCATCATTAACAGGGCTGATGCCATTCTGACATACCCCATTGCAGTTATTGCAGGCCCTTGTGCAGTTGATGCCTGCTTTCCGACATCCGCATCTTACTCCATTATCAGTCTTACAGTTGCAAAACACCATGTTAAAAACTGAATCGGGAGCTACTGCATCCATAGTTGTGATGGGCACAAGAATTTTCTCTTGGAGCTTCCAGCCCCACAGGCAGTTGGGCTTTTTTTTTCAGGTGCTCTCAAAGTCTTCCTCATTTTAATTTCGATGGCTCGTATTTGAGTGTGTGCGTTTAAGGTTTGTTGCGATGGTGGTTCAGTAGCAAAATATCGAAACAACTCACGGAGATTTTTACATTCCAAATCCGATATGTCGATGCCGTCAAAAATTATTTTTGCTAAAGCTGTTTGGGTCAATAAATGAGCTCGGACTGCCATAGCATATGCATGGCCAGGCAACATGTTTTCTACTGACGTAGGTGCATAAATCAAAGTTAGTATTTCTTTCAACCCACTTCCAGCCATTATGTACCCAATGCAGCCTAAGAATGACATTAAAAGATGGAATCCACCAAGCCTCACAATACAACTTGATAATAATGGATTGGATGTTGCTGCGACTATCTCTCGAGCTTTAATATACAGTGGTTGGTCAAACGTGAGTATGCAAGACTTTTGGTGCATTTTAACACACTGCTGGGCAGCATATTTCCGCACAGTGAAAATGGTGTCATACTTGCTTGGTGGTAAATTAACAAAAGGAAGGAGTATTACTTTGGTCTTTCACAAGGCTGGTTTCTGGTTATACAATGGAAAAATCCTTTCCATTCAGGTATCTGTGGAAGACCTAACCACTTAGCACACATCCAGGAGATATCGAATGGTTTAGGCAGTGGTAAATCTTCCGCTAAAGGATTTAAGACATTCAAATCTTCGATAGTAATTGTTTGTAACCCAGGCCCTCGAAAATTTTCAAACGTTTCTAGAGGAATGATTCCCATTTTGCCTACGGTCGATGCGGATGTAAGTTCGGTTAAATTTTTTATCTTCGTCCCGGGTTCCACTGCTGACGCTGGAGTAAAACAAGCAATGCCCCCCATGCTATGAAACGTATTCAGGCCATCGATTGTCGACACATTGAAATCTGCATTGTCAAATACGAATTGGCAGAATGATCCCTCACGCATTTGGGGTTGCGGATGATTTATGGCTGTCATCTCAAGTGTTTGGGCTTCATAGTAAGAAGAACAAAATCCCAAATTCGAGAGCATTGTTATTAAATTCTTGGAACAGAACTTTTTGTACAAAAATAAATCAAGACCATTGAGCAGAGGAGACATAAATGATCGTGGCCTTAGCGCTGATATAATGTAGTGAGCTATTGAAGTGACTTTTTTTCCGCCTTAGCAGTCTTTTTTTTAATAATCAAGTGCTCCAAAAAAGATTTTAGGCTTTCTGGAATTCCCTTGTTCACATCTCTGAAAACATTATCACTTGGAGGGTAGCAATGAGTGTCATAAACTGGTGTCTGGATATCTTCTTTTATTATGGCTGCAGCAGTTTGTACTATTCGTAGACGCTCCTCACGATCATTTCGTATCCTTTTGACGTACCAAGAGTCTGATAAGACTTTCATTCCAGTATTACGTAAACATATGACAGTAACTTTTTTTGAGTTTGAAGCAAAAATAATGCCATCCCCGTATTTTTTTTCAACTTATTTCTCAAAGTGATGTCATCTGGAACTAGCCCTGTAATTTGAGATTTGAGTTCAGGTAGTGAGAATTGACAGTCGTCATAATGATCAAGGAAGAAGGATATTTCGTCTACAGCTGCTGAGGCGTAATCCGACTCAGGCCGCCCTCTCTTTCTGATTGGTGCAGTGTGTAGAAAAAAAGTCATGAAGTAATCTTGGTGATAAATCGCATCAGCTGCAACTAAATCAGCAACGTTTATTATACGACACTGAACTTCCTCTCCCCACTGGTCATGTCTATTCTCTGCAGCTTCAAGAACTTTGTGTTTCATTTCGAGACTCCAAACTTCGTATATAGTTCTTCGTCTGTCTATTTGTTTTTCTTTTGTCTTGCTTTGAATTCTTCGTCTATCACTGCCGTACAAAAGAAACATTTTGTTCGAAAATCGAACTGAGGTAAGAAAGATCGTAAACTTACCACGCGCTCTTCACTTTGGGATGTTGACGCGATTTCTGCATTTCTTTTTAAATTAACTTTTATATTTCCTGGTCTGGTGTAATTTCTCCGACACAACGAATGAACCGAAACAGATTTTAAATGTTCCAACTGTTCATGCTTATTGTCTTTTCTTTGGACACTAGCTCTCTTTAAAGCGTCGATCCCCTTTTCTCCTACATTCACGAAATCATCATTTGACATTAATTTTTTACTTATAAAACATAGTTCCGTATCAGCCATTGTTCACAGACGCACACGGAACGGTGACTAACTATTAACTGTCTAGGAAAATACTACGGTAAGACCGATTTGGCACCTTACGGTATGCACATGCACGTATCTTCCAGCCATCGCGATGGGCACCCACGCATGCGCGTCCCTGGTGTAATAGTGCGCTCTTTCCAAAGTCAATTATCTTTGTTCGTGTTAGACTTAAAAAAATATAATATATGTTTTTTGTGCATTGTTTTTTGTAGAAGCTACCTCTATTATTAACGCGCATTTTATAGTCAATATCTTCGTTCCTGTTAGGTTTACGACAAAAATGTATAAAATCGTTTTTGCACATAATTTAATGTCTTTTAATTTTTGAAATAAACTTTTTTTTACGTAAAGTTAATATTTCCCTAGTTATTTGAAATAATACAAAAAACCTTCCCATTTAGTGTAAAACTAATTTGGCTAATTATGGTGTGCACTTGCGCGGGTATCTCCCCCCACCGCGATGGGGAACCGCGCTTGCGCGTCTCAGGTGTGATAGTGCGCTCTTTCAGGTGTGATAGTGCGACTCTTGGTAAGTCAATTATCTTTGTTCCTGTTAGACATATAAAAAAGTGTTATGAATGATTTTTGTTCATAATTTAATACTCTTTAATTTTTTCATTTAATTATTTTTTATAAAATCAATATTTTTAAAGATATTTCCAAAAAACCAAAAAAGTGTACACATTTTCCAAGATGGCGGCGAAAGCTCAAGTCTGATCGGTGGGGACTTTTAGTATGTTCATTAGCATGCCTAAACAAACATCTCCACCAAATTTCAAAACTTTCATATTTTTTTTAGCCATTCGTCAAAATCGGGTCTATTTTGACAGGGGTACTAAGATGCTTTTTGTGTAAGCCGGTGGAAGGCCTCAGAAAGGCTGTCATTAATATACTGCAATACAATTTTGTTCTTGTTAGAAAAGGAACCAAACGAGTTAGTTTGTTATGACTCTATGTCAAGAAATGACGTTAAAAACACCTAATGGAATTGTGGAATCCTAGTGTAGAAATAAATGTAGGCTCAACTGTGAGTTTCGGTTTCCGGGCCAATCGAGTGGAAAGAGGCCGATTGAGTCGCGCGTTTCGATAGGAGAAATTATGTTCCGTGGGTTACAGGACCAACTGAATCTCGAATAGTTAATGATCTTGTAATGCCGAATGTTTAATGAAATAGTAAGAATTACATAACTAATATTTAGTAAGAAATATAAGTTTAATTTTGTCCACTATATTTGGTAATCGTTATCCACGATGATGTGTTTTTGCTTTAAGAGACGTTTACAGAGCAATTGTGAAATTTTTAATTGGTTAACGTTGTGATAAATGTATGTTGTGTTAACTGTGTTTCTTTGAGTACTGTTTCTTTGTTTAATGTGTCTTTGAGTAATATTTAGTTTCATGTTATTGCAACTAGGTTAAGGTATAGTCGATAATTGAAATATGGTTGAAATTGTGGTAATGTTTGTAATTAAGTTAAGATTAGAGTAATGTATTGTTGTAGTACCTATGCTAAAATATGTTAAATGAAAGTGCTTAATGTGTTGGCGAATAGAAGCTAAACGAGTTGTAGGGTACCATGTCGGCTATGTCTGGCTGAAATATACCGGGGCTAGACGCCCTTAAGTTTATAATTGAACCGGGAAGGTTATCTGCAGATAGAATGGCCTTGAGGCTATGTTTTTGTTGTTTTCAGTATGAAATTGTTAACGTAAGTTTCTTAGTGCATTATGAGTATTTTGTTTGTCTTAATCATGTATGAATTTATTATGTATTTAGCTAATGTAATATCAGTGTAATGATTATCTGCATCTCTTACTGAAAATTGAATTGATGTTTTTCACTCTCGAAAGGTATTCGGAGTGCAGGTTTAGGAATGATGTGTCCCAGACTGAGTGCAGTTTAGGGCATTTTCGAGGGAAATTTCTAAAGTAGGCGGAAATTGACTCTAGGAAGTTAGGGCTGAAGAAAGCCAAATGGTATTGACCTCTTTGGAAATGTTTCGTGTGGGCATACCTAACGGGACCTACCGAACTTTCCATTAAACTTTTTTATGTATAAAAAAGCCTTTAAAGGGGGGAGCAGCTGTGATGGCGGCGGGCCCTCTGCTTAACCCCTGGTATATTATATATAAAATATTGTGAAGTTTCTTTTCGGTTTTGAATGTTTACCAGAGGCGATTTTAGGTAATCAATCAAGAGGCGTGCCAGCTCTCTAGTAAACAGGTGACAACCAGGGCCGGATGTGCAAATGGTTTGCTGGACGAGTTGTTCCGGAGGTATGCAGGGGAAGGAGTACCGGTTTGGACTGGTGTCCGTCGATGCAGGCGAGAGCAGGCTAGTGTAGAGACAGGGGCGGACAGAGAGAGACAGGGGTCCGGCGTGGATGTCAAGTTGGTCTCGGACGAGCAGTTTACGTGTGCGGAGAAGCCATGTGGAGGTGATTGTGATTTGTTTGGAGGAGAGCCTTACAGGTGTGAATTAATTGAGTTGGCTGGAGGCCATGAATACACTGGAGGTGCAAAACTGAAGGAGTTATTGGAAATAGATTGTAAATACGTGAATTGAGTAAATGTCATTTTTATGTGCATTAATGCTGCTTATTCTCAGTGATATCTGAGGGAACAGAGTGGCTAGGAATTATCCAGAGTTCGGCGCGCTATCGGAATAGACTGGGCAATGAAGTCGAATTGCCCCAGTTTATGATAATATATATATATATATATATATATATATATATATATATATATATAACACTTCCGTAAATGACTTACTGACTGTATGACAGACACCGGACAGACCATAACGCTGGATATAAAGGACTGAAATTTTGCATGGCGTTACCTCTTATAGTGTAGGGGCGCACTAAGAAAGATTTTTGAAAAATTCATCCTAGATTTTTTAAAATTATATTTTTAAGCTGTGTTTGTAACTTTTTTCAGGTTTTCATTTAAAATAATAATCTGAGAATTATAAAATTTACATCACGAGACAGATCATAAAAATTCATTTAAAATACAACAAGGATCCTTCAACACAAAAACTTGGGTATCCACATAGACTTAAAATAAATGTGAACAAATGAATGTAGTATGAATAAGTTGAATATCAAGTGAAAATATTTTTAAAATAAGTAAATAATGTTAGAAGAAAAATGAATAGAATAAATACTGAATATTGAATAGAGATTTTTTTTTGAATAAGTAAATATTGTTGGAATAAAAATGAGTATAATAAATACTGAAACAAGAGTAATAAGAAATATGAAGATATGAAACTAAATATAATGAATAAGAATTGATATATTAAAAACTTTTAAAGTGATTGAGTTTTTTTTAATAATGTAAAAAGTAGTAATGTATCCTGTAATTTTTATATACAATTCATATATTAGAAATGTGATTTTTATTATAAGTGTGATTTTTATTTAAAAAAATGTGATTTTTATTATGTAACTACATATAAGATACTATTTTTTTTATATACAAGTCAATACAGTGTGATATTTTTGTGTATTCTATATAACACAGCACCAAAGAGACTGTGGTATGAATATTACTTTCCTCAAATATAATATGCGGAATCTGTCAAGGAATATGACTGGACAGATACAATAATGGACAACAAATAAATAAAAAAAACAATTTTTTTTTGGACTCACTCCATGGAAATGAATTTAAATGAGGAAAGTAGAAGTGTTTAAAAATTTCTATTGTTATCAAGTTCTACTTTTATTACTTAATTTTTTTTTGATATTCTTATTGTTGCAATTTATTATTTGTGCTGCGATTTTTGTTGTGTGGAGGAGACGTCCAATACTCAACAGTCTTTTCAGTTGATGATTATGTTGAATTTTAAAATTTAAGTTTCTTTGTATTTCTTAAAGTGATTTTTCTTATGTTTTCAGTAAAGTTACTAATGATGTACTGTCATCCCGTCACGTGATCTTTAATTTTTTTTTTAATTTAACTATTACTGATAATTTCTTAACATAAGCTTTTCCAAATTTTTGTAACGCCCATTTTTCCTCTCCATCTGGGTGAGTCTGCCCTTCAATGCAGGCATTGTTGGTCAGCCTCTTCTCGGACGGGGGGATATTCTATAACATTAAAAATCCCATAACTCTTTTAAATTCTAATTTATTCTAAATTCCCTGAGGTGTTCGAGCTAATTTCGCTTTTGATTCTCAGTTCTAATAGCCCTCGGGCGAGAAATATTAAATGGCGGTCTATTACTCAAAAACTGAACATGCGTATCGTGGGGTGTAAATTTAACTACTTTAGCGCATTAGTCACGCCTTTTTCTAACTATCTACCAATTAACCTCTACTGCGATCACATAGCGAGATAAGTCTATTTAAGACCTGGCATCATGTAGGCGTATGCTTTTTTCATTTGTATGTTGCCCCGAGATGTTGTATTTCCGTGCATCTTAAAAATAAAATGTAGTTTGAGAAACTTGTGGTGTGATATGTGTGTCCGAGGTTGGAGATGTTTGCGGGAACTGATTTTTAAACTTCCGTGACGCACGGCCGGGCAACATTTTTATCTATTTCGAATTCAAGTAGATGAAGCAAGGAATTTAAATAACAAAATATCATCCACTCCGCATTCGTTCCTCGCCCCGCGCCCGTGCCATCACAAAAGTCGGTAGGAAAACCTCGCCTGGGACACATGAACGACTGAGCCGCCGTTTGTCCCTTCCAACAGAAACAAAAATGCCCCGTCCTTCCCATGTGAGATTGATGAGTAACCTTCAACTTGGATGGATTAATTTTCACGATCGAACAACTATTGTTAACTATGTTGCGCGGAGAAGATCCCATGCATTTTCATCATATACAGACGCCAGTGATGTTTTCAAAGTCGGACTTAATGCCAACTGGTCGATGAAAACATACGTTCTGATGTTTGCCGTTTCGAAATACTACAGTTTGTGTTCGGAGGATTCCAGCATGACTTGTTTCGCTGTGAGCTGTAATAATCGTCTTGAACATTATGGATAACTTTTGTTTTGGAGACTTTCTACTCCTAATTACGAGTGATTTTATTCAAGCTTCATAACTACAATGACAAGTTCCGATTTCATTTCATCTCTTCAGCATTCAGATTTCAATGGCATAAGTGTTGCTGTGTGGGTGGAAGATCTATATTAATTCAACTCGTCCCTTACACTATCGGTGGAAGTACTCTAAAAATATCAAAGACTTGTGTATGATAAATCAAACGATCATGAGATCGAAATTAGGAAATTGTCCTGTTCCCGAGAACTTCAGGAATAATCTATTGGATACAACGTGCGAAGATTTGAATGTGATATTTGACTGGGAATTCACTTTTATGAAAGACTTTCATCTAGTGTCATCTCCAATCGGATTACTGTGTTCCAGACCTATTTCGAAACAAAAACTGTCACCTTAGGGTTTAACTAAGCCAAGGACTTCACCAAAATAAGTTCAGAACAGAGCTGCAGATGCTAAAAATATGAAAATGTGTATAATTTGAAAATAATAATAATGATAATGGTAAAGATTGTGAGTAACCTCTTCTAATGGTAAGCTAAAATTTACGGATTATTTTTTGAGGGTGAAAAGTTTTATAATATTAATAGATATTGATAAAAATTTATTATAAATGTGTTTCAGTGAAAGTATTTTCAAGTTATTGATTTAATTAAGTAACTATGATAAAACTAAAACGAAAGTGAAGAAAATCAATGACTTATAATGTGTATTGTAGTTTTCCATTTTATAAAATGTTTTATTTTTTGATTTGCATTTTGATAGAATTTTAAGTGTATATTTTTCATATTATAAGAGTAAAGTCTCACGTGATTTCTTGAAAATGTTTAATGGGAAAGGTAATGTTTAAAGATCGTTATATCCTAAATGGATGTGAAAGACTTAATGAAATTGAAAATTGTGGGTTTTCTTGAGTTATGAAGTATATGTTTGATTTAGATTTTAAGAGATTTGAAGTTAAAAGAAATTTTTTAGACTTATATTTGATACATTTATTTTAAGTGTGCTTTAAGTGTAATTTTATAATATTTCCATGTTCTTTTTATAATAATGAATATTTTAGTGTTTTAAGATAATTAATGATCTTTGGTTACGTTAAATTGAAATATTAAATGAGTGAAGTAATGTAATGAGTATCTATTTTTGCACCCATTTCTAAATCGTCTCGGAGAAAAATAGAAATAAAAAACAACGCAAATCACTCCCGTTTTCGAGCGCCACTGTTACTTTTGAAGGTCGCCTTTGCAGTTTTCAAGTTAAGCTTTCTAAATCTAAACATCTGATGGGAGTCTGGTAGTTTTGATTTTGAAATTAACTGCATGAATAACTTTGTAATTATTTCAGACATCAGGAAAATTTTTGAATTTATATATTTTGATTATTATTAACATATCACATTTGAATTTGGGCTTCGTGAGTATATTTTTACGAATTTAAGTAAAAGAGATTTCCGGAGGTTAAAGTTGAAATACAAGGCTTAATTGCAGTTTTAAGATAAACGGAACGTCCTTATAGAGAGACTCAGGGTGCAAAAAACCAACAGTTGGAAAATTAAAAACCATTGTATGTTATAATTGGTTCATCCCCCCCGGAAAATTCTCGAAATAGAAATAATGAGAGATATGTTTGTGGAAATATTAAAGGGAAAAAGATAATTACGCGAAAAATATAGCGAGGATTCAAACCAAAATGTGATATAAGAAAAGAAGAATAATTTAGAGTTATAGTATGGTATTTTTGTGAATAGTATCTTGTATTGAAAATTGAAATTTGAACCTTAAACTTAAATTACTAAAATTAATGGATAAATTTGACATTTAAATATAATACATTTGTGGTGCTAATATCGATTTCATACTTTTAAAAACCAAGGTATTTTATTATTATGCGTTTAATAATTTCCTTATTTGTGTATTTTTGATTCTATTGATTAAGGAAATAATAGATCTATTTTTCTTTTTGTGTGATGCTTAACATCATTATGTTTTTCTAATTGATAAAGTAATTATGTGTTGTTCTACTAAAAATAAAACTATTTAAAAATAACTGTCCTACTTAAACTTCCTTTTTAAGAACACTATTATATGTGATTTTTTTTTTGGATCTGAAATCGAACCCCGACTATGACACTTCTACTTATTTTATCTCTCAGTAAATTTCCTCTCCTTTAAATAATCCTTCCTATCACCCCTTCTAGAAGCGCGTTGGAAGTCATCCCATCTGTTTAAAATCTTTTTAATTTTTTTATTGTTTGTTTTGCTTCACCTATTCCGTCACT
The DNA here is from genome assembly GCA_907164885.2 of Dolomedes plantarius. Lineage (NCBI taxonomy): Eukaryota > Metazoa > Arthropoda > Arachnida > Araneae > Dolomedidae > Dolomedes > Dolomedes plantarius. Next base: position 14,208,491 of record OU015500.1, on the reverse strand, counting down.
TAAAGTGCTGAAAAATAAATACTTGAGTAATGACTAAAATAGGCCTTGGGATGGCCACTCCTTTGTCCCCCCAATTCTAATGCAAGATGTTGTTTGCATGATGTACTATGCAAGATGTTGTTTTTTGGCTGTCATATCCTGTTGGGAGATTAACGGTTGGACCACTGTTCGGCTATTTTTTTCTACTTATTAGTCGCTGTACAATAGGAAGAAAGATATCCACTTTTTACACAAACATAAACACAACCCAACACTCCTTAGAGGTAGAATTAAAAAAGAATTTAAAACTAAGAGTTTGGGTGACACACATACAACAAGGATCCTTCAACACAAAAACTTGGATATGCACATAGACTTAAAAAATGTGCACAAATGAATGTAGAATGAATAAGTTGAATATCAAGTGAAAATATTTTAAAAATAAGTAAATAATGTTAGGAGAAAAATGAATAGAATAAATACTGAATATTGAATAGAGATTTTTTTTGAATAAGTAAATATTGTTGGAATAAAAATGGATATAATGAATATTGAAACAAGAGTAACAAAAAATATGAAGATATGAAACTAAATATAATGAATAAGAATTGATATATAGAAAACTTTTAAAGTGATTGAGTTTTTTTTTATTAATGTAAAAAATGTCCTGTAATTTTTATATACAATTTAATTATTAGAAATGTGATTTTTATTAAAAAATGTGATTTTTATTATGTAACAACATACAAGATACTATTTTTTTATATACAAATCAATACAGTATGATATTTTTATGTATTCTACATAACACAGCACCAAAGAGACTGTGGTACGAATATTACTTTCCTCAAATATAATATGCGGAATCTGTCAAGGACTATGACTGGACAGATATAAAAATGGACAACAAATAAATAAAAAAAACAATTTTTTTTTGGACTCACTCCATCGAAGTGAATTTAAACGAGGAAGGTAGAAGTGTTTAAAAATTTCTATTGTTATCAAGTTCTACTTTTATTACTTAATTTTTTTTGATATTCTTATTGTTGCAATTTATTATTTGTGCTGAGATTTTTGTTGTGTGGAGGAGACGTCCAATACTCAACAGTCTTTTCAGTTGATGATTATGTTGAATTTTAAAATTTAAGTTTCTTTGTATTTCTTAAAGTGATTTTTCCTATGTTTTCTTTAAAGTTGCTAATGATGTACTGTCATCTCGTCACGTGATCTTTATTTTTTTAATTTAACTATTACTGATAATTTCTTAACATAAGCTTTTCCAAATTTTTGTAACACCCATTTTTTCTTCATTCATCTGGGTGTGTCTGCCCTTCAATGCAGGCATTGTTGGTCAGCCTGCTCTCGGACGGGGGGATATTCTATAACATTAAAAATCCCATAACTCTGTTAAATTCTAATTTATTCTATATTCCCTGCGGCGTTCGAGCTAATTTCGCTTTTGATTCTAAGTTCTAAAAGCCCTCGGGCGAGAAATATTAAATGGCGGCCTATTACTCGAAAACTGAACATGCGTATCGTGGAGTGTAAATTTAATTACATTAGGAAAATGCGCATTAGTCACGCATTTTTCCTAACTTTTAACCAATTAACCTCTACTGCGATCACATGTCGAGATAAGTCTATTTAAGACCTGGCATCATGTAGGTGTAAACTTTTTTCATTTGAATGTTGCCCCGAGATGTTGTATTTTCGAGCATCTTAAAAATAAAATGTAGTTCGAGAAACTTGTGGTGTGATATGTGTGTCCGAGGTTGGAGATGTTTGCGGGAACTGATTTTTAAACTTCCGTGACGCACGGCCGGGCAACATTTTTATCCATTTCGAATTCAAGTAGATGAAGCAAGGAATTTAAATAACAAAATATCATCCACTCCGCCTTCGTTCCTCGCTCCGCGTCTGTGTCAATTCCCCCCCCCCCCCCACACACACACACACACACACATATATATATATATATATATATATATATATATATATATATATATATATATATATATATATATATATATCTGTGTGTGTGTGTGTGGTGTATGTGTGTGATGATAATCACAATGGGAAGAAATTTAACACACGGGTATTAATGGGAATGAACTTAATTTAGAAATGCAGTCGGCACGAGGATGTTGATCATACAGTTGCAGTGAGTCGAAGTGTTCATCCAGGAAAGCACTGAAGAAATTTAGGAGAGAAACACACACATGGAGCCAGAGAAGATATACACGAATCTAGAGTCGTATTTTGTTCAACTGGACAACTGGAAGCATTACGATGGCACTAGTTGCAGTGGCTAACGGACATGACCGGAAACGAACATAATAATGATTCTGCAGTAGCTACACGCAAAGAAGTTAGGAGCGACCATACATAAACAGTGGAGATGGGGCGTCCGCAGGACTTGCCCGGCGTCCATGCAACAAGACGGGGCGCGCGGGTACAGCAGCTAACATGTTTATATGCCAACGTTAATGATAACAGAAGGTGTGTTAAATTATTGGTGATAATAATTAGGTTATTAATATTGACTCAAATGATAAGTTAAGTTATTAAGCACCTTACTCAGTACATTGCGTTGTGATTTATCCGTAGAGTTAATGTTTAGCATGCAGTGAGGACATACACATAAATACAAATCAAATTACTTGAATGCATTCCTTTTATTTTAGGCCTTCTCACATTACACAATCATTACTAAAACACCTTATCAAATTACTAAATATGCAAAACTCATTATAAATCATGAACATTATTGGGCCTGTTCTTAACACTTCAAATGTGCTAACTCATTGTTAATTCAAATACATTAAAATTGTCAGGCCTCTTCTTTATCACATTTAAACACATATCACTTATTAGACAATCAATTAGTACATTAAAAACAAAGAAATACAATCGCTCACCAGTCTGCTGAGGTATCGAGAATCATAGCATTTTTGAAGCACGTGGATTTTATATAATCATGTTGATTGATTCCGCCAGAATAGTTTTTCACAAATATCGACTTAGCACTCACGAGAACGAATCTCACATTCCCTATATAACACGAGCGTTCAGTATGTAGTGATATCTGGAACAACACACGAGAATAATTCCATCAGAACACGTGGTTACAAGTTTCGCCGAGAATGCCTTGCGCGGCAATATATGCAGTCATTCCATCAGACTGGCTCATACATAGCACATATTATGGTCGTTCGACTTTCACACGAAAAAATAGGCAATTGAAGAACTCTGGCACTCACTCGCTTCAGAGTATCCAGACACAATCTTAATCCATCCGTGGAAATAAAATTTTTCACGTATCGGCCATTTGCCTCATTTAGTGCAGGTATCCGAATGCTCAGGAATTATATTCGTATTTCGAGAAAAATCTTTTCGGTCACCATTTCACATGCCTCCTCTTTTTGTAGCTTCAAATTTTACACAAGCCGGTGTAGCTCCACGCACGAACTCCATGTAGGAATCCGTCGTGAGCTACTGTCTTCACAATCTAAAAATCGCGGTCTTTATCCACCACCGTTGCCACTCAGTTCCTCTTAACCTTGCTGGTGCTTGAATCAGGGAATGGTATGCGCCTCGACGCAACGCATTTTCGCAATTGCGATTTGCTCACAAATTGTGAAAGTCCTTGCTTTCACATTTCCTCCCCCGAAGCGAAGAAAAAAAATTTTTTTTTGACGGAAGGGAAAATTTTTTTTTTTTTTTTTTTTTTTTTTTTTTTTTTTTTTTTTACAAATTCTCAGAAAAATGTGCACTGGAGTAAGCGATTGTCTGATAACACTTATTACATTACATTTTACAACAAAACATTTTTATTTTGAATTCCTCACTGTGCCAAATATATTTTCAAAGTAAATGTAGTGAGCCATTTCCATCTTTACACTTCGATTATTTTTGTATTTGAAGTTATGTATCTCACTGTTACTTTGATTCATTTTTTACCTCTCTTTTTATACCATTTCAAGTTACTGACACAAAACTATTCAATATTCTTACATATTATCAACATTTTTTTTTGAAATCTTATCTTTTACACCCTATTTATGCATACATCATTTTTTTTAACCGTCTATCCACACAATCATCCTTTTGATAATTTTTGATTCTTATTTACCTGATTGAAATCAATTTTATCATTTTATCAGTTTTCTTATCACAGTATTCTTAGCAATCTTAAGTACTTTTTCATTGATCAGCAATTAAAGACATATTTCAAATTTCAATTAACAATTTTCTTCCTAACAAATCTGGACCAGCCAAACAATTTGTTAACACACCCTAGAAGTTCGCGACGCCTCAAGAATGCTTGAAGAAATTAGCAAAAGAAAAATTAAATTTATCTGTATTTTCTAACTATTAACCTTTAGTTATTTGAATTAGTTGAGTTGTTTGATATTAGATTTTCTCTTAATTTATTTTGTTTGAAAATTTTGCTTACATTTACCTTTATTGTTTTTTTCATTCGGATCATTTACATTTTCAATCAGATAATTGTCGTTTCTCAATGCTTTTTTTATCACGAAAGGACCTTTGTATTTTTTTTTCAATACATGTGGATTGATGAACTCTTTTACAAATATTTTATCACCAGTTTCAAATATAGGTTTTTTTCTACCTTTAATATATTTAGCATGCTTTTTAAAATACTGGGATTCATTTTCTTGCACTTCTTTTCTTGTATTACTTATTTGTTCATTCATTTTGCTTATATATTTTGAGTATTTTTCAACTTGTTTTGGTTCATCATGGCGGTGTATGGGTAAGTTGATTTCTCTGCCAAAGAATAATTTTGCAGGCGAAAAACCTGTTACACTGTGTTCAGTACCATTATAATGCAACTTGAAAAGATGTATGTTCTGTGACCATTCAAATGTTTCATGTGATAGTGCTGTAATACTGGATTTCATCGTTCTATGTGACCTTTCAACAACTCCCTTTGATTGAGGATAGTAAATTGAACAATTTCTAAAATCAATGTTCAGATCACTTAAAAATTTTCTCATGTCATCAGATTTGAAGTTCTGTGCATTATCTGAAATTATTATTTTAGGTATTCCAAATTTTGAAAAGTATTCATTTAAGGTTTTAATTATCGACTGAGATTTTATACATTGCAGGGGAATTGCTTCCAAAAATTTGCTGTAGTGATCTACAATAGTCATGATGAAAAATTTGTTATCACTTGACCTTGGTAATTTACCTACTATGTCAATTGCTAATAATTCACCTGGTGCAAGTGAAGATTTTGGAATCATATTAGTTATTGTATTTGCAGGTTTGGGTTTTGTTGATAGGCAGTTTTCACAATTCTCACAAAAACTTTTTGTATCTAAAAACATACCTTTCCAGAAATATTTTTTGTTTAGTAAGTTGTAAGTTTTTTGAGTACCAAAATGAGGTGCATGTGCAATTTCAATGCAATGTCTAATTAATGTTTTGGGGATAAGAATTTTGTTGGTGATTTGCTTGTGGGTTAACTTTTTACTCTTATAAGCTGTATGCTTAATCATTACTAAATTGTTGTTTTTGTCAATAAAATATTGTTTGTATTTTGGATTGCTGTTATTTATGTTACTAATAATTTCTGCAATAAATTTGTCCTGTTTTTGATGCTTTAATATATTTTCAATAGACAAATCATTGTTTATACCAAAAATATTTATGTTATTTATGAATTTTTCCTCATCAATGGCTCGAGAAAGATAATCAGCAGGATTATTGAAACCAGGGATATGTTGAATATCAAAATCAAACTGCTGTAAATGTAACAGCCATCGTTGAACAACTTCTGGTTGTTTGTCAAGTTGAAGATGATGCGTTAAAGGTTTAGCATCAGTTAAGATGGTGAATTTTTTGCCATAAAAATTTTCATGGAAATGCTGCACTGCTGCAAAAATTGCATAAAGTTCTCTTCTGATGGAAGGATATCTAGTTTGAGCATCAGATAAAGTTTTAGAGTAAAATTCAATAGGATAAAATTTATTTTCAATTTTTTGCATAAGTATACCACATATTGCAATTTTAGAAGCATCAGTTGTTACATAAAAAGGTAGGTTTGGATCAATATTTTTTAAAGTGGGCTTTTCCAAAATAATTTCTTGAAGTTTTTCAAATGCATCCTGACAAGCTGTATTCCAAATAAATGGTACATTTTTTTTAGTTAAATTAATTATTGGACTGGCTATTTCTGCAAATTCATGAATTAGGTGTCTAAAATAATTTAGCATTCCTAGGTAACTTTGTACTTGCTTGACATTTTTGGGAGTTGGAAATTTTGTCACTTTGGCAATATTATCTTCAGAAGGAGAAAAACCATTTTTGTCAATATTAAATCCTAAGTAAGTTATTCTGGCTTTACACAGTTGGACTTTTTTTGGATCAAGAGTTAAATTAAATTTAATGAGATTTTCGAAGACTTTATTCAGATGTGAAATTAGTTCGGGAATGGAGTTAGCAGCAACAATTATGTCGTCAAGAAAATATTGCACAAATTCACCTTTAAGGTGACTTAAACATTTAGAGATTAAAGTGTGAAAGTAAGATGTGCTGTTTTTTGCACCGAATGGGAGACGAGTAGGTTGAAAATTTCCTAACTCAGTACAAAATGCTAATTTATGTTTGTCAGCAGGCTTAAGTTTTAGTTGAAAAAATGCACTTTTTAAATCCAATACACAGTAATATTTTTTACCAGCAACATTTGATATTATCTCAGATATTTTGGGAAGACAAATTTTAAATGACTCAGTTATACTATTAAGAAGTCTATAATCTACTACCATTCTGAATTTAAGTTTGCTTTGGTCATCACCAGGTAACAATTTCTTTTTTACGAATAGGATTGGAAAATTATAGTTAGATGTAGATGTTTCAATAATGCCAGCTTCTAATAATTTTTTAATTTCTTGCTGTGCAAATTCTTTTGCAATATTTGGTATGGGATATGGGCGGGTTTGAATAGGAAAGTTATGCAGTAAATTAAATTCGGGTATTACCCTGTCTGTCGAACCAAGTGTCTGATAAGACTTAGAAAACACTGCACTATTTCTCATTAATAATTCAATCATTTCTTTTTTATCTTTACTTTCTAGATGGTCTAGATCAAAATCATTTTCATTTAACTCTGCTTTTCGCAGTTCTAAGATTTCTGAGAGATTTAAATTATTCACCTGCAATATTTGCTCTTGCATTGGTGACACTATTTTATTTTCATCCCATTTGGTAACTGAACCAAGTTTCATACCCTTTTTTAAATTGATAGTATTATCAGATTGATTTTCTAATATGGAAAAAATATGATTATCCTCTGATACAGTGTGAACAGAGTTGCTGATATTTATGTCAATATTAATTTTAGATGGATTGAATAACACCTGATCATTGGGATTAAAATTTTTTGGCATAGCTAATTTTATTATTTTGAAGTTATTAGGTTTGATTGTAATGTTAGATATGGTTTTAACCTGGCTATTGTTAATATTACCATTATCCTTTGTTATATTATTCACTACTTTAGTAGGTGGAGTTTCAGTGAAATTGATTTTGCTATTACCTATTACCAGTTGCTTATTCACTGTGTCTATGAGAATTTTGTTTCTCTGTAGAAAATCATACCCCAATATAATTTGATAGGATGAATTCCAATTAGTTTTGGTGATGAAAAAAGTGTTGGTGAACCAACGGTTGTCTATCTTAAATTTAATATTGGCTGCAGAGGCATATGGTATTGTGGATTTGTCGAGAGTTTGAATTTTAACTGCTCTAGAGATGTAGTCAATTTTGGTAAATTCCTTAATTTCCTCAATTATTCCAGATTGGAGCAAAGTCAAATTAGCACCTGTGTCTATTAACGCAGAAAATTCTTTCTGTCCAAATTTTAATTTTACAATTGGTAAATTTGAGTTGGAGTCTGCATTATTACATGACAATACAACACCTATCTGCTCTTTAGTTGAGTCAGATTTACCTTTATTTTTTTTCTCTTGAATTTTTTTGGTATTGTTGTGCTTTTTTTTGTGGATTCCTACGCATTTTGTTTCTCTATTCATGTGCGTGGAATCCCTTACCCGTTTAAATTTTTTCTACTGTTGTAGTTATTAAATTTTCTACCCCTATTGTATGGGCGAAACTGGGTATTGAATCTACGTCCTCTCTGAAAGTTAGATTTTGTTTTGTGATTTCCTCTTGGATAATACCAACATTGTGTCGTCAAATGATTTTTTTGACAAATGTGGCATGACACTATTGGCAGTGGTTGTTCATATTTAGCTGCTTGCTGAGAGGTTGAAGGAACTGATTCTTGTGATAAATTATTCACTTGTTTTAATTTGTTCACTTCCTCTGCCAGTGATTGAATACATTTATTGGTTTCAATCTGCTGTGCTATGAGCATGTTAAATTCAGTTGATGTTTGAGAAGTCACATTATTTGTTTCAAAATTAGCATAGTCTTCTAAAGCACCTTCTATGTTTTTTGCTTTGCTTACTGCCTCCTCGAATGTTTTTGGGCCAAATTTTTTTAACTCAATTTTGATTTCTGGCCTAACAGCATCTATCAATTTTGAAAGTTTCATGTTCGCTTGAAGTCTTTTTAGTGATGGGTCTATAGAATTGTCTGTATTTATAAATTTTGACGCCTGAATTTCAATTAGTTCTGATAATTCAGCTACAGATTGATTGGGAAGTTGTTTGATTTTATTGAACTTTTCCTGGATTACTTGGAAGTTTTCTTTAATTTTGAATTTATTTAGTAAGATTTTTTCAATTTCACCAAAATCTGAAGTTTTTTGCAGTCTGGGATCATTAATGAAAAAAGATAGTGCTTTGCCCTTAAGATTCAGTTTTACAATTAACATTAATTTTTCTTGTGACCAATTCTCTAGTTTAGCTATTTCTTTTACTTGATTGATAAATTAGGTTATATTTTCACCTTTTTCACCACTGAATGGTTGAACAGAAGAAGCTAGTGACTGACTAAATATTTTAGTTGCCATATTGAATTTTACACTTATTTACCACAATATATTATCAAACACTAAATACACAATCATAAAAGAATAAAATATTTCAATATTTAAATATAATACCTGAAATTCATCAATACACTAAAATTCATACTGATAGATGGAAATGACACACTATATTTAACTTTTTCAACAAACCAAGTTCTCAACCTAGCATGATATCATATAACACATAGTTCACTTATGCTAACTTAATATTTAATTATGCTTATTTCTTTTGTGACGGCACCAATGATAACAGAAGGTGTGTTAAATTATTGGTGATAATAATTAGGTTATTAATATTGACTCAAATGATAAGTTAAGTTATTAAGCACCTTACTCAGTACATTGCGTTGTGATTTATCCGTAGAGTTAATGTTTAGCATGCAGTGAGGACATACACATAAATACAAATCAAATTACTTGAATGCATTCCTTTTATTTTAGGCCTTCTCACATTACACAATCATTACTAAAACACCTTATCAAATTACTAAATATGCAAAACTCATTATAAATCATGAACATTATTGGGCCTGTTCTTAACACTTCAAATGTGCTAACTCATTGTTAATTCAAATACATTAAAATTGTCAGGCCTCTTCTTTATCACATTTAAACACATATCACTTATTAGACAATCAATTAGTACATTAAAAACAAAGAAATACAATCGCTCACCAGTCTGCTGAGGTATCGAGAATCATAGCATTTTTGAAGCACGTGGATTTTATATAATCATGTTGATTGATTCCGCCAGAATAGTTTTTCACAAATATCGACTTAGCACTCACGAGAACGAATCTCACATTCCCTATATAACACGAGCGTTCAGTATGTAGTGATATCTGGAACAACACACGAGAATAATTCCATCAGAACACGTGGTTACAAGTTTCGCCGAGAATGCCTTGCGCGGCAATATATGCAGTCATTCCATCAGACTGGCTCATACATAGCACATATTATGGTCGTTCGACTTTCACACGAAAAAATAGGCAATTGAAGAACTCTGGCACTCACTCGCTTCAGAGTATCCAGACACAATCTTAATCCATCCGTGGAAATAAAATTTTTCACGTATCGGCCATTTGCCTCATTTAGTGCAGGTATCCGAATGCTCAGGAATTATATTCGTATTTCGAGAAAAATCTTTTCGGTCACCATTTCACATGCCTCCTCTTTTTGTAGCTTCAAATTTTACACAAGCCGGTGTAGCTCCACGCACGAACTCCATGTAGGAATCCGTCGTGAGCTACTGTCTTCACAATCTAAAAATCGCGGTCTTTATCCACCACCGTTGCCACTCAGTTCCTCTTAACCTTGCTGGTGCTTGAATCAGGGAATGGTATGCGCCTCGACGCAACGCATTTTCGCAATTGCGATTTGCTCACAAATTGTGAAAGTCCTTGCTTTCACAGTTAAGAGAGTAAAAACGGAAGAGTCTTCTGTTCAAATTATTATGAAATGACTGCTTCTTTATCTTGCCAGTAGAAGGGGGGCCTAAATTACTTATTTTTCAATTGGTCGAATTTAGTCTCGTGGAGTTCAAGTGTCCACATCGTGGTTCTCCGGGAATTAACTAATTGCTAGATCATGCGCTTACTCTGCGTTTTACCAAAAGGAAAAATTTGAAAACAGGACTTATTTATTATATACAAATTTAATGAGGCCTTTGGTTCCGACCAGAGATATATGGGAAAGTTATGAGTTCAGGAATTTCACATGCCTGCTTAAACATCTGCAGGGCAAATATAAATTATAACTCACAGTATTTTCAGGTTACAATTTGAAAAAGGGATTGCACTGTATTAAAAAGTGAATATACTTTACAAGTAATTTTGGAAGACACGTTTTCTTGTTACATATCTATATATACAAAAGAGCTCGTCTGTTTGTTTGTCCGCTATAGAATCATAGACTGTTTCACCCACCGGGACCAAATTCGGCAAAGTTAATGTTTAGGACCCGAGAAACTTAAATCAGGAAAAATGAAATTTGGGGCTCTATTAGTTTTTTTAAAATTAATTTTTTAATGATTTTTGTGCCTCTAACAGGTGCGCGACCACCTGTGGAGCCCCTTCACCACAACCATCTGCGTTAAGAGAGATGGTTTGGGGGTGACGGGGGGTGTCAAATTCCAATGCGCGGGAGGAAGAGGGTTGGGAATGACCTTTGGCCCTGGCTCCCCAAATAAACACAACTGGCCAGATGAACATGAAGAGCGGGGGTGCAGTCCAGTATTTTTTTGATGGAATGCATGAAAAATTTTATATCTATATATCTAACCGGGCAACGCCGGGAAATAATGCTAGTATATATATATATATATATATATATATATATATATATATATATATATATATATATATATATATATATACATGCAGGTTGTTATCAAAATAACGGAAACACCTATCAATATTAGTGGTGTTTATGAATGTGCTTCGTATTCCTTAAAAAACTAGTCTGACCACCGGTATTTTTTTATACAATATAGTGTATGTATTATTCTACTGTCAGGTAACAGTAATGAAGCTAAGGGCACCGTGCTTTTGGGGGGAACAGCGTAAAATGTCAAACCTTGCAGATCTTGCGAAAAGGGCAAATTGTTCGAGCGCGTTTATATTGGAGTATCTGTTACTGTAACCTCCAGGCTAATGAGTGTTTTTCGAGCTATGGTATCGAAAGTCATGATTGCATACAGAGTGCACGGAAAAACATCATTTGCCAAACAGAATAATGGATGAAAGGGAGTGCTGAGTGAAAGAGACGGACGAGGTATTGAAGCGGATTGTGACACGAAGAAAGAAAACAACTGCAACCAGAATGACCAAAGAGCTCAATCGACATCTGCATGTTCTGGTATCAACCATTAGAGGTAGAAGGGAACTTCACAAGCAACGAATTTACGGATTAGTTATTCCCATGCCACTTGTAATAGATACCAGTAAAAAATATCGTCCACAATGGTACCACGAGCTCAAATCCTGGTCGAGTAATGTGTCGAAAAACTGAATTTGGTCCAACGAATGATTGTTCACATTGTTCCTCGCAACAGGACGTGCGTATGTCTTCTTAGTGTTTCCATTATTTTGATACCTACACTAGAGTTAGATTCTGGCTGTCTCATCTCAACTGTCATTGAAGATCTATCAGGGTTGGGAAGGCATATCATGGTTTTCTTCTGGTTTTCTTCATGGTTTTACTCTAAATTTTGGCCTACTATTCCATCCTATGGTGCAAACATTGTTTCTTTCAGGAGATGGTGTTCTCCGGTATCATAATCCATCTATACATACAGATAAATATATTAAGTATTGGTTTGAAGAGCACGAAAAAGAAGTCAAATATCTTATCTTGCCCTGTACAATTCCCCCGACTATAATTCCAATCACCGTGATCAGTATAAGCGGATAGATAAACGTATAGATACCCACCACAGCATCTCTACAGGAACTTTCATGATTTTTTCCTGAAGAATGGTATAATATATTCTTAACCACTATTTATGACTTGTATAATCCAATTCCAAGGTGAATCAGGTGGTATTGCATAGCAAAGGTGATCCGTCTCCATATTAATAAAGGTTTCTTAGTGTTTCCATTATTTTTATAACACCTATATATATATATATATATATATATATATATATATATATATATATATATATATATATATATATATATATATATATATATATATATATATGTAATGAACTGTACATCACGGGGATTCTTGAATGCTGGTAAATACAGTATATGAATGCATAAAGTCGTAGTCATGGCGGTGGAGAGACTCGTAGTTGGGCAACACAGATGGAAAGATCAGGGCTACATACACTGTGGAGATCCAAGGAAGAGACGAACGAACAATAAATTCATTTATTGCAGAAGTATGATGACGACATTACACCACACAAGAGATTTTAGAAAAATAGTAACTGTACGCCTTGTAACTTAATAAAACGGCAAAAACATATGGCACACAATATCGGCACCGGAAACAAGCCGGAGCCTGAATATGCTTGACATGAATGGAACAGTAACGGTATATTTAGAAAGAAACGCGCGGTGTTAGAGTAACACAGAACGAGAGATCACGGATATACAAAAGGAGGGACGAGACATGAGCAAGGTACGAAGACAGACACGAAAAAAAAGCTGCGTAGAACCCGTGCTCTCGTTTAAACGAAGTGTTCATGACCTTCTACATCAGGGGGTGAAAAACTTCTAACTGGTTATCGGTGACCATCTGACCTCGTGAGTCAGAAGTCATATGATCTTTAGGAAGGCGCGAGAAAAACTCGTGAGGTTGGATCATGTTGTTTTGAAAACACCTCTTACTGTTTATCGCACGTGCGTTAAGGGACAATTTAACTAGTTAATTCACTTATCCATAGGTTATAATTTGAAATAGCGGACTATACTTTATAAAACGTTAACAAGAAAATTTAGAATATGCGTTAGTTAATAAAGGTGGAACGATTTTATTACACACACACACATATATATATATATATATATATATATGTATATATATATATATATATATATATATATATATATATATATATATATATATATATATATATATATATATATATATATATATACTATTGCTATATATATATTATACTAGTAAAATATTCAATAAAGTGTACCATTTTATTTTTTATATTTGTGCTTTAATAATATAGTAAGATTCACAGATTATTAAGCACAGGAAACATCATTAGATGGCATAATATTTTAGTGACAATAAGAACCTAGGCCAAAAATTAATGAAAACAGACTGTGAAAATTAATTGGTTTTCCCAGTACGTATTTGAAGAATTCCCATTATATTAAATTTTCTGATTGAGGAAAGGAATTATTTATTCAGTGGATAGGAATGTTATTTACCGTTGTGTCGAAAACAAGTGCTTTTCTCATTATCGGAGAAATACATATTTCTAGTAAAATGCAGGAGAGATAACATTAAACGGCTCTTGTCCTAAGTGATACAACACATGTTATGTTTGCGAAATGAAAATCAGGATTAATTACTGGTGAGTGGCATAACGTAATATTTTTGGTAAAATGATAAAAAAAATTAATATAGAAGCATTATTTACTTAAAATTGTAATGTCTATTGTTGAAATAAAATTTCATGTTCATATTAAAATTAATGGAATTAAAAGAAGATTCGTTATGACATATTCTATCTAAAATTAAAATTTCGAATTCTCAGATGTGTTAACTTTGCAAATGTATTAAGAATTTTTCATTCAAGTTAATAATTTATGAGAAATTAAAACTAAATTCTTAATAAGAGTTTTCGGATTTCATTTAACAGAATAAATTGCTTCATAAATAGGTTTTGAGGCTATTTGTGGAGTAAAACTTAAAAATACCTGAATAATCCCTACACCTTTTGCGATATCTTTAAATTATCAACGACAGAATACTCCGATAAATATTTTAATTTATCCTGAAAAAAATATTTCTTTTTTGAAATTAGGAGTATTAGGAATGAAAGAAAAGTTGCAAAAATAAAGTTTTTTACTTGTAACAAAAAAAATAGGAAGCGAACTACAGATTATTTTAAGAATGATTGTAAAAATGTAAAGTTTATGAAGACATCACTTTATTGCACTCTTAATTTTCATAATAATACAGGGTGGTTATAATTAAAGTTCCACTTTGAAATGGTCATAAAAGGAAAACTACTGGACTAAATGTTATCACACTTGGTAATAGTTTAAAGGAAGTCGTGAAAATTTCTTTTCCACCAAAAAAAAGTTCAAAAACTCACCACAAGGGGGGAAATAGCGCTGTATGCAATATTGTTAAAGAAAATAAGGGTCGGAATCTAACTTAACCTTTTGTTACACGGGTTTAACATTTTGTATACCATTAAGAAACATTGACCTAAACAAAATTACCACTTAAAGTGTGCGCATTCCGGAAATCGTTTTCTTACAGACCGCAAATTTGTGAATTTTGAAGCCTGAATTCGGCCCTAAGACATGAAGATATCAGTTTAAAATGTTTTTTGTCGTTTCTAAAATGATACTGTTTGTGGGGTTATGCAAAATCGCAATGGCTTGTAATTGATATGCTAAGAGCTACTGTTGAGAACGCAGTAATGAGATTTAACTTGCTTTCAGAAAATGGTGGACGCCACATTGAACATGCTTTGTAACACGTTTAAAAAAGAATTAAACAGATTTTAAACCGATGTCTGCATGTCTTATTTCGTTTAACAATACTGCATACAGCGCCATTTCCTCCCTAGTGGTGAGTTTTTGAACTTTTTTTTTTTTGAGGAAAAGAAATTCCCATGACCACCTTTAAACTATTACCAAGTTTGATAACATTTGGTTCATTAGTTTTCCTTTTATGACCATTTCAAAGTGCGACTTTAATTATAACCACCCTGTAGTTTTAGGAATTTATTTAGATTTGAAAACATTTTGTATGGAACTAAACTTTTATCAAACTACCAGTATCTCATTAATTCTTAAATTCCTTTCATTTAAGCTGAGTAAATCAGTTGAATTTTGTTATTGTGACTTGCGAATTTTACGCTTTTAAACAAACTGTAAATTTAAAATATGCACACCGTAAAACTTATACTTTATAATAATAAGCCCCGAATACAGTATTATCAATCTTTTTTGCAGAAAATATGAGTGGAATGAGTTTAAAATTTGTATAAAAAACAAATGTGAGAAAAATAAATTTGTCGGGATGAACGCGGTGGGCGAAAACCTTTATCATAGATGTAAGCCTGTTATTGTTTTCTCTGCAAGAAAAGCATCAAAATTCCTGAATAGCGAACTGTATACTTTAAGACTAAGAATTCATACTTTTTCTTGTATATGGACTCCTATTCCCATTTTTAGCAGAATTCTCTACTTTAAGTACAGTTGAACATGTAGCTGTCTGAAGAAATTATTTTTTTTAAATATCGGGGAAAACAAGTGATAAAATAATCTTAAGGGAATACATGTTTTCCTAAAAGTGAACATACAAAATGGAAATATTAGAAAGATATACTGTAATATATTTTTTTCTAATATGTGATATCCCTATGAGTAAGTTAACAGGTATACGCATAGTCCTACAAACAATTTTATTAATTAAAAGTGCATTCCATCGTTAGAATGTTTCTAGACAACCTAAGTGTCTCTTGAGATTGCATTAAATTCATTTATATCAAAATCAATTTCGCATCTCTTCAACGTGATCAAGTGTTCCAATCGAATATTAATGAATGACACTAGAAACATCTCTCATCTAGCTAAAATTTCGTTTTAAATACTTTTCTCAAAAATTCTTATGAACATGATATACATTCATTCTATAAGGTATTATATTTACCCTATAAAGTAAATTATTTGTAAAAATAAAGATTTTTAACTAACAAAAGGGATGTTAAAATTAAATTTAATACGAAAAAGGGTAGATTTTATTTTTTCCTCGATATTTGAATTTTTCTAACATTTATTAAATCATGATGTGTTTTTATCGCAATATGACAAACAATTTATGGAGCTGAAATAATTATTTATGACATGAATATGAATTTTATGCTACGTACTTGAAAATTTACAATGTAAAAAAGAGATAAAAGTTCAAATACTAGAAATGTAGAAAATATAAGTACATAAATCACCAAAAATACTGAATGATATCAACGTTAAAACGTCATACAGTTGAGTATTGATAAATTGTTATCGGTCCTTTTACTGATTGATTTTTTATTTTACTTCAAAACTCAATTTACATACGTTTTCCATTTTTTTTCAAAAGCTTTTGGAGAGATACGAGGCAATAAATCTGAAAGCTTCCATCCGTTCAGCAAACAAATTTTGTGCAGACTTCTCTGAAAGATAAGAGATCATCAATTTATAAGCTCCGTTGGATATAAGCAGCAGTAATGCCATCTGTGTAAGTGTTGTTGATCATCAGATACTTTATTTTCAATACAGCAAAAGGCAGATTAATAATACAGCAAAAGGCAGTAGGAGGTATTGGGAAAAGGAAAAGAAATATAGTAGAAAATTTTTTGCATGAATAAAAACGCATTTTTTGAATTTTTGGCAACTTATAATGTTATTCTGAGGTAAAATATTTGATATAAATGTTTATGAAATTTTAATAGTAACATTAACAGTAATTGAAAGAGCACATTGAATGTAAAATTGTATGTATATAATGTAAGCTGTAATTGTAAATTGTAATATGTTCACAAGCGACTTTAAATAGGCCGTATAAGCTTATCGCTGTGGTCGGAGGAACCTTTAGAATTAAGGAAACTACCATTATAACATAATATAAATGCATGATAATCTAAACACAAATTTAGCAAATTCCTTGATTATTAGACTATATAATAAGATTGAAAGTAAAACTTTTTGAATAGCATGTATTTAAGAAACTGAATCAATTACATAAGTTAATTAGTTTCTTTTAGTCAGAGCAAATAGGAAAAGTATTGTGATGTGAATAGAAATTTCCATTAGAAATTCTTAAGATAGTCTGAAATAGAATTCTTGTTTTATTGTCTGATATTAAATGCCTTTTATTAAATAAGTGTCTGAGAGTTATGAGTTTACCAATGAGTGCTGTTTTAAAGAAGGTCTTTCCTTAACCGATTCAGTCTTACAACCTCAATCAGTAAAATCGAACAACCATTAGATTTTTACGCAAGAAAATTTTTTTTTGCCTCAGAAGTATTACATATATTTATTTTTCTTCTTCTTGAAGCAGTCATCCGGTATCAAGAGATCAAGCCGGTATCAATCCCGAAATCCACGGTATACCTTCGCCAAAAGAGCCCAGACATGTCGTAATAGTGCTTCCATCTCCATAACCAGGGCTCTCAGGGATACTCCTGCCCTATTGGAACCTAAACAGTATGTACACAAACGTTTCCTCCTCTGATCGACAGGCCGGGTATATTGAGGAGTCAATGACGTGAAACCGAGATGGGTAGTGGCCGATTACCATGTGTTTGATTATACACTAGTTATCAAAAATTAAGGAAAATCACAAAAAGGAGGGATAAGAAATTCAAAACTAGGCCAATCTATTTAAAATTTGAATATGTTGTTAAGTAAAAGGTACTGAATAATAGTACATTATACAAAATAGTGGCGCTGCAGTCAGAATACGTCATTTGAGAGAAGGCGTCATTTGTGAGGACGCTTTAGTACGACGTATAACAGCTCTCAATCCTCCTCCTAGGACCCTAGCCCCGCTTTCAACTGCTTTGCAAGAGTAATGGCTCTCACTTTATACCGAACTCATATACCACATAATTGACAGCCTCACACATCGCTGTATGTGCTGTATTGCTTCTCGAGGGGATCATACGTAATATTAAAGGTACTTTTCCTATACCAAACTGACACATCCAATTTGTTCATTGTATACATATGCTAGTTTCTATAACACCATAATTGTCCGGCGATTTCTTTTTATGCTATTTTATACCTACCTAAGTGTTGCATAATGTGTATAAGTGTCATTAAATTTTACGCATAACTTTTTGAGTAATCGCTATTTTTGTGACTTTTCCTTAATTTTTGACAACCAATGTATATAGACCTCGAAGTAAACGTAGCAGTAGCTCAAGGGACGTCACGGTAGAGCCTGGGATCTGCATGCTTTGGTTGAATGCGGTAGAACGATCGACCCGCGCTCCCTGCCTTCCCCCTTTAAGTCCCTTCACACCATATCACGCTAGACGCTGCCTTCTTGCATCCTGTCATAGATCTCTGAGGAGGTTGCACCGGACCCATACTGATAGCCTGTTCACCCATTTTCGTCCCATTTTGTCCATTGCTTTGTCACAGTTCGCTTTCCCTTTCCCTTCAGCTTTGTGAGAAGTACTCTCTGATCTTTGATACATTACGAGTAGTTCCTAGTTCAAGTTTCCTTAAGACCTCCAATGGCCGATCGTGAGTCAGTGGATATGAATATTTTTTTCCCTTTAACTACTGGTAACAAATAAGAGCAGCATTTAATGACAACAGTACGGCGTCCATACTAGAAAATGTTTTTGTTGGATATAATAACTCTCATGTTTCGTTTGATTTGTAAAAACCAGCTCCAGCTTTACTTCGATTCAGGTCCACTGATCCGTCATTATTTATGACTATGATCATAAACTATTTCAAATCTTTCAACTAAATGCTATGTTTCCTGATACAGAAGCTAGAATTAATTATTCAAACAAAAAAAATGCACAGTTATAATTTTGAAGATTTATTAAATATCTTACTTCTGTTTGAGATTTTTTAATGTTAATATTATGCATATTTTTTAAATAGATGTGAATGTATAGAGGCCTCTTTCTGTTTTGATTTAAATATAAATCTATCGTGTATAAATGTATCGAGAATTCAAATATTGTTCGAGTTACATGTGTAAAAATATAATTTATTTTTAATATTTCTGTCATTTTTGGATTCTAACAACTGCAATTTCTTAAATTTCCCTGCTGTGAAAATTAATTGGAAATGTCGAAAATTGCTTACAATTCTATGACGTTATTTCAAAAAACAAAACTTCATTCCAAAAATAATCTGAGAAATATAAAACATTTCATTATACTGAAAAAGGAAAATGATATTGACTAATCGAAATCTCATTTGTCTAACTCATTACTTCAAAAACAAATGTATGAAGAAAATAAGTCCAAGACTATTTTTCTGAATACAATGAAAAAAGTATTTTTTTCCTCAAAAATTCTTATCTCTAGTGTTATGTTCTTTTGCCGTACTCAAATATTAGATAGAATGTCTCAGAATATATATTTCACGTTAGATATGAAATAGGAGATATGGGAAAGATTTTATGAATGCCAACAATAAAAGTTTCCCTTTTTTTATATATTATTTTCAATGTCGTCATCCCAATTTTCAAAGCAATACTGTGCATATCGTTGATATCAAAGGGCAGATTTTACAAGATTCAACTGTTAGAAGTTCCGAATATAGAAATTAACATATGTGTACTTATTTTAAATTTCAAAAGTAATTCACAGAGTATGTTCTGGAAGGAAAATTATCTTATGTAAAGATATCAAAGTATGAAGGGACAGTGAAAAGTGGAGATGAATGCAACTTTTTTACATAAATTTTATTCTTTTTTTTATTTGAAATCCTGTCACAGTGATTATGGAAAAAATGTACCAAGGTTTTGAATGTTAATATTAAATTCAATACAATTTTTAACGTTAATTAAAAAATTTCTTGGGTTTTTATAGTAAATAAATTTTTTCTTTTCGGGACAGGATTTTCTTAGCAAGCCATTTCAAAAGTATAGACATATCGGGTTTTACGACATAAAAATTAAAGTAAACAACATTGAAAACAGCTTTTTTTAATAGAATTATTGAGTAAGTAAAGCAGAATCTGAACGATATTTTGTGAATGTAAAAATTTCAACTCGACTTACAATTGTAGGTAAAAGCTGCCTGATAAAAAATAAATATTAAGTTAAAATTCAACTTCCGTTTATATAAGTGAACCATTTTTCAGAATAACTTTGAAAATTCCATCATATATGCTGCTTACCAAATTTTGCAAATATTAAGGATTTATGCCAAACCAATTGTGTTCAACCGGATCATTCAATTCTTAAGCAACTGATAATTTTCCTCCATTAATCTAAACATTTTGACTTAACAATCCTCTGACGTTCTCTTGGGTTAAGATTGAGCTAATCGAAGACCAGTCCATTCCTGTAAAACTATTTGTTTCAAACGACCTTTCAGTTATAACTAAAGTATGAATCCTACCAATGTTCTGCTGGAATTTCTGATCATCCTCTGTGTCATAGGGACATGACAGTAGTGTCACGGCTAGGGGCAAGAGAATTGAAAATTACGGGACGAAGTAAAATAATTGCTAAATGTAAGAAAGAAACATGGCAAATGACGGACAAGAGAAGGGGAGAGAGCCAACAATATAGCGAAACTAAATATATAGATTGTGCTTGTAGCAAGAAGTATAAGATAAAAGTTCAAGAGAGTGAGTTGCAACGAATAGAAGAAAAGAAGAAAGGGAAGACTAAATTTATGATGGCTATAAAACAGGCCACACTGCTTGATGCCGGAGCAAGGGGAAAAGTTAAATTGGATGGGGGAATTTTATAAATCCCGCCCTCGATGCGCATTGGTGAAAGGGGGATGGAGAGGAGACAGCCACGGACGAATGACGATGGCATGGTAATAATATGACCAATGGAAATTGTAAGAGGCTGAGTCATCATTAATAAGAGAAAATAAGATGAAATAAGATAGGGAGGCACATAAGAAGGGGAGTTAGTTAGAAGTTTGAAATGGAAGTAGTGTCAATCCGATGAATATGTACGAAGAACCCTCGATGATATAAATATAAGTCGTGGCCCATGCAAAGGAGCCCTAATACCTAGGAAGAGAGCGTCCCAGTGTCCCGTGTAGAGTGTCTGCCATGATTGACGGAGCCTTATACCAGACCCTTAGTTCCGTGCGATGATAATACAACGAATTGCGTCCTTACGAGTGCCAGCTGCCCATCATAGTGATCCAAGAGTCATCTTCCGAGGTACTAATTTTTGCGTTTCCTTTTTATACTATCGTCATTGCTTCTCAGTGTGTTGCCTTAATAAATAATATAGAGCGCGATGAGGATGTAATTTGAGTATAAAGTGTTAAGGAGATGACCGATAATTCGTAAAAAAAAGAATTTAATTAATAGGATGTTATGCTTATATATATGAGTAAATATTGGTAGTAATGGAACATGGACATATGAGTGATTATGTTTATAAAATGTTATAATAATAAGTGAATGAATTAAATATATGAGTCGTAGAGAATTAATTTAGTAGTAATGAAGTTGTGAGTAATGTGCAAATGAAGGAGGAAATATTTAGTACTTGTATCGTATTATTTATCTGATTAAATATTCAATAAATTGATTTGTCAGTGCAAACCAGAGTTGTTTCCATCATTTGGGAATCACAATCAATCAATGTACTAACCACAAGCTTAAGTAATAAATTCAAAATCTAATTATTATTAATAGTATATTTATTATCTAATAACCCCAATTAACAAATTAACTTATAACCGCCACACTCTGCACGAATACAGAAGGTCGTTCGCACTTTATGGAAACGATTTTGATAGTTAAGTTTTATGTATAAATGGCGTATTTTTTAGGCGATTTGCTTCTATCTGATAACCATGGTTCTTGACAATAGATCTAGTTCGAAATTTCCACGAAACTAAAATTTTTTAGTACTGTCATGTTAATTTTACCCCATTCCTTTTGGAATGTTTTCCAAAGTCAGTTTAGTGTTCTTGGATGCCGTTTTCCTAAGACTCTTTTTAATAAACCGAAAGCGCAAAAGTCCATTGGAGAAGCTTCAGGAGATTTTACAGGCTTTTCATTAAATGGGATACATATTATTCCTGTTTCTGATTGTTTCTTTGCTAAATAAGCGCCAGTTGATTTAGACGTGTGACTAGAAACTTTGTCCATTCAAACTTTGACAATTTTATCAATGTCTTTTCCATATAAGGCTGGAATTTCTTCTTCAAAAAATGGTTCTAAAGTATTGTGCTGATAGTAAAGTGAATTAATTTTGGCTTTACTTGAGACTTTTTTGATTTTTAATTTGCTGTTGTAACAAAATCCTGCAACTATCATGAATCCCTTTGGGCACTTTTCTGTACACTGACGAAGCCATTTCGTACAGTCATTCCCGTCAGTTAAACAACAGAAAATTGATCTTTTTTATTATAGTCACTTAAATACACCCATGCCTCATCGAGTGTTACCACAAATTTCCAGTTATCAGCAGGTAAGTGTTTTTCATATAATTTTCTACAATTTGTTTTCTTTCAGCAATATGCTTTGGCAAAAGCACATGAATTTTATGTTTAAACAACCTTTTTAACTTCAAATCTTTATGAATGATTTTATTTACGATGTCAGACATTCGATGCAATGGATCGCTAAGTCGGCGGATTTTCTTTTATGAATAGAGACTTCACTTTCTAGATATTTACCTGCGTTCGAACAGTCGTACGATGAGGTTTCGCAGTCATATTTTCATTTTAACTTTCAATTAGACATTTTTTTCCTTTGAAGTTTAATAAATTATAAATACTTTTTATTGAAATTCCATAACCACGATTTTTACACCCCTTTATAATTTGTTGATACGAATATTTCTCCTCGGAAAGCGCAGTTACGTAACCTTCCAGCTATCTATCAATTTTAGGAACCATTTTCAAAATAAGTCTTTTATTTTACATTGCAATCAAAACAAACAGTAGCAGATTATTATTCTGAAGTTGCCAAATTTTTATCTGAATACGCAAGCGCCAAAAATAAATTACAAAATCGTTTTCATAAAGTGTGAACGATCTTCTGTATTTGTAGCCGGTAAGAGACGGCTAGAGTATTTTTGGATAGTCTTAAAAATTTTGTGTCACATTTACAGAGGCTGTTCACACATTTTTTAGACGATGTATATTGTATTCACAAAACTAAATTACATAAAATTCTTGTGTTTTAAATGTTCTATTTGACATCCCTTATTCTGAACTATCTTTCGACACCGCAATTTCCAGGATAATAATGCCTTTTGAAGTGTCAGAAGAGGAATTCTATCCCATTCCTCCTGAACAGCTTTCCAGAGTCCTGTAAGGGTTTTGGGACGACGTTTGGATAATGCAGATTTTAAAAGTCCGAAAGTACAAAAATCCATAGGTGATACATCGGGAGATTTAGTAGGGATATCAGTGAAGGGTATGACCTTGATACCAGTTTTTTGTTCCATTTCTTTTAGGAAATTTACAGTGGATTTAGATGTGTGACTGCTAGCTTTGTCCTGATGGAGTCAGATTGATGGCACTGTGGGTAAAGCGATGGTATTTCATTCAGAAAATTTGGCGATAAAATATGTTCCTGATAGTATTTGGAGTTAATCTTGATATTTTTTTCCACTCTCTTTATTTTTAACTTGCCAATATAAGAAAAACCAGCAACAATCATGAATCCCTTAGAAAAACTTTCTTTCGATTCTTTGAACCATGTACTTAACTTTTTTTCTCCCCTTTTATGATAATAAATGGCTCTTTTTTTGTTGCAATCATTTAAATACACCCATGATTCATCTATTGTGACAATTGTTTTCCATTTTTCTTTGGATAAGTGTTTCTCATATAGAATTCTGCAGCGTGTCCTGCGTTCAGCGATATGATTTGGAAGAAGACGATGCACATTGCGTTTTTTCGCTTTCTTAAGATTTAAATCAACGTTTATCATTTTGTTTACAGTGGACACCTAGCATTTTAATGATTTTGAAACTTTCCTTTGACTAGGGGGATTTTCTTTTAACATTAAACAACGTACCTTTGCAATAGTCGAAGATGTCCGTTTTTTCCTTGGATACTTGTTTGGAATTTTTGTCCCACTTGAGGCTCCAATTTGACGTTTTTTTCATTTCTTGTTGACGATATTACCTATCGACGCTTTAGATATCCCAAAACCATGACTCTCACATCGTTTTTGGATAACGGAGTATGCATATTTCTCTTCGAAAAGAGCATAAATGTAGCCTTCGAACCACTGCTTTGTTAAAAACGCCATTTTGAATTAAAACAAACCTTTCAAGCCGCAGATGATAATTTTGACTTTTAAAAACATAATACAATTGCAATTATTTCTTTTGCAGCAAACGATTTTCAATTACCGCTTACCAAAATCGTCTAAAAAATGTGCGAACAGCCTCTGTATTATAACAACAATATCATTAGTTGAATTCAAGAAGCCCCAAAGTGTTACAGATCTCTCTCCATTCTATGTGTTGACTGAAGTTTTGAGGCTCGACCCTCAAATCATGTTAAGATTAGATTGACCATCTGGGTCATGCATGCTGTACTTTTTCTAATTGGCAATGATGATGGCCAGTTTTTTCCTCTGATATATGGCTGAATGCAAACAATCTAGTTATGATGTTTGGGTTTGGACACGGTGCATTTCCTGAGACGCAGTGCTACCTTTTTGTCTAATACGAAGAAGAACTCTTATCTTTCGAGATGCTACAGCCTTCACGCGGGGACTTTCTTTTTACCACCCAAACAACTTTTGAAAGGCGCAATGACCGTTTCTCGATGAAACCTTAAAACTCAGTGGTCTATTTCTCCTCATTTCTATACAAACGTTTTAACAAGGTGATCCATACGTTAAATTTCTCGAAATTTAGGATTCTCCTTGCCTCGGTGATGCAAATGGAGAGGCACATTTACTGCTAAATGAAGGACTGCATTTTTGCATCTTTTGTAAATTATAAACCAAGGTATAGCACATGTGAAAGGGAAAAAATTATTAATTGGACAAACCAAAAACATAATTATCGCGTACATATGTGTCTTTAAATTTATGAGCCATCTAAGATTTGAATACTATGCATTCTTTAAAATGTTAATATCAAGCAATCACTGACGTGAAGGGTTCGTTAAGTTCATCTGTTAAAGACATCAGTTTTCCCACGAATTTGGCTTCCTGCCATAATTGACTTTAGTTTCACTTAGGAAATTGAAATGTGCCTATGTCTTTGGGATACACCTTATTGTAGTAACACACAGGAGCATAAATCTTTTTAATTGTACCTTTTTCCAGTAGTTAAAGATTTGAAAAGTAAAGGAGCGCTTAAGTAAAAAAGTTAAAGCATTATTTTTCGTACTAAAATTAATGGCATTATGATGCTTTCAGTAAGCAAAATATTTGCTCCCAATAAACAAATTGAGAAATATTTAAATTTTAAAATGTTGTTTTAAATATAATATCATATTATTTACCTAAAATATAACAACATATTGAATTAAATACAAACTTAATTCGATGTTACGGCATCAAATATTCAAAAGGAAATATTTTAAACCAATACACAGTAACCCTTATTACACATTTCTAATACGTTTAGGGAAAAAAATTGTTTATTTCTTTAATATTCCGTATTAATTTTACTTAAAAAATAATTACGAAATTCTACAGGTATATTATATTTCAATAGCTATAACTTCACATATCCCAAACGTTTGTATCCCAAACATTTAATTGATATGAGATAACAGAAAAGGATCAGTTAGTGTTCGACAAGTAGTTCCATAAAACAAAAGTGTTGAATAAATTTGAAGTATCACATGAATCAAAGAAATGTTTGGGATAAGCACTAAGTAAACTTTTTGAATTTAAAAAATTCAAAATTAAAATTAAAATGTTGGTTTGTTTAAGTCCTTAAGACCAAAGTCCTCTGAATATCCAAACCAATAGAAAACCAATATTTCTCCAAAGACCAAAATTTCTCTGTACTGACGTAAATACCGTCATTTTTGTGTTTATAGGTAATCTTTTCTGTTGGAGTCGATATCCAATATAAAAGGTTAGAGTACCATTGTACAGGGCTCTAGACTTTGAAGAATATATTTTTTTCTTTTTAACTGTTCATTAGAAATAAAAAAAACTAACATGCGATAAATTTTTGATATACATTTATTTACCATACTAATTCATTCCTTGAATGTGCATGTTTCATAAATTCATCATCGTAGTGAAATATTTTGTAATTTTATAACAAAGGAAAGCTAGTTTATAATTTTTTTAAGGGAATAATAAAATAGTTAAGTCTTAACAGTATGGATAATATGCAATAAACTCTTTTAAGCTTGACTTTATAAATCAAAATATGCAATTAAATTTATACAGCAACTTGTAAATAGTTGATCATTAATATCAAATGAATAGTTTAATTCAAAAATATGTTTAAATTGCGTTTTTTGAATGTCAAATAGATTTTAGTATATTCTTGTTGAGTTCCTTAATTATAACAAAAGAGATTCATTAATTTGAATTCTTCCCGAAATAATCTTTTTAACCATTTTTATCGTTGTTGAATTATTTGTTGATGAAATTATTCAGCGGATAAAATAAAAAATGTTTACTTATGAATATATTTCCTGGTCATATGTAAAAAAAAATTTATTTAAGAGGAAAGTAATCACATCATATATGATGAAGAATGCATAAATAATACGACTTGTTTTTGGTCATTGTGTATTTGAAGACATGTGTAACCAATTCAGGTTTAACAGGAACCCTCGTTACATCGACAAGCATAAAATTTTGCAATTTATGATAATAGTAACTAAATATCTCCTCTCTCCTTGCCTGACGTATTTCGAAACAAAATGTACATATTTTAAGTTAGTATGAGGAATAAAATTTTTGACAAATACTTCTTTCATCTGCTGAGAGAACTGAATTAAAGATTTGAGAAATTTCGCCTTTTAAGTATTGAGAAACATGATCAAAGAAGATTTAAACATATAAGGAACTTCTCTCGAAACATTTTTCATTTTTTAAAAGAAAGTACAAAAGACGTTACTTCTAATACAGCCTCAACAGAAAATCTTTTCATCAGTGATTATATATATGATGAACGGGATTAATGTAATCCCACTGCTAAAGAAGTAATTGTTGAAGAAATAAAATGAATTTCTTACACCCTATCATTTTTCTTTCAGAAAAAGAGAAACATCAAAAGTAATACAGAGGGCAACAAGAAATGCTTCATGAAAAATTACATGAGGATTCTGAGTGTTTAATTGCATTTTCACTCAAATTTCACGTTAATTGCAACTCACTTAAAAAGATTAAAAACAGAATATAAAAGAAAGTACATGAAAGGATTATTTGTGATCGGAGCCATTTCAAAATTTATTCAGATATATTAATTATACTTTATTTTCAAAGATTATTTTCCCATATAATTTTCAGTGAAATGCTTATAGCCCAAATTTAATAGCTTATTTAAATAATAAATATGTATGATAACATCAAAGAGAATTAAGATAAATTAAATATAAATATTGATCCTATAAAAACTTTGTAATTTACAAGAATTTAGTATGACTAACAAATTACAAAAGTTATAGTTTGAAAGTAAATTTTCTAATACAGAGGAAGATAGGAAAACAGATTCTTGATCTTCATAATTAACCAGAAAGTTCCGTATACACTGTAAACTAACTATAAAAGGTAGTTTCATTTAATGGATGTCATGTATTTAGAACTTAGTAAATTATGTTTAATGACAGACGATTGAATATAAAGAAAATATGTGATCAAATGTGTTTCAGTGAAAAATTTTATTCTAATCTCACATGCCATCAATTTTTTTTCAATATCCATAAAGTCTTATTAATTGCACTGACTGTTTTATGCTACAATATTTTTTAAACACGAGTTTCAGTAGTTACTAGAAGGATTTAATCAATGAGTGACTATACAGATTAGCAAAGAAGCAATTACATTTGTCCCCAAAACCAAATATCCTTTAGATTTGATTTGAACAACGTCCGGTTTGATGTTCACAACCAATAAACACTGAAAGCCTTCACAAAATATATTTTGGGATAAACTTTTGTGAGTGACGCATAGGTAATATCATTATTATTTTTAATATCGGTCGTTCAAAAGCCTACCAGAACTTTACGAGTGATTTTACGTAGAAAAAGTGGTCATAAAAATCAAAGTTCTACATTAAATGCCTTAATTAAGATTACTCTATTAGTAAACATATTTCTTTGTTTTCAAAAACGCTTTTAAATTGTTTAATAATGGTGAATTTAAAAATGTGCGGACTTTGTGTCAGCGTTTTCGAAACTTTATTAATGAGGCTGGAACACTTAGCACGTATTATCATTTTAAACAATATATTTAACAGTTTTCCACTGCAAACAATAAATTTCGTTATTTGTCATATTATTTGGAAACTGTACAATTCATATTTAAAGGCTCATAAACAAAAGACACATTTTAATGTCATGTGTGTGTGTATGAATGACAATTTTTATCCTATATCTGAAGTTAAAAATATATCTGTCATAGTTTAACCTAGTTGAGAGTTGTTCATAGATTAGTAAAAAAATGTGTGTATAAAAATAACTGACTATAACTATTAAACATTTATATCCAGTAAATAAGTAGTTGCCGGACTAAATAAAGTGTCAGATATAATACTCGACAAAATAAAGTGTAATGCTAGTGGTAATTCAAATTTTTATATGAAATTAATAATAAGCTGGATCCCAAACAAAGCATTGTTGAATGGAAACCATGGGATCAATAACAATGCAAATAGAAATGAGTATATTACAGCAAGAATTAAATAATGACGAAATTCTTTTATTATGTATTTAAAGAAAAAAAATTCGTACTTCACTTTAGTATTTCAGTTCTTTTCTTTCCATAAGCGTCTTATTTTGAGTATTTCCAGCAGTTTAAAAAAATCATCCGAATTGGTTTCTCGTTATTTACTTGTCGCCTCTCAGTTTTGTAGCCCGAAACAACAATAATATTGGTTCTTGGCGAAGTGACAATGTGAAATGAACAAATGTTAAATTTTTGTGAAAAAGGAAAGGTGTATGCACCATTTTATCCTCACCATTTTTTGAACATTTCTTTCAGTAGGTAAGAACTTGAGTTGTTATGCATTAATAGGAAAATTACTGAAAGTAATTATAAAGAAAGAAAAGAGTTCGCAGTAAAAAAAATCTAGTTATTGGAGAATATATTAATTTTATTCAGAAATGCTAAGTTTTATTTTCTTCAAATTAGATCGTTAATCTTTTGGCGAGTTTTCCTTAAAATAATCAGGTATCCGTCCTTTTGAAAAACTGTCCGTTAAATAATGTGCTTCTAACATTAAAGTTTTCTAAAGTTCTCAATTTTGTGACAGCTACACAGCTAGCTTTGTGACAATACATGAAAGGGCCTAATTGGTCTGTACTTAAAACAAATTTCTGGGAAAAACAAGTTTCATACAAAATTTTCCGTTCTTATGTTTATACTATTCACAAATTGCTAAACAATCATGAAGAATAATAAAACAAGTAGTTTTGTTGCTTTAAGAAAACCGTGTTCTTTATAAAAATTGCAAAGAAAAAAGAGGCATACCTAAATGCATTTTTATTGCAAATGGTGAAAAAATATATAAACTGTTTATTTTCAAGGTAAATAAAGTAAAAAAAGTCTATAACTAAAGGCCTCACTTTAAACAAACGTAAGAAATTACCTTTATCCTTGAATACTTGAACTTTGAACTTACCCTTACCAATGAATTTATAAGTTTCTATACATGATTCTATAAAAAAAATCTTACGGCTGTCGTCATATGTCATGACAAAAAATGTGTTGCAGCTCGTTACGATCCATAACAGTCAAATAGTGTATACCATATACTACTCAGGCTATATGGTGGAAATTCGATTATCTTAAGAACCAAAGAAACAGCAAATGTGATTTAATATGGAACAAATCACCTCAGATACGAACGACCATTATCCAGCCGGTAGATACTATTTACGTTTAGGTAACATCTTTGACTTCGTAATTTTCATTATATATCGTTCATTGTGTTAGGTACCTACAAAGCCTACAGCAAGGTAACATGATTTAAATCTAACAACAATCTATTATTAAACTCTCAGGGCTGAAACATCAAGACCTGGTAGATTACAGGTATCTTGGTGGAGTTGCTGATACTCCGTTTTGGACGAGAAATCTATCATTATAGCAATCATTATTATTTGTTACGAAACATTCCACATCTATCCCACTAGGCATTTCAATCCATTAGATCCATTGCAGATCTTCACATCATTGCTCTAGTATCGTTGTTGATCGTTAGTCTTCCATTGTTGTTCTAGGAATCTAGTTTTGCCCCTTCTGTCAAATGTTGTACAGTGACAGTTCTTTATATAAATAATTTAATAGAAAGTATTTTTAATCTTTACAAAGTGTTTGGAGTTCAGGAGAAAACATTTGGTGAGAAGTATGCCACAGGGCCAGACTCTACCGAAACTTTTTGTTGGATAGTTCCTATTCAGCAAAAGTTCAAAGACTAAAATCCAAGAAAAAATATTTTTCAGTAAAAAAATCTTTTTTAACGTATTTCTTGATATTTGACAGTCGGAAATGTAAAAAAAAAATAAATTTACGAAAGTGATGTTAAATCAACCCTATAACCAGCCCAGAAGGAACCTCTGATATTTAGGAAATGTCACATCCTTTCGATCTTTCATTCAAAATGGTCTCAAAAGATCGCGACATTTCTTTACACTACAGAAAACTGTTTGAAAGTTAATGCTTTGTCATGCTGTGTAAGGTTTCATCTCTGAAGTTCAGAGTCTGATAAAAATATCTAGCAAAATTTTTATGGATTTATTTTGAAATTTGGCCACAAACAAATTAAAAAATATGAGGAGAGAAATAATATATACTTTTTTTTATTTGCTTTCATTATTTATGGAAAATCAATAAATGCGAAAATTTCAACACTTTGAATTATATATAAAAATGATAAAAGGTTAATATTTGTATGCAATAAAAACTAAAAAATTGGATAAAATACAAAATTTCAAGACCCAGTGTACGGAAACAGTTTCTATAGTATATGTAGTTTTATTAAGGGTACCATTTCTAAATAGGATTGTTTATATTTAGGAGAGGAAATTCGTGGAAAAATAATGAGGCAGAAAATAATGCTGTGCTCAAAAGAATGCATAGTTTAAATATCATGTTAAATTTTTCTAAAAATAATAAACATGAAGGAATTGTTTTTCTGTACGAAATGGAGGTTTTACTCAAGGATTATATTTAGTATATTAAGCATTTCGTACTATTCAACAGAATTGCAAAGTATCGTTGCAAAGTATCCTTTTATAACATATATTTCTTATGTATAAACCAGGCTAGATGAAAATTGCGCAGAACCATTTTTATTCTTTACAGATAATTATTTCCATTATTTACTAGCCGTAACTTTTATTTTAAGGTGAATACCTAGATACACTTCTTTTTTATCCTCAAAGTATTAAAAATATTTGGTTCTTATATAAATGAGGTAAAAGGAGGAAATAGTAAAACAAAATTAATACACAGAGGTCTTTTTACGTTTAATTCCTTTTGAGATATTCTCCTTTAAGTTATTTGACTGTATTTATTGATTAGATTTTCTGAAGGCTTCAAGCTGTATTTGATCTTCTCTTGATTTCCTATTGGATATGCCTTGTTGATTTATTATGTCAAGGACTGGATAAGACTAGAAAAGAAAAATATAAACACAGATTCTTATTAGGGGTGTTTTTTCCTTGTTTACCATCATGCAGTGTAAGTTCTCTATTTGCCTGGAGTATCGTCATTATTCTGTACAAGATAGGAGGATTTGGATTAAAAAAGGGCATCAAAATAGAAAAGTAGTAGAAACTATTTGACTTTTTGATGTACCAACGTATTATTATTTTTCGTTTCTGAAAGGAAACCTATTGCAAAAGAAGGCTTATGACTTGCATATAAAATGACATTATTTCT
The DNA here is from genome assembly GCA_907164885.2 of Dolomedes plantarius. NCBI lineage: Eukaryota > Metazoa > Arthropoda > Arachnida > Araneae > Dolomedidae > Dolomedes > Dolomedes plantarius. The sequence goes on along the minus strand of OU015500.1, from coordinate 14,176,064 downwards.
TTAAATTCTATACAAAATAATATTTGCTTTTGGGAAATTACTTTCTTGATATGGAATTTTCTGGAATAATTCAGACAAAATTTCATATATTTAAAATACAGCGCAAAAATGAGAAATGTAATTTATCACATTATCAACTTTATATGCACTTCAAATTTGATCAGCTCACTTGCTGAACAGTTGTTTCCAACCAAATTGTATGATTAATGAGAAAAGATAGGAAAATATAAAACGAAAAAAATATTTCCTGAAATATCATCCAAGTTAGAAGCATAAGAGGATCTCTCTAAAAAAATATCGAATTATTTGACCAACAACTATGTCACTTTATTTTCAGAACTGTCACTGGCTTTGTTAATTTAGTAATTAAAAGTATACTAACTATTGCCTTTACTCATTATTAAGGTAAGTGGAGCGACTAACAACATGCAATAATGTCCGAATGATAAATGTCGTTTCCTCCCTTAATGGGATCCTTCCCTTCCCCTCTTTGGTTTTATATAGCAATCTCAAAATTTTTTTAGTGGCTAAGTTTTTTTCTTTTTTTCCTAAGTTAATTTTCCACATTCTAACTCGAAACTCCCGAATATTTATCAATAATTTGGTTCAGTGGAAGAATTTCAGTTAAAAATAGTTTTAGTTTTGCATGGAATTAAAAGTACTATCTTTTCTTCAGTAGACTTCACGCTTGGGTTCTGGTGAGTTTTTACAAACTTGACGTTTAATAAATCAGGACTAAATAAAGGGAAAGCTTGGAAAAAAGGAAATTTTTATCATGAGTTAAATAATGTTGAAATAGCTCTAGAAAAACTTCAGTTATCACATTCTGTTGAAATACGCGCAAAAGAAACTAGATTGAAAAGCTGAATCACACTCTATAAATCCTTAGATTCTGACATCAAATCTAAATTGGCAAGGCATTGTCGAAGGAAAATTCTAATAATTTCTTTTTCTAATATTACCGAAGGAGGACCCATAAAAGGTAACACACGGGAAAACAACAATTCATTACAAATCAGTGCTACAGTCACAATTTAATGACAACATCTTATGTAAATTAGGAAAAAGTGGTAATTATAATACGAGTATTAGGTGTTGTTGAATCGGCATTTTTGCACAATTAAATATTTATTTTAAGTTGAAATAACACATCTTGTTGTACTTTCATCTAGACATTTTATTGAACTGTATCAATTTTAAGTAAAATAAAATGGATACCGTACGAGCAAATTACAATACATACCAAAATATTAGAAGTGTATCATTATTTATCAAAGTTTCCTTTCCAACAGGAAAATTTTTAGAAGGAGAAAAGTTAATGTGCATTAGGTTACAGATTCTCAAAATAAGAACAACATTTTTATATGCAATTTATCCCTTTTATTTTCTAAAAATTTGAAGTTCTAAGCCCCTTTTGTTTTAGCGATATTAAATATTTTCAACTTTTAAATAAATACTTCAACGGTGTGAATTATTATTTTTTCATTATACTTATTGTTTATTGTCATCTACTTACAACCGGGAAAATCACTCAAAACTTTAATACATGATCAGCACTATTTACCAAACTCTTTCTTTTTAATTTTGCTGTCGATTTTAATTTAAGCCTACACTGCATGATGTTACGAATTGGCTACATCCATTGGCCGGCGCGCCACTGGCCAGCAAAATGTAGCCATATGGCAATCCTAAGCACCAAAAGCAAGAATTGGACATCGAATGCAATTTTTCCCATTTATCCTCAACAGATGGCAATAGTGGCCTGTAACATGACAGTGAATGAAACCATAGGGAGGGACTTTTGAAATAATTTGAATGACCAAATTTCGTAGTTATTATTTACAATTAAATGTTTTTCTATGTCCATTAAAAAATCATATGTATAAAATGAAGATTTATGCTTCATTTAACAGACTTTTTATGTTAAAGAAAACATTAAAAAAAATCTAGGCCATAATATATATCTGTAGCCATTTGGAAACATTATGCAGGAAGGGTGCTATGAACGAGTGAACTAACCAAGTCAACACTGTAATTAATAAAGCATGTGCTTCGTATTTATTTCTTACTCTCTCTATATTGCCGCTTAAAGCCTTTCCCGTAAAAGACTCTGTTGCTGAATGGTCCACGCACCGGACTGCTGAGCAAGAGGTCCCCGGTTCGAAGCTCTACATTATTTTAATTTAATTTAATTCTAATTCTATTTCTGTTAGTTCTAGAAGTTGCTAGAACATTCTTTAATTTCCTGGAACGGCGTTCCAGAATATTCTGTTGATGGATAAAAGAGCAAGTAGCTCAACCTGTGAGTTCAGTTCTGAGTTCTATCAGCTAAGTGTTGTGTGCTAATAAACAGCGTTGTATTCCCTCTACGTGTGTGTTCAATCCATACGACTACCATCTACGCGACATCTTTGGTGGAGGCGCCGGGTACTCAGTTCAGTCTGGAAGCAGAAGAAATACGAAGAAGCCGTAGACTTTTAAATCTTCCTCCGGAATACGGTCTTTACGTAGCCGCTCCACGAAAGCGATTCCCGGCAATGCCTGAAGGAGAAGTCAAGCCACAAACCGTCCTGCTGTCTCCAGCACTAATTAGGGAACCGAGAAAGCCGACGATTTTTAGGGGCGATCCTGGACAAGATCCAACCAAGTGGTTAAAAGAATACCTTAGAGTATCAAAATTAAATCAATGGGATGATACTCTATGTCTTGCGAACGTCTACTTTTTCCTTGATGGGACAGCCAAAATATGGTTTGAAAATTACGAAGATCTGCTGAATTCATGGGACAACTTCGAAAGAGAACTGAAAAAAACTTTTGGTGACTCTCAGCTATATATACGGCGAGCTTAGGATTGCTTAAAATGCCGAGCGCAGAGAGCTGGGGAAGCTACACAATCTTATATCCAAGACGTTTTAGGACTCTGCAACCAAATTGACCCGGCCATGTCAGAAGACGATAAAGTGTCCCACTTAATGAAGGGCATCGCAGAAGAGGTGTACCAGGCCTTATTAACTAAGGAGATAAAAACGACAGTCAATTTCAGTAAATGGTGTCAGTACATTGAGGAAATGCAGCAAAAGCGAATAGGACGTCAGAAATTCAGTCGCTTGCCGAATGTTGTCCCAATTGCCTCCGTCGACGAGGAACAGGATCTAACCTCACTGATCCGTGAAATTGTCCGTGAAGAGATACAGCGATTAACTACACCCCAAATTGAAGAGCCCCAAACAGGCGTACAAACCATAGAAGCAATTGTGCGAGATGAGGTTGAGAAATCTTTGGCTCCCATATCTAGTGGAAGCTTCCGAAGGTCGACTCCCACATACAACCGCAGCATCCACTCGACGTATAACAGGCCGGAGCCGGCACAGGAACAATTACCCCGAAAAACCGACGTGTGGCGTACGACCGACAATCGTCCCGTTTGCTTTCACTGTGGCCGCCCCGGACATGTCGTTCGCTATTGCCGGGATAGAAGAGCAATTTTTAATGCTTACAGAGCTGATAGAGGAAACACAGCCCAGCGACGCATGATCTCCCAGAACACCGCCGACGAATCCAGCCGAACGTTTGAAAAAAGTCTGTCGCCTAGCCCTAACCGAGTTCGATCGCCTACTCGTCGCTTCAGATCCCCATCGCCGTATAGACGTTCCAGTGTCTCACCTGGCCGAAGAAATGAGGAAAACTAAGCAGTGCGACCTTCCTTGGAGGTGAGGCCGCTGAAAAACAAAATCCTCCCGCTGCCGCAAAGATGACGAAGAATTATCTAGAACTAAACATTGACAGTCAACCAGTACGTGCACTCGTGGACTCCGGCGCATCATTTTCTGTCATCTCAGACCAATATAGACGCCAGCTGCGAAATATTATGTTCCCAATCAACGGAAGCATAATCCTGAAGGTCGCCGACGGAATTCACGTCCGTCCAATAGGGAAATGTGTTCTTCGCTTAAACATCAATGGTCTAATACGTCCCTTTGAGTTTACAGTTATGCCGAACTGCAGTCACAATGTTATACTTGGTTGGGATTTTCTCGAAGCCCCGAGAGCAGTCGTCGACTGTGGCCGATCGGAACTAGTGTTTGACGAAATGATGTCAGATCCTGAATCTGCTGAGACATGACGAGTGAACACCCTTCAAGACTTCGTCGTACCTCCGCACTCTATTTCTAAAGTAATTGTCACGAATCCCAAAATTAATGCGATCACAGTCGTCATAGTGGAGGGAAATCGACTACTGCTGCTGGACAAAGAAGTTGCGGTGCCCTCAACGATCCTGACGTTTTACGACGGTACAGCCGAACTCTGGGTCACGAATGCTCAATCAGAAGCTAGGTTCATTCCCAAAGGCATGTGTGTGGGCTATGCAGAGACTCTAGACGAGAGGTATCTGAACTGCATCTCCAGTGCGCATATCTGCTCAGCCGCCAAGTTGAAATCGAGCCCTTCTCCGGTCGACTATTCCCAAATGCTAGCCCAAGATCTCACGGTAGAACGAAAACAGCGACTCTTAGAATTACTTTCTGAGTTTCCTGAAATTTTTGATCAATCAAGAAAAGCCGGAACAAAAGTAAATGTGAAACATCGTATAATCACTGGCAATCATCTACCGATTAGCCAAAGGGCTTACAGAGTATATCCTGCGGAGCGTCGAATTATTCAAGAGGAAGTAGAAAAGATGCTAGACAGAGATGTTATTCAACCGTCGGAGAGCCCATGATAGTCCCCAGTTGTCCTCGTGAAGAAAAAGGATGGAAGTTGGCGATTTTGTGTCGATTATCGTCGGCTCAACAAAATTACGAAAAAAGATGCCTACCCTCTGCCACGTATTGACGACACATTAGACAGCTTAAAAGGAGCCAAGTTCTTTTCGTCGATCGATCTCTATTCTGGCTACTGGCAGATTGAAGTGGACGAGGCATATCGCGAAAAGACAGCTTTTATCACACCACAAGGACTTTACGAGTTCAAGGTCATGCCCTTTGGTCTGTGCAATGCGCCGGCAACCTTTGAAAGAATGATGGATAACTTGCTACGACACCTAAAATGGACCATGTGTCTGTTATCTAGACGACATTGTCGTGTTTTCTGAGACCTTCGACGACCATCTTAAACGTCTGAATGTCGTACTTAAATGCATCCAAGAAGCTGCGCTTGTCCTAAATCCAAAAAAATGTCTCTTCGGGGCTGAACAAATTAAGATTTTGGGACATCTAGTATCGGAAGGAGGTGTCCGCCCCGATCCAGATAAAGTAAAGGCCGTGAAGTGTTTTCCCACACCCAAAAGTGTGCACGACGTCAGATGTTTCCTAGGACTCTGTTCTTATTACCGCCGCTTCATCAAGGATTTTTGTCATCAAGCTCAACCCTTACAAATGTTGTTGAAAGGTGACTCTAAATTTCGTTGGGGACGTGAGCAGTCGGATGCTTTCGACCGGCTAAAGGAAGCACTGATATCTGATCCTATACTGGGACTTTACGACGAAAACGCCGAAACAGAATTGCGAACGGACGCCAGCGGCTATGGTATTGGAGCAGTCTTGGTTCAAATACAGCATGGAAAAGAAACAGTTATTGCCTATTCTTCGCGGACACTAACCAAAGCAGAGAAAAATTATTCCACGACTGAAAGAGAATGCCTTGCCGCCGTATGGGCTGTTCACAAGTTTAGACCATACCTCTTCGGCAAACACTTTTCAATCGTAACAGACCACCATTCGCTGTGTTGGCTAACTAATCTAAAGGATCCCTCAGGAAGACTTGCGAGGTGGGCCTTGCGACTCCAAGAGTATGACATCTCGATTGTTTACAAGAGCGGAAAGAAACACAAGGACGCTGATAGTTTGTCCCGAAATCCATTGGAAGAAGACAATATATCATCGCCGCTATAGATTTTGCTAACGTTGCTGACGAACAAAGAAAAGATCCAAGACTTGCGGAGTTAATACGGACTCTAGGAAATGGCGAAACAGTGAAAGGAGAATTTGAGCTGATTGAAGACGTACTATGTAAAATTAGTTTGGATCCAACCGGCAAGAAATGGCTTCCTGTCATTCCAAAGCATCTACGTCAAGACATTCTTCAATGTTTCCATGACGCACCCACGGCCGGACATCTAGGATTCGTCAAAACGTACGACAGAATAAGGAAGCGGTTTCACTGGCCAGGGCTCTACCGAAATGTGCGACGATATGTCATGCACTGCCGGGAATGCCAGCGTAGGAAAGCCTTTCCACAAAAGCCACCGGGTCATCTAATGCCTATACCGCCTGCTGTTGCGCCATTTCATCGCATTGGGATAGATCTCCTTGGGCGTTTTCCAAATTCGACCACTGGAAATAAATGGATCGTAGTCTGCACCGACTATTTGAGTCGCTATGCTATTACAAAAGCCCTGAAAACTGCTGAAGCTGCGGAATTAGCGAGGTTCCTCGTCGAAGATATACTTCTAAAACATGGAGCGCCCCGAGTTATCATCACCGATCGAGGGCAAGTGTTTCAATCAAGACTTGTTTTAGATATCATCCGGTTGTGTAACATTAGTCATCGAATGACGACAGCCTACCATCCCCAGACCAATGGCCTTACTGAGCGATTCAACAAAACACTAGGCGACATGTTATCCATGTACGTAGACGTAGAACAGAGAAACTGGGACGAGATACTGCCGTTTGTGACCTTCGCTTACAACACCGCTAAACAGGATGTAACCGGATTCACACCTTTCTATTTACTTCATGGCCGAGAAGCCGAAACAACGCTCGACACTCTTTTCCCCTCCTGCCCTGACGTGGAGAACGACTATACTAAGCATCTTGTCGTGAAAACCGAAGAGGCAAGGCAGTTAGCCAGACTACGAACCCTAGAGGCGCAAGAAAAGGACCGTCGGCGTTATAATTCCAAGCACAGGGTGGTGTCCTATTCACCTGGAGATTTAGTATGGATTTTCACGCCTGTTCGGAAAGTAGGCTTGTCCGAGAAACTGCTTAAAAAATACTTCGGACCATACCAGGTGTTACGACGATTATCTGACGTAACCTACGAAGTCCAAGACTATGAGCCAACATCAAGACGCTGGAAAACGATAGACACCGTCCATGTTCTTAGAATGAAGCCTTACTACGACCCTGAATTACAAGCACAACATCCGAATGGTGATTCTTCAACATCTGAAGACGGCCATTGTGAAGCGGATCCGCCTACCAATGTAAAGAATGATTACACCGGACCACAGACACGTTCCAGATCAAAAGTTGCTAGCAGTTAGGCAACCTAGGACAGCGGGACGCTGTTCTTCTAAGGAGGGAGCAATGCCGCTTAAAGCCTTTCCCGTAAAAGACTCTGTTGCTGAATGGTCCACGCACCGGACTGCTGAGCAAGAGGTCCCCGGTTCGAAGCTCTACATTATTTTAATTTAATTTAATTCTAATTCTATTTCTGTTAGTTCTAGAAGTTGCTAGAACATTCTTTAATTTCCTGGAACGGCGTTCCAGAATATTCTGTTGATGGATAAAAGAGCAAGTAGCTCAACCTGTGAGTTCAGTTCTGAGTTCTATCAGCTAAGTGTTGTGTGCTAATAAACAGCGTTGTATTCCCTCTACGTGTGTGTTCAATCCATACGACTACCATCTACGCGACAATATATATATTTTTGACGGTGCAGATTGAATTTTGAGTCATTGCCATATGATTAGACGCAATTTACTTCTTTTTTAAAACTCTATAAACTAGAATAATGGAAACAGATAGGTCTGTTTACTTCATTGATACAGATGGTAAAAAGAAGTTATTGACAGATGAAATATGGAATGCTCTTTCAAGTGGAATTGATAAAGATTTGGATAATAGTGATGAAGATCCTACAGTTAATCCTAAAGTTCCCATTAATAGAAATCAAGAGGATAGTTCTGACAGTGGAAATAATTCAGAATCATCTGAGAATGAAGTGAATATTCAGTATTAAAGTTCAACTTCAGGTAACAAAACGTTAGAGAAAAAAAGCAACAATGTTGAAAAGAAAAAAAAAATATTAAACTTATATAGAACAAAAAGTTAAATAAATCCGGCGTCCATAACTTTCAGTGGAGATACACAGCTACCTCAAAATATTTTGAATTTGGAAACACCTTATTACTTTCTTTCATACTTTTTTCTGCTGGAACCTATAACTTTCATTACCGAACAAACTATTCTATATAGTGTACAACAGACGCCTTATAAACCCCTCAATGTACCATCATCAAATATAAGAAAATATTTGGTAATTTGTATAATGAGTTCTGTAAAAAGCTTTAAAGACTTTAGATTGTACTGGAACCCTGTTGTTGGAATATCTCTCACTCAAAATTCTATGCGAGTGAATGAATTTGAAAAAAATAGACGATATCTTCTTTTCAATGGCAATAATGCATTTCCAACTGATTTGAAAAGAGGCCCGGATAAATTTTACAAACTGAAACCTTTGATTGATCAGCGTCAAAAATCTTTTGAAGAAAAAAGGAATTTTATCTCTTGGAACTATTAGAAGAAATATAATTCCATACTACAAACTTCCAACTTATAAGGAGCTGAAACTATAGGTTCGTGGATCCATCACTGAATTTATAGCTAAATATGATGGTTGTGAACTGTCAAATGTGTTATGGAAAGATAACAGAAGCAGGATTGGTACCGGCAAATGCTCTCCACATTTGCCGGTACCAATCCTGCCAGTTAAGTAGAGCTCTTTTGACAGGAAAGAAAAGTGTCATATGAAAGTAAATTGTCCTTACATTATAACAACTTTCAACAGGCACATGTGAGGTGTGGACTTACTTGATAGTTTGATTGGAAGGTATAAAATAATCATGCGAAGCAAAAAGTGGTACTTTCGGTTGTTCTACCATCTATTAGACCTCACAATTATCAATGCTTGGTAACAATGCTTGTATAAGAGAGTGCACAAACAAAAATTCAGTACTGAAAAGCCTTTAAAATTTCTTAATTTTAGATTGCAGTTAGCACTATAGTAGCAAAAGAAATACATATCCTAGAGTACTAAATGTGTAAGGTGCTAAATAACCCGAAGAGTCCATGATTATCGTTTTATAAATTTATTTTATACACCACACATAAAATCATATAACAATTAAATTAGACTGAAATTAGTGAAACGTGGAGAGCACTGCCAAGATGTGCTCCATACATATCAAAACCTACCAAGACAACTGAAGAAACATGAACAACAAAGTTTTACAGCGTTCTCCCGGGGGTCCCGGGGAATCAAGGGGTCACGTGGTATCGGTGAGGGCGTTGAACTCCACCCACACAATCCACACGATTTCTTCTATTCGCAACAAGCACAAACTTTGTGCTTACGTGGACAAGCAAAATCACTAAACAGATGGAAACCATCAGAAAAAGAGGAACTAGTTGGGAAAATAAACAAAAAAAAAGCTTGCTCAAGAGAGCCTCCAAAAGATATCATATTTGACATAATTGATCAATGGCCAGAGCAGTGTACAAATAAACAACAATGTAAAATGTTGAATTGCAAAAGATTTACAAGAGTACAGCACCAAATGCTTAGGTCCTCCATGTTTTTACAAAGAGAAAAACTGTTTCAGGGACTATCATTTAAAGTATTTTTTCTTTGTTGAATGCATGGTGTAGCCATTTGGCACAGTTTGATTTTTTACTTTTTTATGTTAAATGCATGGTGTTGCCGTTTGGCAACAAAATAATATTTAGTTAAAAAATAGTGAAAATTTAGAGTTAATTTTTTAAAAATATTTTTCCATGCTTTCTCATTATATTCAAATACATATGTATTTTTTTGAAGGAAAAATAAAAAATCATGCAGTGTAGGGGATAGCGCAAAAAAGGATGAATATATGCTACAGTCAAATTTTTAAGCCACTTAAAATTATGTTGTTATGCTGTCTATAATCTTTAGATACGAACTAATAAAAGTTTTTTTACTGCTGTGAAAACACGTATTTAATAATTATTTATGCAGACTTTTTCTTTGTATTCATTTAAATACCTAAATTTATAGAGTTTTTTCTTCTACCCTCTACTTGGGTGTATATAACTTGAAGTTGCACTCTAATGAATTAGATTCAAACACAGTTCTAAATTACTAAAAATGTTTAATTCAAAGTGACACATAAATTTGCTGTTCAACATAAAAAATGCGCACTTCAGGTACAGGTTGTATATACACGTTTTGGAAGGAAATACAATTCAACATACTCACTAGTATAACTACTCATACAAGGAAAATACAATTTGAAATACTAACAGATAATTCGAAAGTCAAGCTGCTTCGTAAACTTTGGTCTCTGACCACGAAATAACTTTCGCATAACAATAACTCGCATAGGTTTGAAGCAACATAGCTATACGCCTCGAGCGGCTGCTCGCACCACTCAACTATACACAAACCAGACTCTAGGCCTATCTCCAGCTCGATACTTCTTTTCGTCAGCTCTACTCCTCCTTTCACTTCCTTTCTGTAATTTAGCTGCTCGGTATTTATGCCAACAGTCTATGCTGCAATTAGCATAACTTAAGCGGCTTCTTTAAATTTATTCACTTAAAAGTTCGATTATTGTGAATCGCATCTTATGTAAACCTTACAAAGTTATAATGCTAAAAATTACGTTTATGAATGCTAGAAATCAATCCACGAACCTCGAATGAAATAATTAATTCAAAAGATTATTAAATAAAAATAAGTTAAAAGAATTTATTCCAGTATATACTACCTAACATACTTTTAATTTTTTATCTACAATGATTTTAACAAATCAAATAACTCAAAATAACTAACATTTTTATGCCATGATTTGATGTTGAAAACATTTTTTTTGGAGTTTATGTCTGTTTATTCTACTTGTTTTCAAGAAGAGAACTGTTTTCATAATATATTTTTTTTTGCAAACTGACGAAAAAACTATAAATTATTTGCTCTCCATTCACAGTATTTTAAACAATCATACCTTTTCAAGAAATGCCTGATTTTACATTTACAAAATTGATTTTTTCAAAACGTATGCAAAAAAAGATTTTGTATTTGAGTTATACGAAAGAAGCTAGGTATATTATTGCAATATATGGTTTAAATTTCACAAAAGAAAAATAATAATTTATGAATATAGCGATATTTCTGAAGGTCTATTTACACTTCATTTCGTTTAAAGTGGTAACCTTTTATGAGATAAATAGCAGCTTACCGATATATATATACATATATATATATATCTGTATGTGTGTGTGTGTGTGTAAATATAAACAGAAAAAATCTGAGTAAAAGAATCATAAACATAACAATTAGACGGTATTTTTGGAAGACTATATTCCATACACTAGCATTCATCTATATTTATTTTTCTATTAAAGAAAATCTGCGGCTGAGGCAAGATTTGAACACAACATATTTTTCGCCCAGCGTATTTCATGAAACCACTGAAGTACATTATCCATGTTACTAATTTACCCTAAAATGGATAATTTGTAAAATAAAACTAACTTGTTACTGATATTTAAAGTCAATGTTAATTCCACAGTAAGTCGCAATGGATGGCCATTTAAAAAGAGATTAAAATGTTACTCTGCTTGTCGCCTTTAAATTATTACCTTTTCCTTTATTGAATTTTTATATTATTATTAAATTTGTTCTTGTTTATGACATTGTTCCAACTTCTGTTTCAACATCCTATTGTTAAATTAATTATTTTTGTATTATTAAGTTATTTTTCGTATTGTTAAATTTATAGTATAGTTTTATGACACTATCTCGGACTCAAAAGCACGAAAATTATCAAAGTGTGGCTTCTGAAAGATGCTGTCATGGAGGTCCCACACATCTTGATAAAAAAATTAAAAGATTTAGATATAATGCAAACTTTTGAGTTTTGATTTATGGTTGGAATAGGTCGTTTTTATATTGATATTTAAATTGTCAAAATAAGAACTTCATCAACAATATTTTAGAAGCCATTAAACTTTGATTTTTATTAAATGTTTTAGTTCAGTTAGATAATTTGTTGATGTACTTTCCAGATTTAAAAAATTACAATTTTCCCCCCTTCCAAGTTAAACAGAAATTTGTATGAAAAGGATTATGAATGATTTACTATAAACTAGCAACTAGACTTTCTTATTGCTTTTTAATTTACAGTGTGAAAAAATTAAATTTATCCATTATAGTTAAATTATATATATAATGTTACAAATTTTGAAAATATTGCATTTTGTTTCGTTAAAATGGTTTCTAAGGAAGAGCTTGTAAGGTATACACAAGATTCGATTCACAAGAATCGAACTTTTGAGTGAATTAAAGAAGCTGCTTTAGATATGCTAATTTCGGCATACGCGCTTAGTATAAATACCACGCAGCGTCATTAAGAAGAAAGTGGAGATTGTTAAGGTTGAAAAGGTGTTATCCTGCGCTAGTGCTTAGCGGGCAGAAGTTTACATGGCAGTACTGCTGGTTTGACTTACTGTTCGTGAGTATAAAAATATATTGTTCTTGAAAGCTGTGTTTATACATTCCGTACAAGTAGTACGCATGCTTATTGCTGTAAAGCCAATTATATGTGCAACGAATTCAATAAACATTGTTTCATGTATAAACTGTGTGTGGTTCAAATTCAAATAGAGAGCCACTTCAAATTATATACACCCAGGTCTGGGTAGAAGTGAGCAAAGATTCTTTATAAGCTTCTATAACTATGTATTTAACATGGGAGTGTATGGTAATCTAGCCAAATATGAGAGTTATCGCCTTGGTCACTAAATTTGGCGATATTGCTCCAAAATATCGCCTACTTGCCGACTAAACGTTTCTGGAAACTTCTAGAAATATCTAGTTTATTGACCATTAGGGGGCGTTCTAGAAATATCTAAATATCCCTGATATTGGCATTGGAAATCAGTTCAATTTCCTAGTGAGAATTGAATATGTTGTAACTGCGTTAATTGGCGTGTATTGTATTGAAAATTCTGGTATCCTGACTTGTGGTTATAGAATTTTCTGCTGCATATAATACAATACTTTTGATAGCAAGTTTTCTGCTTGAAATTTTTCCTTAAAAAATATCCGAAATTTTCTTTATTTTTGAACCATTCTTTAACTTTGACTTAAAGACATGCACAGTCACATTTCAGGGTTAATACTACACTCATGTCCATAAATTAAGGATAATTCAGAATCACATGGAAATCGAACTCTAAAGTAAAAATTTCACCTGTAGAATTTTCACACACACCTTCAAGAATAATACACAAATTACAGGAAGCCACCAGATGACGCCAATAGTACGTCAGATTGACGAGAGTGTAAGAGAGGCGTATATAAGTAATGATGGCAAAGACGTAAAATTGTTCACAAGCGTTCTGTAAGCGGCTCAGTGCTATAACCGAATAGTAATGACACAGAGAACGCATGTGGATGATTTTTTACCTGGTAGAATTATCGGCCGCCTGGAATGTGGGCGTACTCGGATGGAAGTATCCGAGGAACTTGGAAATTCCCAAAGTTTCATCTCTAGGTTTTGGCAAAGATTCCAAGATGATGGAAATGTCAGTAGACTTATAGTATAGGTCGCCCCCAAGTTACAACGCCGAATGAAGACCTGTATTTGGAAGTAACTGCCAAAAGAAGCAGAGGGAGCACAGCATCCAACCTGTCTCGTCAGCTATCTGCAGTCACGGTTACCACAGTTTCAAGGTAAACCGTGTACAGACGTTTGGGAAATATTGGTCTATATGCTCGCTAGACCTGTCAGATGGGTTCCGAAAACGGCAACTCATTGTCGGCAGCGATTAGCCTGGAGTAGAGAACATGCAATGTGGATATCGTCACAGTGGGCTTGTGAGATGTTTTCAGACGAGTCCAGGTTTAGCTTGCAGTCTGATTCACGTCGGACTTTCATATGGAGAACGCCAGGTACCCGTTACCACCAAGACTACATCATTGAACGACACCGTTACGGTGGTGCAGGATTGCTCGTTTTTGGTGGAATTATACTGGGCTACATAAAAGATCTGCATGTACAAATCGGAACCATGAACGACTATATTTATCGGGACATCATTCTGGAACTCCGTGTACGTTTGTTTAGGGATGCCATGGGCGCATAATTTGTGTTTATGGAAGACATCGCCCGTCCTCTCCGAGAAAACATCGTAAACGAATGCCTTCAATCTGAGGATATAACCCGTATGGAATGGCCAGCATTCTCACCTGACTTGAATCCGATAGAGCATGTGTGGGACATGCTTGGCCGACGAGTTGCAGCCCATCAACCACCTCTTTCATGTGTACCGGAACTTGGGAGAGCATTGCTTGCTGAGTGGAGTAATCTTCCCCAAGATCAGTTCGATAATTTGATACTCAGCATGCCTAGGCGTTGTACGGACTGTATTTCATCGCACGAGAGACATACAATGTATGAACCATCATACCAACCATGTAATATTAAGTTTCTGTAAGGAGATATCATTTACAATTTTCCAGAGAGCAAAAATTGTATTTTTTGTGAATGGTATCATACATACACCATCTTTTTTGTTCTTTATCTTTTGTTTAATTAATGAACTTTATGAATAAGCCACGTTTGTTTTGTTTCTGAACTTTTATTTCCCGGAGCTGGCATTATCCTTAATTTATGGACATGAGTGTATTTTGAAGGAGTAAAAGCTCTCGTAACTGTTTTAATCGAGAGATAGCAGAAATGAAATTTGAGTTTGAATCACCATATGATATTCAAAAGGAAAAATTAATGGACCATGCAACAGTTAAAACTCTAATGAATCAGTAACCCGAAACCAAATTTTAACGAAAGTTGAGACATTCTGCTTTTAACTATATTGTATTTATAAGCATGCGTGTAATTATTTACCTATTTATAATAAGCAGGAAATAATTTAAAGTTTCCCGTGATCATTTTAATAACTTTGAAAACATTCATTTGAAACATATTTCATGAGAATTCAATTATAATGAATTTACTGTTTGTAAAACAAGTATTTCATTACGGCTTAGGAATGATTTCTTCTTTTGTACCTAATGTTATGACTTAAAAAAAATATATATTTTCTTGTTTCACTAAATTAGAAGTTACATATGATGAATGACGCATGTAATTTTCTAGCATAAATTGCTTTTGATGAAAAGCGGAGCGGTCTTATTTAATCAGTAAGCTTCAGTGATTATGAGAGTCTGGTTTAAAAGTTAATGGATGGCCAGGTACGAATGAAAGACAAGAAACCATTTAATGAAAGCTCATTATTAATGTCTTAAATATAAATTAATTTTGAAGAAACACATACATTATTTTATATATGATATTTTATATATGAAAGTATAGTTGAATAAATATACTGAATAATTCAGTAATATCATTGATTTCAAAATACCATGGCCGGGAGATGGCCGAATAGCTAGGCATTCGTTGTTAGAGTCCATCGGTTCGAGTCACATAATTCGCATAGACGCTTGTAGCCGTTCGGAATCGGATTTAAGCATTAGGTCCAGGTCCAGATGTAATAATCCCTCGTGCAGCAAAATAATAGTCATAGAACTCTCAAAATACCATGATTATTAACCTATTCGAAAAGATTTCAAATGTAAATTATAGCAGTGATTAAAAAATCCGTTTTTATTTTCTAATAAATATAATTACTATGGGTTTCAAATTTAAAAATTTTGCATTTTAAATAAATAAATGTCATACCATTCTAATTAGAAAATTTATTTGAATAGATACAAATGAATCTCTTAATGGGTGTTCAGCTAAAATCAACTTGTTGTTTAAAATTCACTTTATAAGACAAAGACATTACTCCTCATGATTTGAAAATATATAAACACTATATTGGCACGTGCTATATAGCGATAGCGTTTTCTATATGTCAGTTGTCCGATTTCACACGGAAAATAAATTGACACCAAGAGGAACTAAACAAAGTAAATGTAAGAACATTCTTTCGAAAGGGGTCAAGGTAACCTAGTCATTTAGCACCTGAATTCAGTATTGAGGGTGCTCGGCTCGATATGCCTTTTGTTTACACCGGACATGAAAAATTTCATGCCCGGTGAAATGACGGGCATGGGATGACTCTATAGGTGAATCAACGTTACATTTTATTACGATACGTTGCAGGAATGTGTGCTCCATAGTCGGTATTCGATGCCAGGCTCACTTGATCTGTGCTTGAGATACTAATTACTATGTGAAACAGGCTACGCTTCTAGGTTCAGTTTAATGGAAGAATAAAGGATACTACTTGATTTTGTTTTGTAAATTTGGAATGTTTCCGAACTAGATTATCATGATATTTGTTTCTCTTACATACATATCAAATACGCAATAAATAAAAACAGTGCGAAGATCAGTTGCGAGGAGCATAAATTTATTGTAAAATAATTTTGCTTATGGGCAAAACTGCAATACAAGTCAGAAAGCGTGGTGAGAAAATAATGAGTGTGTAAAATGACTTGTTACAATGAAGCCAAAGAGGGGTAAGTCAATTTGGAACAGGTCCTGACGCAGTTAATATCTGGATGTACTTCCTTGACGTACAAACGCACACTCTGTCGCTGCATATTCAAGGACACGTGTTTATAATGTTTGCATCTTATATTTGAGCAAACAGAAGGCAGTTTCTGATAATTATTCTAAAATATGATGCTCTGTGTCATTTTGAGATGCAAGCTTTTATAGTTAAAATTAAAAAAAAATACTTTTGTAGTTGTACGTAACAAATATGTTATAGTAACAAAAAAGATGCATATTTTTCATTCTGTAAACATTTTATTTTGGTCTTTGTCATTCTTTAATCATCCTACATTAATATTATAAACATACATACAGGTGGTTATGAAAATAATGGACACACTAGGAAACATTATGAAAACCTATATTAATACGGCTCAGTATCACCTATGTTATGTAATACCACCTGATTCACCTTGGAATTGGATTATACAAGTTATGAATAGTGGTTAAGAATATATTATACCATTCTTCAGGGAAAAATTATGAAAGTTCCTGTAGAGATGCTGTGGTCGATATCGATACCTAGATCTATCCGCTTATACAGATCACAGTGGTTGGATGATATATAGTTGGGGTGATTTTACAGGGCAAGATAAGATATTTGACAATATTGATATGTATTTAACTAAATGATGATGCCTTACGATCATCGTAATTTTAAAAGCATAGTTTTGTACTGGAAAAGTGTTCCATTAAAATGGGGACTAATTGTCAAACTGGCCTGATTTTGCACGTTCTACAAGTGATATAAGAAACTAGCCGAGTGGCAACCCGATGTGTTTCTTTTTAGATTTAAAATGAAATGGTTTTATTTCTTAAAGATTAAAAACTGTTTAATGACTTTTTTAAATATTTTAGAATTTTTAAAAAAACGAAATAATTATTTAAAATTCTCTTTTTCAAATTTTGGTTTTTGGCTTTTGAAATTTATTTCAAATTTCCGTTTTCAAACTTTGCTTTTTAAACAAAAAAGAAGCTCATTCAATAGGGGAGTGTCTCGTAGTATGTCACATCTCAACTCTTGCAGATTTTACTTCTTGTTTGGCGAGGAGTGGCAAAACATTGCATAATTTAACATGGCGTTCAATGAACATTCTTACAGCTTGTTGAATAGAATGCTCTCAGATTACGCAAAATCTTTAGATACGGTATCTAAACAAAGGTATATCACTAAATTAAACATTCAGGTACAGCCCGGAAAGGTTTATTCAGTATGTGACCCGTATTTATTGACAGAGGAAGACTGGAGTTACGATACAAGACGCTGGCCTGAAGTAACTTTTCCTGATATCTATACATATCTCAACATAATAATAATCATTCTCAACGAAAGAATGATTATATTCTCGTAAATCTTGTGAAATATTAAAAAAAGTGTTAAAATACCTGTTACATACAACTAATATGAGGAATTTTATAAATAAACTTCAATTATTTTTCAATCACATGCAAACGCATAGGAACGGCTTCTGTTTTCTGCCACCCGATAATCACGTGATCTATAGTAGACGAAAACTGACGTAGCCAGTGACGTTGCGACGTTTCGCCTTATTAGAAAAATATTCTAAAGGTTTTAACTTCTCCTTTCCTAAAACTAAAATTATTTCTGGTAATTTAAAATTATTTCTGGATTTCAATTATTAAAGACTCGTTCTCAGACTCGTTCTCAACTAATTATTTTTCATTTTGGTAACATGGCAGAATGTAAATATAAAATCTCTTGGGTGAAAATGTGCTTAAAAAATAGAAAGACAGTTCTCAAGAATTCAAAATTGGTGGCGGAAGAATCCTCATCAGTTGCTCATTAATTATAAACAAATTTCAAGAACTTGCTGGAACTATTAGTGAGTAAAATAATAAATCGAAAAATTACGAACTCCCCATTCAGTTACATTAAGATACTATGGCGATCAGAGCGGGAAATTTCAAAAGTGAGTTTTGTAAGTACGTATTTTTAGAATGATAACATATTTTTTATTAAATGTATTTGGTATATTTTGGAAGCTGAACATCTAGTAAATGCGTACATCTAGTAAATCGTAAAATTGGCATTAATAGGTGTAAAAAACCCAAATATTTATCCATCAAAATTGTCGTTTCATGAAATTCGGAAAACTTCTTTGGGGAAAAGGCTTCGTTTGCAATGAAAAACATTTTTAAATTTATAAAAATGTGTGTATCGTTAAAGATGAAGAGATGTAAAGATGAAGAGATGGAAATAAAAAATTTGTCGATTGGAGGACGGAAAAGTTGAATTTTGCATGCATGAAAATAGTGGAAATTTGCGAAACAGAAAGGAGCTGGCCCACCCGAAATGTCCGCTGTTTCAGCTTTCCTCTTCCATTGAGTTCGCAGGTTTTAAATGAATAAATAAAAAAGTTTAAAATTTTGAAAGTTGAGGTAGCATCAGTGCACGCGTCTTGGCCGTCCGCGTATATTGGTAGCAGTCGCGATATCCTGCTATGCTCGGTTCGCGAGACTACCCCGTCCCCGTGTCTGCTGACTGACAAACTAACATTTGTTTACCTTCAGCTGCTAATTGTATGATAAGACCTTTTGGATTACATCAAGGAAGATGATATAACTCATTTACACCTTAATAATTTTTCAGATATTTGACTCATCGACCAGTTTTATACATGGTTCCCATCTATATATGTTACACACCTCTCAACTTCTAAACGGTGACAGCTTAGACCATAAAGTTTGTGTCTAGGTAGGGGAAACTCTTGTACCTAGGGCCGAATATTTTCAAATGGCAGCATCTTTACTTACAACTAACTTACAATAATAAAAATAGTTTGTATACATTACGTGCTTTATTCTCTTCAAATAAAAATCACATCAAGTATAGAAAAAAATTTTGTAATTGATATTGAAAATTTAAAAAAATTACAAATGGCCCTAGGTACAATAACACTATTGTACCTAGGGCCAGTTATTTCCAAAAACTGAAATTGTTGTTTACAATAAAAAAAAAAATCTGTATGCGTTATTTTTTTCATGCACAACTTCTAAAATCTTCGTAAGGAAGAAATGTTAATTGTAGGCAATGTCTTGAAGGAAGAAAAATTTATTATTTCATCACTTTCTAATGTATGTTTTTTCTTCATTTTCTTCTTAATGATCCCACATAAATTTTCTGTTTCAAACAGAGATTTCGGAAGCTTTTTTTTAACAATTACTTTTTTCAATATTTGTGCTTGAATTTTTATTTTTCTCGGGGGTATCAGTGAGAATTCTACAGTTGACAAGAATTCGTCCACCTCTTTTCTACCAGAGGCCATGGCCCTAGATACAAGATTATGGCCCTAGGTACAAGATGTTGTTTTTGGCAAAATGGCTTCCATATCCAAAGACCTGCAGAAACCAAACTTTGTTTTTATATAATTTTTTCCTTTAATGATTACAAAAATTATCTGCTATACATCAAAACATAAGTTTCCACTTACTTTAACAAAATAAGACTTCAAATTGAAGTGAAAAAATTTAGTTTTGATCATCAAGTCAAGACTTTCTTTTCTATTTAACTATAGCTTCTTCTTACTTTCATTAAAAATGGCTATTATGATTTGAAACTGTGTTGTCACTCACTCCAATGAGTAAAAATTCTGTAAAATAATAATTATTTAAATAAAGCATGGTGGCCCTAGGTACACGATGGCCCTAGGTACAAGAGTTTCTCCTATAGTAAAAAGGCTATGTGCTACTCGATGAGACAACTTACGCCATTTATCTGCATATTTTGAAATTAGTGTTTTTATCTCAAAAACAGTACGATATACGGGGAAAAAGTCAATTACAAAGTTGTTCAGCTTCATCGATTTAGTAAGAAAAGACGCCTTTCGCACATTAATACTCAAAACAGAATGTAAAAAATGAACATTTGTTTGGTCGTAATTTTCAGCACTATGTTGTCATGAAACGCGAGCGAAACTCGAAAAGACCACCTCACGGGCTAAATACCAGCCTGTCTTGTGGCACAGGGGAAACGCAAGCGATTCGCATTAATGAGAACCATGGTTCTGTTCCCACCAGTTGCGAGTTTTACTGAATGTCTCTACAAACTATGAAAACTTTCTGGACTATGAAAACTTTAAACAACCATGTCTGGTATAAAAATCAAACGGATTTCATACATTATGCAAATGAGGATGGAACGTCATACCTGTTCCCCAGAGACTAGTGTAGTATAATAAGGATTTTTTTACTGGGTTCTACGTTAAAGCTGAGGGTTCTGGCAAAATTTGGCATGACAGAGTATTGCGAGATGTTGTGAATTTACGGCGAATTGGGGCGTAAGTCAAAAGTAGCTGCAAGGATCTATTGTGAACGTTTTCCTGCAGGCCCTCATTCTACACGGCAAATCATCATAAAATTTGTAAAACGTTTAAGGGAGACGGGCTGCGTGACCAGCCGACCTCGAGTTTG
This sequence comes from Dolomedes plantarius, assembly GCA_907164885.2. NCBI lineage: Eukaryota > Metazoa > Arthropoda > Arachnida > Araneae > Dolomedidae > Dolomedes > Dolomedes plantarius. The sequence continues at coordinate 14,155,086 of OU015500.1, read as the reverse complement.
TAGACCTCCTAATGTAAGACGCAAAGTGCAACCGGAAGATGTGCTAGCATACGATCTCGCCCATCCTCAGAGCAGCACAAAAATTATCAGTGACAATTGTGGCCTCTCAAAAAGCCACGTTTGGAAAACTCTCAGTGATTTAGGTGCTCATCCATACCGATCCACACCCTTGCAGGGATTGCCATCAAGAGATGCTGAGAGACGTTACACGTGGTGCAATTTTGTGATGAATAGCTTAGATGTCCACCCAACATTCCTGGAAGACATAATGTGGATAGATGAGGCATGTTTTTCGCGCAACGGAATGTGGAATACACAGAACGTTCATACCTGATCCCTCGATGGAAAATCCGAGATATGCTGTCGAAGTTCGGCATCAAGTACGCTGGTCGGTAAATGTTTGGCGCAGAATTTTTCATGACAGGCTCATTGGACCAGTATTTTATTAGGGAACCTTAACGGGACAACGGTGCTTGGAGCTTCTGCAGGATGTAATAACCGCCTTTGTTGAGAGTCTACCGTTGCACCAACTAAGAAATGTATGGTTCCAACATGGCGGCGCCCCTCCGCATAAGACATCAAATGTTAAGCAGTACCTAATGAAGACATTGGAGAATCATGTCGTCGGGTACGGTGGTTTCGTAGAGTGGCTCCGCGGTCACCAGACTTGACTCCATTGGAGTTCTTCTTATGGGGACACATAAAAGGGCAGGTATATGCGACTCCTCCTCCAACATTGCAGTATCTTCGACGACGCATTACTGATGCTTATGCCTCGGTACCACCTGTCATGTTGCTCAAAGTGCAGCGAGAAATCCTGTCCAGAGTGCAAATAGTTATAGTGGCTAATGGAGAGCATTTTCAGTAACCTAAATAAATGATCCTGAAGATAGGGAGGTTTCTCAGTTTCTTTCTTCCACTCTTTACGACATGACAATTTTCGAAATCGTAACCAAACAAATGTTCATTTTCTACATTCTGTGTTAAGTAATAATGTGCGCAAGGTGTCTTTTCTTGCTAAATCGATGATGCTGAACAACTTTGTAGCTGACTTTTTTTCCGGTGTCTCGTACCGTTTTTGAGATAAAAACACTAATTCCAAAATTTGCCGATAGATGACGTTGTAAGTTGTCTCATCGAGTAGCGCATAGCCTTTTTACTATACCTAAACAACAATTTTATGGCCTAAGCTGTCGCCGTTTAGAAGTTAAGGGGGGCGTAACGGATAAAGCTGGGAACCCTGTATTTTATTCATATTTTTATGCTAGATTCGAAGTGAAAAATCTGATTGAGTTCTCTTTATAATCGTTTGAATATAAATACTTTCTATAATCTGATAACCTTTATAGAGTTTCTAAGCTCACTTCTACCCAGACTTGGGTGTATATAATTTGAAGTGGCACTCTATTTGAATTTGAAACAAACACAGTTTATACATGAAACAATGTTTATTGAATTCGTTGCACATATATAATTGGCTTTTACAGCAATAAGCATACGTACTACTTGTACGGAATATATATATATTATCATTCAATAGAAATACACATTTCGAATACTCACAACCCAGCAGAGATTCAAACCAGCAGTACTGCCACGTATACTTTGGGCCTGCTAAGCACTAGCGCAGGATAACACCTTTTCAACCTTAACAACTTTTTTTTTATTAATGACGCTGCATGGTATTTATACTAAGCGCGTATGCCGAAATTAGCATATCCCAAGCAGCTTCTTTAATTCATTCACTCAAAAGTTCGATTCTTGTGAATCGAATCTTGTGTATACCTTACACCTTAAATATGAATAAGCTGCTGAGTCCCCAAATATCTGTATTAATATATTTATGAGTGTATGTGGGACACTGAGAAACAGACCACAAAAATTACACACTCTACTGTCAAAATGTGCTGCGTACAGGTTTTAAATGGGCTACAAATAGTGTTTTAAAAACTTTTAAAACAAACAGTTTTTCAGATGTTTGCAGTAAAATAATTTATGATAGCATGTTTTCCGATCCCAGTAAACCATTTTCCCGCTCAATTGATATTTTATCTCTAACCCCTTTCCTTTGGGATTCAAGGAAAACCCGCAAATGGAAAGTTTGGGCACAGGAGTATACTTCTTTTTTTTCTTTTCAAATAAATCAATAAAACGTGAAAGAATAGAAAAAAAATACAGTTTCTATGTTCTAGACTTTCACGATGGTCGGTTAGTCGCATTTTCCATTCATTAGATCAAGGAAAATCAAACAATATTTTTGCTGACAGTGAAAAGCTCATTACTGCCAAACAGAGCCATGGATGTGAAACAGAGGAATTCACTGAATTTGGTGAAAATATTTTGTGTGTTTAGTGTTATTTGAGCTTAAAATGGAGTCATTTTAAAAACCTGACACCTGGAGTTTTGTCTCATGTCCTATAAATATAATTGATTTTCTTTTCTGAAGAACTGAAAGGAATTAGGAAATCCCATATTGAATCCCATATTATATCATATGTTTCCAATGTAGTTTATGAAAACGTACTCACATTTCATTCATTTACAGTAGGATTTAAAGTGAGGATATCTAAGCATGCATATTAAAAGAGTTAATACTTTTGACATACCATTAAAAATCTTAACGTAATAAATAATTTAGGATTAAAGAATTATTAATTACCTTAATATTATTTTTACTTACATAAAAACTAATATAAAAGTATGTAATTATAAGCATAACATATATAACATAAGAAAAACTCCAAACACTGCATTTGCACCATCCAACAGAAATTTTATTTTCTAATAAAGTTTGCACTACTCAAGATCAAAAATTAAAATACCGGCTCTTTTCTCAGTAATCATAAAAATAACTTAGGAGTGGCCCCCGAAAAGGAGAGACTTTTGTATCAGCGGGTGTAATTATACACTCAGAGTTTTGCATTTTCGCTGGTAAATAGCATTGTATGTCACGAAGCTAACCATTTATCGAGGGAAAGTGTCAGTGTAATGTTTTTACTTGTTTAAGCATGGTGACTACCTACGGTAGTGACATGGTTTCTTCCAAACATGCTGAGCAAGCGGGTTCTCAATTTTTGACGGCAGAAGATGTAAATGGTGCTCAAATAGTTAAGAAGGGTGTGTATGGGACTGAGTGCCTGTGACAGTATACAGAGTTCAGAGTGTTTACTGAATATTTTAAGTGATGTGTGAACACAGAGAACATGCTAAAACCTGGTCAAGCAACCTTGGCTATCATCATGGAATTGATTTCCACCTTGACCAAGATTTGTTGCGGCGCTTTTACTGGGATGTCAATGACCTATCGCCGTAGTTATCGCCTTGTGTCTACCACGTCTTCGGCTCACAGAAAAAGGCTCCTAAGGGCGAAAGCTTCACTAACGATGCAAAATGTCCGGGACGCCGTTCAAGACTGGTTCCACAAATAACCACGGACGTTCACGATTAAGGAAGGTATTCAAAACTTAGCGCTGGGAACACGCTTGAAACGACAGGGCGACTATATGTAGAGGATATCTAGCTCATGTAACACCATAACTTCCTGTATGTTCACATATTCGGACCAATAAACCATTACGAAAAAACCCCAAAAGTCTCAATTTCATTTGAGTCACCGTTATGCACATACCGGAAGAATAATCTAAAAACTACTGTAAACATATTTTATTTTTTGTTATTTTAAATTTTATAAATGATTATTTCATGATATTTAAGGTAACCAATTAATTTCAGATAATGCTATACTCTAAAAACAATTTTAACTCATATATGAAAAGGTTAATTAACTGTTATAATGCGGTATTAATTACTTATGAGGACAGAAGAATATGTCCTGCGGTATAATCTGAAATTTAAAATATTTAATAAAAAGGCTTAAGTTTGATTAATTTTCCAATTCTTCCAAATCAGTAGGAAATCCCTCTGCTAAGGATCGAATGCGATTTGACTGGAATTTAATCATATGTTGATAAGACGTAAAGACATTTCCCTGGAAGCAAGCGAAGCAGAGGGAATTCTAATCAAAATATTTATTGAAAATCAAGAAGTGAATTTAAATGCAGGGAATGTAATATGAAGTTTGTATTCCATAATTTAATTATAATCGAAATACTTCGCATTTCCGAGGAAAATATTTATTAATTGTTTGACTAAAAATAAAATAGAGTATGTGAACATGCTGTATGTAGTTTCAAATGTTTTGCATTTTATATATTACTTGTTGATCAATTTTATACGTAAAGAAAACGTGTTACATGAAATCAGCATGTTTGTAATTTTAGTGTCCCTTTCAAATAAAGTAGATATTTGTCTGTTTTACAATATTATTTGCTATTAAAGTTTCAACTGTATGTAAGCATACAATCAATAATTCGTGAACTCTGTAATTTGGAAAACTTAAATTAAATTAATAATTCTGATTTAATATATTATATCGAAGATGTGTGTGTTATATTTTCTTGAGTAACTTTTTAATAAGTAGAATTATTATCTAATTACAAAATATTTTAAGCGTATAAAAAGAAATAATTTTTTACAGGCTTTTACATAATTTTACGAAGAGGAAAAAAAAAATTGGAAACAAGAACGTAGCGAAGAATTTTCTTTCATAAGTGAAAGTGAGATATTTTTCCTGCAGTAAAAGAACAGAGAAAGTGGTAAAATTCTTTTTTATAATGCAGGAGGTAGAAATTCGGATTCTATGTTTGCGGTATTTCCTTTCATCTTTCTTTTTTACAGTCAATTATTAGAAAGGATTACATAAATCAGTTGGTTATCTAGTCCGCATTACATAGAATAATAAAAGATATTCAGTACTAGAGGATTTCTTTATAGAAATATTTGATGATTTAATTTTCAGTATATGTACGGATATAGGCCTTTTGCAAAAAGTTACTCAAAAGATTTTCTTAATAATTTCTTGAGCGGTTCAAATAGAAACTGGAACATAATATAAAGAAGAACTTGGTATGGCAAATGCAGCTATTTTTTAAAATCTATTAGAGCTATTTTCTTAGATTTTATCCCATATATACAAAAAGCAAAATTCTATTTCAAATACCTTTTCCTTTTTTTATGGAGTTATATTTTCAGATAAATCCCTTTACAGCCAATTGCGGGATTCATTACGTTAAAGCCCATTTTATTTAAAAAGAAGAAACCACCAAGGATTTTTCTGCCGCATTTATTTCCAGAACAATTTATTTATTGAAATCCATAATACTCTCAGTTTGAAAAAAATGTGATCTTTGTTAAGAAATACCTCTAAATAAATGCTTTTGATATCTCTATCTTTTTTGCTCTGCAATTAAATATCAGAAAAAATTATGAAAACTTCATGTCTAGCGGCATTTGAGTTTCACTTTTGAGTTTTGTGTTACTCTGATTTTTTCATGCATTATGAATCAAACGTACTACATTTTTACCGAGGAAAGAGACGAAGATATACGGATATACGCAGCGTTTTTATTACCCTTTTCTCCACCGAGTTGAATCCATGCTGTACCCTGTGAGAGGACAACACAGGAATATACATACCTTACTTGGAGCTCAAAACTTAGTCCAAGCTGTGGAAACTCGAGACACTAAACTCTATAAGATGTGGGTGTTGACGAACTTAATATAAATAGTAACTTCAAACAATATGACTGTTCTTGTTGTAGCTTAAATTTTTTAAAATTTCAGTTTTATTTCTATGTTAAGGAAAACACCACTCTCCTGCTATAGTTAGCAGTTTCTCCTTATAATTGTTCTGTAACTACCGGCTATTATGTTAACCTCTCAGGTAGACCTGTCACACGTAACAATTTCCTAAATTTGTCATATTAGTGTTAAAGGCGTCTTACGCAGCCAGCGAAAGAAATTCCTCTCTCAGTAGTTACGACTGATGTTTATCTAATATCTGTAAGTATTATATCTGTAAGCTATTATAGAAAGGCTGTTTATAGTTCTGCAGAACTGGTTTTAAATTTTAGTCTCAATCTAATTAGCTCTCATATTGTAGGAATGACCGTGTCTCTCCAAAACCAAACGTTAACGAGAGTCCTATTCTGTAGTCGTAATCGCTACTCAGATTTTTATTGTGATAGGCATGAGAGGCAATTGGTTGCCAACGCAACAACTTAGGCTTTGCGAAGTAATGTGCTTTTTATTTTACATTTCAACTAGCTTATAAGCGTCATTTTCTTTTCAATGCTATATCTGTATGCCTTTGAATCTAAATAAAGGTCCAATTTACTTAATTTATAAGACAGTTTTGATCATCTGTAGATTTACCGGATGAGTAGCGCAAGAAACTGGTATCCACAAATTTCCGAATGTGAAAATAGTCATTGAAGTTGACAAGAAAATATACTCTGGTAAGATTTTTTATAAGTATTTATCCGAAGATAATTGTTTAAAAAATAAACGAACGTGTCGAAAGAGAATATATTTGAAAATTACTTCAGACAGGTACAATTTTACATTTCTCAGCTTGAAATAAGAAAAAACCTGCAGACTTTATTCCAATATTAGAGGCAATGGATATCGAATATTTTTCCACCACTATGAGCGAAATTTAATTTTTATTCGCTTCCTATATATAATTCTCTTTTGGAGCGTTGTGCAACTAAATCTTTGGTAATGGACTTTTTAAAAAATAAATTTTATATTATAAAAGTGAAACTTTAGCTTGAAGAAAGGCTGAATCCAAAAAATGAATGTTGAATCTTTACAGCCAAAAAGCTTATCTTTGCATGTGCAAAGAGAAAATCTCATGGGAAATTCATATTAAGTGACAAAATACATTTGAGATTCTCAATCGCAATTTCTTTTAAAGTTTGCAAAGTCAATCTTGAAAATCCTTTCAATCCCGGGAATTGGTATAAAAAAATCCAGTCTGCAGAGAATATTCCCCAAAATTAAAATTCCATAAAATTGCCATGCAACGTTTCAGTCATTCAAAGATCTTATACTCAAGAGGATTTTAAACCAGTTTGCCACCGCAAGATTTTAGAATACGAAAATTATAAGCTAGAATATTTCACAATATTGTCGTCTATGTTTAGATCAGTAAACAGTATTAAGTGGGAATTAAAAAGCATGTAAGATTATATATTCATATTGAAAGTCAGTTATAAGGCAAAACTCTATTAAAATAAAATTGTAAGACCAGTTCCTTCCAAATTAGACATAAAACATTTCTCTTTTAATCAGAAAAGTTATAAATGTAAAGGGTTATTTGTTAGGGAATTGCAATTTAACACCATGCATAAAAAAATAACTTCTATATCATCAACACCTAACAAGAAATTTAGAATAAAATATCCTTTTGTGAGAAATAACATTTAGTTTATGGACGTACTTTTAGTATTTGCAATAATGGAGAACAAAGGTGTTCATTAAGATATAATTAATGAAGAAATCAAGAATAATTTTCGAAAGATGCAGAAGTGTTCTAAAATTAATTCAGGAATTTAAATCATTGAAAACTGTTAGATACTGCATAATATAGGAGTATAAACAAAACTGAGTAACCAAACTGCAATTCGAACTGAAAAATATAAGACGAATTTTTTTTGGTTATATTTTACTGGAATAAAATTTTTACCTTCATAAACCCTTACCTTTATAAACAAAATGTTTATTTTGAGTAACATTGTATGTATGATAAAATATTGTAAATGAATATCGTCTGTGTCATTAGCTGCTGAAATTATCAACTAATTTTATTAAAAAAGAATTCAAAATAGTTCAGTGGAAGCAGACGTACGAAAATATAGAAGGAATTTTGAGAATTGGGAAAGAAGAAAAAGTATTCTTCCGGTTCTGTTAATGAATTAGAAATTAGAATAAAACTACAATGATGACGAATATATTGATATATTTGAAACAGCCATTCCGGAATATAATGGGATATACATCAGGCCATAAAAAGTTCAAATTGAGATATATCGGCCCTTTCCAACTTATATTTCAGCTTGTCACGAACTCAAACACCATCAGAGACATAATGAAGCGTATAAATAAAGAAGGTAAAACCGTAAGTGGAAATGACTGGAAGAATAATGGGAAAAAATAATGGCGTCTCTTTCGTTACTAGATAATTGCTTGAGTACATATTGTAGATCATCCGTTTTTAAATTATGTTGTATCTCGGAGGTGATTAATTCCCTGGTCAATTCATTTAATGCTACAGAGTTAAGGTGAAAAATTTGATCTAACGATGAACTGTCACGAACTAGGAATGTATTTTTTTGAGTGATTCTTCACAAGGGTGGAAATTACTCCCGAGGATATAGCACCAATGGAAAATTTATTTAGGAGTCAAAGCCAATTTCAGTGCTTTATTCCGTAATTATCAGGAAAATGAGTGAAGCTAGAGGCTATTTGACACAATTTAACATTGTTTGAGTGAAATATACAAATACAGCAGATAAGGTGCCCTGAAATGTTAAGCATGGAAAATTTATTACTAGGATAAAGACTGGAAAAAATATCCATACAGCAGAAAACTTGTTATTTAACCTAAAAATTTTAAAAATAATTTCAGATCAGTAGATGACACATTTAGGGTATTAATCGGAGAAATTACGACAAATCAGTTCCCGAGTTGTTTATCTTAAAACATTGGATTCTTCACATCCACAGGAAGAAAAATGTATCCAACACTATTTGCAATTATTTCAACCTATTAGGTAAAGATTACGAAAAATAGCAACCTTTTTTATGAATTTTATTTGGCTAACAATGAGAATACGTCGCAGCCAAACCTGATTTAATGGCACAGTATATGAACCGGAAACATTGGTTGTATCAATTAGTGTGAAACAAATAACAAATTTTAGGAGGGGACATACGGTTATAGTCTTTTACACCACGTTAAATACCATGTACAACAATAAAGAACCAAAACAATTTAGCTGAATATATACCCATATTGAGAGAAAAAAATAGGAAAGAGCTTCCTCTTCAACTTATGCAAGTGTTTTACTAAAGCGATATTTACAGAAGCATTTAGCTGTTATTAAAATATTTGATTGAGGTATAATAGGTTAAAAGTGGGAAATAATGATTTTTATCATTCAGCGGACTAAAACACTAATAAGGAATATCAATAAGATACAATAAGAATACATTGAACAATCAGTCTCAACAGTGCTTCCAGTTATGCAATTTTATGTCAGTATGACTGACGTCATTCTATTCTCATACAATTTGAGATATAATTTTTTTAAGAAACATCTATGCGTTTTCCAACGATATTTACTTGTGACGGCTATTTTGGTTGCAACTCTTTAAATGATTTCGGCACTAAAAAAATTAAGTTTCCATTTTCAGAAATCCCTTCTTATAAAAATCTTGCTACCAGACAATGATTACACTAATTTGTTATAATTTATGTGTTTATTTAGAACTACTGAAAAAGTGTTATTTGTACGCAGGTATATAATTCATTACGTTCCATTGTTCTGCAGTCAATTATTACTACATTAATAATTAAAATTTTATGTAAAACATGCTTAATTTTGTTAGCAGCAATTTATATCCATAATGTAAACTTCATTGCAAGTTAAAATTGTTTAACTCTTCTTTAAAATTCAGTAGTATTTTGAAATAATAATTTATTGTACCCAGCGAATTATTAATTAAAAAATATCCGATAGCCGGGTACATATTAATTTTAAATAATTTATTCAGAGCTGTTCATTATGGATTTCTAAATACTAAATCGTGACAATAATTGTTTGCGAACACATTGTTATTAGGGCGAAATTTGAAACCTTTCTTCTGGCATCTCGTTAAGTCCCGTGTAGGCTGAAGTTCGCGTTTCGAGTGGGCCGCTGAAAGCAGTATAATGGAAATTGCAAAACTCCAACTTCTATTAAATATAGAGAGTGCATCGAATATCTCTTGGGAGATACATTTACTGTGTAACGAAATGAAAACTTAATATCAGCCCATCCTGACTTATTTTCATAAAAAGTATAAATATATGAAAAATATAGTATAAAGAAATATGTAGTTTGTTTGAATTTGATCTGTATGCCGGATTTACATAAAGAGAAAGTGAAACAGAAGCTAGTACTTTGATGTATTTATTCTTATTATTCTTTATAACAGTGATTTTATTCAATGTTACTTATAGCTAATATATAGTTACGTGAAAATATAACTTACACGGTATTCATTTTACATAATAGAAACAGTAATCGACAGATTAAAAACAGTGTACTGAAGGTATACATAGTCAAAAGTATATCGTTCATGTCTATTCGAACTGGAATGCTACACCATACTGAAAAAAAATTACATCGCTTTTGAATGTTTTTAAAGAATAAAATATTTTTGACATTTGAATTTCAGTATTAAAACAGTGGTTATTTTTTAGAATTGTTATTTAGTATTGGAAATTTAATGAGATACCTCTTTAAATTAATAATTCCTGCCGTTTTAACATTGATTTTAAATGTTTTGTTTTGTATAAGATATTTCTCATTAAATCTTATCAATTATATATATTTGATTGAGATATATATTTGATTACAACTTAAATTGTAATCAAACATATATCTCATTATATATTTGATTACAATTTAAGTTGTAAATTAGCTTAATGTGAGAATTCTAGGAAAAGTTTTTTGTTGGTGTTAAAGCCGAAATAAGACTTAGAGATAGTAAAAAAGTTATTACGATATTAAAGTTTAATAGAACTGACTTACAGAGTTTATTAGATATGACTTATTATAAAAAGGGATTGTGACTACCAAAATATGATTTTATACTACATTGTAACTAAGCCAAAAATAATAGCAACACGCAAAAAAGCTTTTAATGCCGGAAACTGGTTTATGTTATGAAAGAGGGAGCTAGTAGTAGAGAATGTAATTTAATGACCCGCTTCAACGACGTTGAGTAGAATAACCAAAAAATCCAAGAATAATATAAGTTTATAGGCTTTCCTTTTCTATATCATAGAAAAAAATAAATAGTGATACAATGTGGCATAAACATTAAGTTTGCTTATACTACTTTGTAAGCACAAGTAAGTTTATTTTCGTAGTCATGAATATTTTATCTGTGAATATTTTTAGAGTCAAAACATATAATTTATTACTCACAAATTTTACGCATGTATGGTAACTGCTAATAAAATTTGCGATACATCTATATTTTTCTATATACAAAAACGGATTTGATAGACACATAAATAAATTTATGTGCCTACAAAACGTTTACCTCGGAAACATTAATAGTCACTCAAAAGTACACACACAAGTAAGAGTGAGCAAAAATGTACGTAGGAGATGATAAACACATAAATTTGAAAAGACTCAGAACTTCTATTTTAATATTCTAGGTTTTTTACATCTTCATAATACTAATATTACAAACAAAAAACCCATTTTTTTGTTGTAATGTAAGTATCCTTTGATGCTTGTAGCAACGTAACTTTACTTATATATATATATATATATATATATATATATATATATATATATATATATATTTATATATATATATATATATATATATATATATATTTATATATATATATATATATATATATATATATATATATATATATATATATATATATATATATATATATATATATATATATATATATATATATTACAAATCTACAAATCTTACCGCAAATACGACGTTAAGTTATCGTCTTTCAGAACTTCGGCAGTAAGCTTCAGCGGTTACGTAACGCTCGTTTCCTAAACATCGGAACTTCGTACACGTGCGTATCGTTCACTTTAACTTCCATCATGTTCTTTATACTGTTCCTTAATTTTTGTTATTTTAAATTAACCGGTCATTGTATTGTATGACGTCATTCATTATCGGATTAATCGGGATTGTTTCCCGTGTTTACGTCACTCTCTTACATTTGCATTTTTTCCATTAAATAAAGTGTTTTAGGAAGAAGACACCCTGGCTTATGTAAAATATCCTTGTTATTTATACTGCGTGAAAGACACAGTTGTATGCGGTGTGCATGCCATGTGCTTGCTATGGGCTTGCTTTGTGCTGTAGCTAGTGCAGCTGTAGGTGCGGTTGCTGCTGTAGGATGTTAGCTTGCTTTATTTTAAAATGTTTTATCTCATTATTTTTGTAAATAAACCGTCGAATATCTTTTAAATTAAGTCTGCTTATTTATGGAGTTTTTCTTCAACGGTGAAACATAACGGAACCGCACTCTGCATTTCGGAAGTTATTTCCGAGATAATAGTATGTAATAATAACACCCCACTAATATTAATTGTCCTATATCTAACGCGTATCTTAATTTTTCCGAAAATAAAGCCCAGCCCTATTTCTAAAACGAAATCAAAAATCGAAATAACATAATATTCTCTTTAACGTATGCGCGGGAAAGGGGTCAACCAATTAAAAGAATTCGAAGCCTAGTGGCAACATCAAAAGTTACTCAGCATAAAAAGGTGAGACGGGGCATTTTCGCTCTCTCTACTTCTTTAGCGGGATTTCATTACTTCCTTGCTCGCTGTCCGCGTACTGCTCCAAAATACATTAGGATGTAATCGTATTCGATACTCAAGCCTGGGTAGCTATGGGCTGTCCGTTCACGTTATTCTCAAACATCATGTCATCAGCTTGTGCCAATTCGTTCAACTATGTATAGCTGTGTATCTTCCCTGATGTCTGGAATTTTGGTTCCATAGAATAAAATACACTATCTGGACAAAAGTATCCAAACGCCCAGTGGTACGGACTCGGAGAGTCCTGAGGCATATATAAATAAGGTGTTGGTTCTCCTTTTGCATCGATGACAGCCTGCACACGTCTGGAGAGACTTTCCACCAGTTTTTGATAGGTGTCCATAGGAATCGACTTCCAGGCGTCCATCACAGCTGAAATGAGTGCTAGCAGTGAGGATGGTCGATTTGGCTAGCTACGTAATCTGCGTTCTAGTTCGTACCAAAGGTATTCAATGAGATTTAGATCGGGGCTCTGAGAAGGCCAGTCCAGTTTTTGAACACCATTGCGTCAAACCACGCCTGTGCAAGTCTCGATGTGTGAATGGAGCAGTTATCCTGCTGGAAGAGAGATGGGCTTTCCCCGAAATATTGCCATAGAGTTGGGAAAACAGCATTGTCCAGAATGTCCACATACATCTCAGAGTTCATGTTTCCAACCACACGAACTAAGGAAACCAGGCCAAACCATGAAAAACACCCCCACACCATGATGCTGTCATCACCAAACTTAACAGTCGGCACAATGCAGTCACGTAAAAGGTGCTCGCCGGGCATCCGCCAAACCCAGACGCATCCATCGGACTGCCAGATTGTAAAGCGAGATTCATCACTCCAAAGAACATTTTTCCACAAGTCCACAGTCCAATGACGGTGAGCTTTGCACCATTGCAATCGACGTTTCTTAGTCTGGGGAGTGAGGTTCGGCTTGTGAGCGGCTGAACGACCATGGAATCCCAGGTTTTTTTAACTCTCGACGAACGGTCCTGCTGCTAACACTAACGCTTGGTGAACTTTGGAACACCTGAGGGATTTCAATCAACGAGGACTTGCAATTTTACTTCACTACCCTTTTCAGAGTTCTACGGCTGCGTTCACTAATTTTTTTCGGCCTGCCGCTTCGTTTGTCTGCAGTTTCACTGCCTCGGCGTTTCCACTTTACAATTACATCACTCACAGTGGATTTTGGCTTCTGTAGAATGTCAGAAATTTCACGAACTGATTTCCCACCATTCCACTATAAGGCCACGATCAAAGTCACTAAGCTCCTTTGACTTACCCATTGTACCACAAACGCATAAATATGACCTAACAAACCACTACCAACACTTTTATAGCTTTCGGTTACACATCAAATTACGTTAACTGCGAGATCCACTTGTTTAGGGGGGTGTCCGGATACGTTTAACCAGATAGTGTATTTAAATTCTTCATCGTGTTCCTGTTCTTTCCTCAAGTGTATATGTGTAAATCCATCTCCTGTACCGGTCTACTAGAATTATTACCACTCTGGCTACGTCAATACTGTCGTGTCGCATCTCCTCTACAAAGTTAAAGTTATTCGTGCTGGAAAGTACCCCGTTTTTTCTTATATATATATATATATATATATACTAGCGGAACGTCCCGACTTTGTCCGGGTTGAGCAATTAGAGATATAGTCTCGAATTCCACTTCGTTGTGACTTTCCTAACGGCTTTGCCCCCAAAGAACAATTGCGGGATATTCTGGGAACGGAGGGTGAATCTTGCAGAAAAGGACTGAATAATAATCTTTTGTCGTTCTAGCTAGAGGCTATTTCTTTTCAGGCGAGAGACATCAGAAGGGCGGTTCACCCGCGGTTCATCCATTTTCAGCCTTTTGAGAGGTGAAACAGGCACGGGGTGCCGATGAACTACTATTGAAATTCTTCTTCAAATGTAAGAAAGCAATAAGAAAGCAATTAACCACTCTTTCCCCTGACCCCCCCACCCTGAATATCCCCCACGTAAAATGGGGATAGGAAGTAGATAACATTTTCCAGTTCTAAAGAGCGATTTCGAAAAACGGACCACGTAAGCTAAAGAGTGTTGCTATGGTTACTTGACTGCGGTTGGTAAAGGAAAAGTTGTAAGGTACATTGTAATGTACAAAAGTTGTACAGTACACTCCATATACAAAATCTGTTCTCTCTCTTTATATATTATTATAGAAGTATAGATACACATTCATATCCGAAAGTATTCGTATCCGAATTCGTATTAGAATAAAGAGATGAAATAAAAATGCAAAATTAAAAAAAGGATTTTAAGTAAAGAATGTTTTTTTTATTATTTTAAGCACCTAAAATAATATTCAAATTAATATTACGTTAGTTATTAATTAAAGTTAATTTTTTAAAAGAAAGAGGTGTGCTTGAGACTGTAGTTTAATTCAAAAATAAAAAAAGAATTTTAAGTAAAGAATGTTTTTTTAATTATTTTAAGCACCTAAAATAGTATTCAAATTAATATTACGTTAGTTATTAATTAAAGTTATTTTTTTAAAAGAAAGAGGTTAAGAGATGAAATAAAAATACAAAAATAATAAACGGATTTTAAGTAAAGAATGTTTTTAAAAAATAATATTAAAATTTAAAAAAAATAATATTTCTAAAATAACATTCAAATTAATATTACGTTAGTTAATAATTAAAATTAATTTTTTAAAAGTAAAAGGCGTGCCGGAGAACGGCTAGGTTCGATCCGCTAACATCAGAACAGAAGTCCACCGCGATAGCACCACGCTAAGGATCGTTGAAGTCTTCGGCACAAAAAGCGGTAGAGGACAGTAGCGGTAACAATGGAGATTGTTAGGATTAAGCCCCTAACTTTATTTCTACTGATCAGATATACATAATGTATAGCCTATGTCTATCTGGAATAATGTACCTTTCAAACAGTGTAAGAATTTTTCAAATAGGTGTAGTGGTTCTGGAGATTACCCTCCACATACAAAATCCGCTCTCTCTTTATATATAAGTATATATATATATATATATATATATGTGACATTATAAGTTGAATTTCGTCTATTTCTATAATTCGGGTCCCCTCATCTGTTAAGAGAGGCCCCTTTTTCTCAGAATAGCCCACCCAACAGCAAGTGAACATCTGCAAATTCCAGTGAGACAAACACCACAATACATTACTTTTCAGTTGATAGAAATATAGAGTCGTGACGCCCAGAAGGAGTAACAAAACCCCGTCTTTAGTCATATAAAATTCGCAGTTCAGAATATTTCAGAGATAATGGCTGCAGGTGCCAGAGAAAAAATGATCAAAAGTGTCAAACAATACCATAAAGATAAAACGCACCCAATGTGCTTCTTAGTAGTATAGCAGCCTTACCACCCACGACAAACATCTGTGTTGATGTAAACAGTCGCTGACTTTTGGTACAGCCCCTGACTAAGAGAGCAGGCATTCTGTGATTGTCTCTCTGTGTGTGCACATGTATGTTTCGCGTCATGCTACAAGGACGCTCTGATATACGCTATCAACTCTTGCGAAATAAAGAACTGCAATTTTAAAAGAACTGTTCCTCTTCATTTGTGCATATTGTGTGTTATTATGGAAAGTCATGTGGTGAAATGCCATATATATATATGTGTGTGTGTGTGTGTGTGTGTGTGTAAGTAAGTAAGTAACACCAAATAATTTAAATGAAAAGTGAATAATAATTTATGATTCAAGAAATCGAGAAATTTCCTCCCCACAATGACGATAATGAACATATTATTTTATTACGAAAGTTCAACTTATTATAGACATTTATTTGAAGAGTTTATAATTTCAGTGAATGATTTTCTTTTTCCCATATATTTTATTCTCTTATAAGGAAAACACACAAATATTATAATATTTACATTTACGAGATATCATTCTAGTTCAGATTCATATGATCTACTTTATGAATCATCATTTTCTAAATTTCAGCCAGTTTTATTTTAAGTTATTGCACTGGAGTTTTAAAGAAGCACAAACAGTGTTTCACAGATTTTATAATACATATTAACGGTCTTGTTATATAAGCTTAAATTTTTTTCTACGGTCTGAAAGCCTTACATATTTACATTCAGATTTCACTGTAGGTTTAGGTCAGAGAAGCAAATTTGAAAGAAGTCAAAGACATCCCATTTCCATCCTGATTTTTTCCACTCCTTTTTCACACTAGGATTCTCGTGTAGCAAAAAAATGACCATAGTGCTCAACCAACCAGCCAACCGTACTAAGGATACAAAAAGCAATTTTCGTATACGACATTTTGGATATTTCAGGCGTAGCATCATATTTCCATGCAAATATATTTGTGAGGACTTTTGTAGTTTGCAACAGTTTTTTTTCCAAGTCCTATTCAAGCTGAAATACATTTGTTTTCCCTATCAAATCTCGTAATACCTTGGGTGGAGTTCAACTTGAGTATTATGAAAAGAACGTTTCTCACAGTCAGCCTGTTTTGCGCATGCCTTACAGACAAAAAAAAGGATGACTATTCACGGAAACAATACAGAATTTGTTTGTTACGAGAAAGGTTAGGCAAAATATATCAAGTATGGAATTTTATATTTCACGATTTAATGCATTTGTTGTCAGATAGACTACTTAGGATTTTTTAAGCCATTTTTTTAAAAATCTATTCACATTTTCTTATTTTTATATTTCATCTGGACTTCTCACTTACTTTCATTGTGTAACCTAATATTTTACTTTAACATTATCTACATATATAAAACAGTTCCGTAACTGACTGACTCGACTGACTGACTGACTGACTGACTGACATACAACGCACAGACCAAACCGGTGGACCTAAAGGGTTGAAATTTTGCATGACGATTCTTCTTATAGTATAAAGGTGCACTAAGAAAGATTTTTGAAAAACTCCTCTTAGATTTTTTAGAATTAAATTTTTAAGCTGTTTTTGTAACTTTTTTTAAGTTTGCATTTAAAATAATAATTTGAGCGTTATAAAATTTATATCACGAGAAAGATCCTAAAAATTCCTTTAAAATGAAATCTTTTTCGAATCTTTACCTCCATTTTCTGATTTTTTGTGAATTTTTAAATATTAATTTTTAGAATTTAATTTGTTAAATGCTGATCACGTGATTTCTTTTTCTGATACTTTAAATTAATTTATCGTCACGTTCATAGCATCGAAATAGACAAAAAAATATTTTTTTTTCTTGCTAATGCGGCAGACGATTGGAAATTATCCAAAAAAATATTAAAATATAGTAAAAGATATGATCTCAAACTGAACTATATTAACTGTACTATATTCTTTAGTATGTTCTATTAGATTTAATTTGAATATTTTCTTCTACATTATTATTTTGTCTATAAAAATATCCCTTCCGATTTTTTTATAAATATTTTTTTTCGTTTTTTTTACATCAGTTGTATACATTGATCGTTGTATTTATTATAAATATATTTAACATATTTTTGGCATTGATTGCATACATTGACCGTTGTATTTAATTTGAATGTACTCCGTAGCGAAGTATGGGTTTTCAGCTAGTACTCCCATACGTAGTCTGTTCTTGAATCCATTCTGGAAGGAACTAGAGGAGATTTTTATTATAAGTAACTGATTATTGCCACCATGTGGGTATGAATAAGAGATTAAGTATTACTATTATATCGAGAAAAAATAATAATTGTCTCTGCAGAGTGACAGTTAAATTAAGGTAAAAAAAATATTTTTCATATGCAGGATGAAATTAAAATATTTAAGGAAGTAATTAATCTGAAAAATAAAATGGAAATATTTATAAATATAAAGTGCATTTTAAATTAGAATGAATATAATATTCACAATATTATGGATCATTTGTACGAAGAATTTACCAATAGGCTCTTCAAATGTGTTTAGTAGTAACTGAAACACTCTAGCAAATATGCTACTCTTCTTATAGTATTTCTAAAAATTACTTTGTCTTTCTTCTGAAAAGATTCTCTGTGCTAAGTATCAATGTTCATATTCTATAAATTTTGTGGGAGTTTCTGGTTTCAAGCAAAAGGATGTTTCTTGTTTCAAGCAAATGTGTCCCAGTAGTACGAAATGTGTCATCAAATACCTATTCTTCTTCAAAATTCTATCTTGCAAAGAATCTGTGTTCTTATTCTTTAAATTTAACTTAAAACAATTCTAGTATGCATGTCGTATTGGCTTACACCAGCTAGACAAATTTTACTCAGAAAAGTATAGAGCAGGAAGTTTATGATTCCTAAATTTCTTTACGATTTTTTCGTTATTATTTTTTTTCCTTCAGAGAATATACTACATCTATACCGTCGGGATGTCTCGAATGTGTAATACTCGTAGATAGAAATAAAAATGCTAATTTGTTAATTCTTAAATGTTTGAATCCAAAGCTCTTAAGTGACATGATGTCATCAATGTTATGTAGCAATTTTACAACACCAATTTTTTTTTTGTTTTTACCAGTTATTATGCAGTTTATAGTATTCCTGATATGAGCATGGGTGAGCGTAATAATATAAATTTATTTGCATGTTATTTATAAAACTTACCAACTGAAAATTTCATTCAAACATGAAGGATCACCCTCGGCAAACTTAAAAAAAATATGTAGAACTCATGTCAAGGAAATACTGTTCCAAGACAGATCCTGTGAAGTATTGAATTAGTTAACTTAGAATTATGTGTAATGTCAGTAAAATTCAGTTACATGATAGGGATTTCGAGTTTAAGAGACTCGAGCTGGTATTCAGGTCCTAACAGATGGTCGCTTCAGCGGCTTTCTAAGGCAAGATATAAAATGGTATTTGACCATTAGACAGATATCTGTGGTGGAACATTCGACACTACCAAAGAGAAGAAATCGTGGTTCTATGTACCCTTATACCCGTTTACTATATATTTAATTGTAACAAGTAATTGTATACTACCTTGATTTTTTAAAATAATTTACTAAATTCTATAGAATTCAGATATCTTTGCATATTTTCTTACCAACAAAAAATTTCATTTAAACATGAAGGATCATGCTCGGCAAACTTAAAAAAAATCTGTAGAACTAAAGTCAAGGAAATACTATTCCAAGACAGATCCTGTGAAGAATTGAATTAGTAAACTTAGAAATATGTGTAATGTCAGTATAGTTCAGTTGGATGATAGGGATTTTGAGTTTAAGAGACTTGATTTGGTATTCAGGTCCTTAGAGATGGTCGTTTCAGTGGCTTTCTAAGGCAAGGTAATATGGTATTTGACCATTAGACAAATATCTGTTGTGGAACCTTCGATACTACCATTGGGAAGAAATCGTGAGACCCGTTTACTATATATTTAATTGTAACAAGTAATTGTATATTACGTTGATTATTTTTTCAATAATTGACGAAGTTCTATACAATTCAGATATCTTTGCATATTTTCCAGTAGAAACATCGTCATAACCTGAAACTAGTTACTGATTATTCGCCAAATACACGATGTTATAATTAAACAAACAATTCTTTTCTAAATTATAAGCAAACATTTTGATCTTATGCAAACGTAAACGAATTGTAAAGTTCGTAATGAAGGAAAACTTTCGCCTTCTTTTGCTACTAAATGTATAACAATTCTTTTTTTTTCGTATTCTCCAAGGAATTTAGAGGAATGTTTCGAAAACTTTCCATGTACAATTCGTTTCTTTTTGCAACAACTTATGAAGAGTTGATTTTTATTCTCTGGTAAAAGGAATATATCACACCTGCGTCTCCAGTTGGAAAGAAACTTTGATGTTTACGAGTCAGCGCATCTTGATGAAAAATATGAAGTGTCTCGGAGGCTAACTGAAAATTTTCTGGAAAAAGAAATGTCAGTCAGTTAAAGGAAATAACATTATGAAGCAATAGGAAATAATAACTTTCTGTTAAAGAAGATCATATTTTAGTAGTTTTCACTTTTATTAAATAAAAGGGGATAATTAAAAAATACACATTTGTAGAATTCGTAAAGAGAACTTTTAATCATTAAAAATATTTGGGAAGGACGTAAATGAGAGTAAAACTTCATATTATAAAAAATAGTCTTTGGGGAAATAGCAGGTAGAGGTTTCGACCCCAGGAATTGAATTCTGGTATAGGCATATTGTTGTCATACACTGAAGAGCCGAAAAACTGGTACATGCATGCGCATGCAAATAACGGAGATATGCAACCAATCAGCGTAACGCTATACGGTAGGTAGCTCCTATATAAGACAACAGGTATCTGGCGAAGCTGTTAGATTGGTTCCTCCTGCTACAATGGCAGGTTATCACGATTTATGTGACTTTGAACGTGACTTCATAGTCGGCTCACGGGAGATGGGATATATCATCTACGAATTAGCGATGCAATTTGGATTTTCACGTATGGCCATTTCACGAGTGTACCGTGAATATCGGGTATTCGATAAAACATCAGCTCTTCGACAGCGGTGCGGCCGGGAAAAGACCTTGAAAGAACTAGACCGTCAAGGACTGACGAGAGTCCTTAAACGAGATAGACACCCAACTCTTCCTGCAGCGAATATCAATTCTGGGGCATCAACAAGTCACAGCGTGCGAACTTTTCAACGGACCGTCATTGATATGGTCTTTCGGAGCTTCAGACCCATTTGTGTACCGTTGTTGACTACACGGTACGAAGCTTTACGCCTCGCCTGGGCCCGCCAACACCTCCATTGGACTGTTGAAGACTGGAAACATGTTGCCTGGTCTGATGAGTCTCGTTTCCAATTATATCGGGTGGATGGACGTGTACGGGTATGAATACAACCTCATGAATCCAAGGACCATACATGTCAACCGGAGACTGTTCAAGCTGGTGAAAGGTCTGTGATATTATCGGGCGTGTGCAGTTCCCGTGATATGGGACCCCTGTTACGTCTAGAGACGATCTGACAGGTGACCGGTACATAACCCTCCTGCACGATCATCTACACTCATTCATATCCATTGTGCATTCCGACGACTTGGAAAATTCCAGAAGAACAATGCGACACCTCCCACGTCGAGAGTTGCAACCAAGTGGCTCCAGGATTACTCTTCAGATTTTAGATACTGAAATTGCCCCTCTAAATCCCTGTACATTAACATTATTGAGCATATCTAGGATGCCTTGCAACATGCTGTTCAGAAGAGATCTCAACCCACTCGCCCTCCGATGGATTTGTGGACTGCCCTGTAGGATTACTGGTGTGAATTGCCTCCAGGATACCTTCAAATATTTGTAGAGTCGATGTCACACCGTGCTCCGGCACTTTTGCGTGCTCTGGGGAGGGGGGGGGCTACGCGATATTAGGCAGCTGAACCAGTTTGCCTTGGTTCTTCAGTGTACTAGCATCCGTCAGTAGAAAAGAACACTAAGAAGCATCAGGAAAATATGTCACGAACCTTCAGCGTGAAAAGAAATTAGTTTTCATCTAATTAATATATACTTGTAAGTTACAAATCAATTAATCAATATTTAATATATTTGTCACACTTCATTTTTTGTTGCTAAAAAGAAAGGAGGGTGTGCAAGTTAAATCATTGAAAATAATATTTTGTTGGTTGGTTAACTGATAATTAAAGCTTTTGCCCCGAATTCAACTCCTATAGCGTACTCCTATAGCTCCTTCAACTCCTATAGCTCCTATACAAACGTAATACACTTTTAAAATAAATCCTGTGTTATATAAATTGAAAAATTCCCTTTATACAATACTTGACGTATAATATTGGTCCTAAATTATACCGATATGAATTTATAGATAAATGAGAAATTAATAATAAATCAACTTTCTTAGATACGTTCAAGAGGCACAAGTGATATATATTTTGAGTTTGATGTGTGTGCTCACTGCTCTCGGAAGTAATTTGTAGAGTGTTATTTCCCTGATTACTGAAGATAATACTTAAGAATGCTTTTATAGAGACAGGATGCTCTAGTTATTTTTTATAAATTTTTTACCATGATATATTCATTAACACTTTGTAGGAATAAATAATCCAACAGATATAGATAAAAAATTATACTAAAATAGACAAAAAACAAGCAGAAATCAAGCACTCTGGGCATCCACGCACCAACGGCAAGATTCTGTATAAGAGCCGGAACTGAACCATAAAACGACAGAGGTAATCGACAGGTCACGTCATCAGGGGGCCTAACCATGTCAATTACCTCAAGGGGAACTTTCTGAATAGGATGCAGGTAAGCCCAAAAGACATCCCAAGGCCCCGAGTCCCCCAAAGAAGCAATTAGTCAAGAAGAAAATGAAAAGACAAACACAACTTACTGTATGGGCTCAACGCACCTTACAAGCAAGCACAGAAAAATCCTAATGCAATATAATCGGTGCCTACACACCCCGATTCCGTAAGTGACGGTTATGGCGAAACAGCAGCCAGTTCTATCCTAATGGTTACGTCATTGTAACATTACTATAGCTCCACCCCCCCCCCATTACAACTTAACCAAAACACAAATACTATTCTAAACAACTTTAAAAATTCCTGAGTCTAAATGCCATTTTTTTTAAACTTTTAAATTACCGAAATTTTTAGGGAAATCGTTTTTTCTTAAGTTTTCCTCGAAAATGCTACATGCCTCCAAAAAATCCCCAGCATTGTTACATATGTTTTTTATTCTGTAAAGTTGTGAGTAAAAAATATTATAATAAATTTTATAGTTTAAGTTGCTATGGAAATTGGTAAAAGTAATAACCTCGAAGTTAAAATCTAACCTTTTATCATAAATTCCTATTTTTATTTCCCTATTTTGAATTTTAATTTTTAAATCCAGATAAGTCGCACAAAGATTATTTTCGTTAGTCCGGTTTAAAGTAAGTTCCTTTGGGTAGATTTGATTAAGAAACTCCAAATCGTTACAGTTAAAAATTATGAGGTCATCAATATATCTAAATCCGGTAATATTATTTGAGTTAAGAAATTTAGTTTCTTAAAAATGTAAGAATAGGTTGGCAAATGCACTAGAGTAGCTATTTACCATAGGTATACCCTTTATCTGTTTAAAGAAACATAAGCCGTTAAAGAGATAGTTTTCAAAAATATTAAATTTACATAAATCAAACCAGTCACATTTTAAGATTAAAGTACTATCTAAATAAGCATCATAGATTTCTGAACATATAATCATTAAATTATCATGAGGAATACTGGTAAACAGGTTTTCAAAATCAAACGTGTAAATGCTATCTATATTCTTACTTTTTAAAAAATGTAGAATATCCTGGTTATTATTTATTAGCTTTTTTCGGTAACCTTAATTTTATTTAGAATAATTTTTAAATAGCTAAAGAACTTTTTACTGAACAAAGTGTTATAACAATTTGTACTACAAGTAACAAACCTAAATTTAGTAGGTACTTTATGGAATTTTATTGTAGGAAACAGGTAAGGGTATTTTATGCTATTAATCTTAAACTTAAATTTTTTGCACAAAGCTAAAATCCTATTATCTATTTCTTTTTTGGTAAGGTTACTTTTTTGATAGGTATTATTTGAGTTGTATTCCCTAGAAATTAACTGCTTAAAATAATCTTTACACATAAAACCAAAGTTATCAACAACCGTAATAATAAACTTATTTTTTAAACCTTTAATTTTACTGTATAGAACTTTGTTTAAAAAGAAACCCCTCTTGTCCTCCATACGAAACTCTTCATAATTCCTTTTTATATCCTGTAAAATATGTACCTTCCACTCCATAAAACCTTCGATAGGCCAATTGTACTTCCTTGCTAATTTTATAATAAAGTAGTCTAAATCTTTAGTGATAGAACTTAAAATTTGCTTTAAATTTACCTTAATTCTTACCCTAAAATGATAAACTTGAATATATATCCTGACACGCCTTGGGAGAGGGGGGATGCTACACCGCACAAGGCTTTTCCCTTGTTAGACGTGGGATGGAATAAATGTCTGAAATTTACTTTTCGGCCTGTGACACCATTCATCAGAAGGTGGAGAGAGTACAGATGAGAGCAGTAAGAATCTGTATGAGTTTAAGGAATAGTTGCTCAAGTGAAATTATACTTTACGAGTTCAGGGTTGGGGAAGTATTGCAACAAAATTTACAAAATTACAGCTATGGCATGTCTCATAGAATTTCTAAATTTTTAGAGTTGGCGGAACAATCAAAGAGTAAAGAGAAATAGTTCTTCCAGTCAAGCGGTTGTTTTTAACCTGATACGCCAAAATTTTAAATAGCTCACCTTTAATCAGTAAGTTCGTTAGAGAGTCTCTGTCTAGAGTTTATTTCCACACTGATCATCCAGTTTTTATTAACAAAAAATAACATTCACCTGATTACCTGAGGGAGAAAGCTCTGTAGGTTATACATAGTATCCCTTGCGATGGTATACGATCTATACTGATGGTAGTAAAAACGAGCATAGTTTCACTGCCAGTGGTAATCTCATTAGGACTCGAAACGGCTCTTTTACGATAAAATCAGTGACTTATAAATGCGCACAATATTCATATACATTGTATTCCTTCTCACGTGAACTTCAGAAGCTATGAGGCTAAAACACAGCTGTTAACTTGGCGAAGGAGAGCTGTTTGGAATTTTTGAGTTCCAGTGTCTCTTTGAATTAACTCGAGATCTTCACTTTTAGGGAAATCTCCGACAAAAAACTCTTGGAGAATTTCTCCAGTTTATAAATGGTGTCGCACAGCTTGTTCTCGAGGCACTTTGAAATTTAAAGGTGCTAGAAATTTGAAGACTGCGATCTCTAGGATTGCCAGTGGG
Source organism: Dolomedes plantarius (assembly GCA_907164885.2). NCBI lineage: Eukaryota > Metazoa > Arthropoda > Arachnida > Araneae > Dolomedidae > Dolomedes > Dolomedes plantarius. The sequence goes on along the minus strand of OU015500.1, from coordinate 14,129,822 downwards.
CCCTTGAAGGATCTGAATTTTGATTGAGGGTGTAAGGTCTTCCCGATGGACAGCAAGTAGATTAAATAGCAGGCATCTCCTTGCCATCTCCTTGACTGTGTGGGGTTGATCAAAGATGTTTTTTTGCGGATCCGTTTATGGTCCTGGATTTCATGGGGATACATAGACTGATGGACTTAGACTAGGGTATGTGACTAAGTGTATATGCCTATATTTTTTCAACCCACGACGTGTACTGCCTAATGTACTCACAGCAACCCTACTTGAATTTGTAATCCTCAACTTTTAACTAGTTAACGTTTGCGTAGCTTTTCTGGAAGAAAACTCATTTCACTGGTGAACACCCCTATATTTTCCCACAGAATTTAGTTCCCAAAATGGTACCATTGGAAATTCTTTTCGGCTGCCGCCAGTTTTTTTCAGCTTCCAACAATCTCTATCTTTGCAATTCATCTAATCATATAAATTGTATCATTAATCATATAAATTGCAATTCATCTCGCACCGTACATTGCACGTTTGGACTAACCACTTGTGGGTTTTTTCTTCCTCCATGTTGTGGCAGTGAAAGTTGTTAAATTAAAATTTATTGTTGGGGTTTATTAGATTATATTAATTATACTTATTATTATTAATGATATGATTTTAAATTCATTGCTTAAAGATTATGGCTAGTACATTGATTGATTGTGCTTCCCAAATAATGGAAATAACTCTGGTTTATATTGACAAATTAATTTATTGAATATTAAACACATAAACAATACGATACAATACTACTAAATATTTCATCCTTCATCTACACATACTATATGTATACACTCATAATCAAAATAATCATCACACTTTAAATCGATTTTGCGCATTCAATTAATTACTACTTATTCTTCTAATACATATACTTTACACCCTTAATTAATAATTGTCATCACTCTACTACTTGGCGCGCACTATCGTCCTATATATACTTGATCAATATTTAGCGTTACTGCAACATCTATCAATATCAGCATTATCATTCCTTACTTAGGACAAGGTAGCATGGCTTACGACAAATTGGGAAATAACAGACAATACCTCCGTTTGATGATACGTCGGGCACTGTTGACATCATACCTCTGGCAGTAGCATCTTAGACATCTCAAGAGTGGGATCGCAGGGCTTGGTTGATCACTGGGGTCTCGTCTCAGGTTGACGCTCATTCATCTGTCGGTAGTATCGTGTTCTTTAACATCTCACAGGTGGGACCGCAGGGCTTAACTTGATTGCTGTGCCTCGTCTCGAATTGAAGCTCATTCATCTGGCAGAAGTATCGTGTTCAATATTTTTCTATATGGGCTACTTCGTTTCCATCTCTATCAACTCTATCTCTATCTTCTCAATCCATCTCTATCAACCGTCAAATCATTTCAGTCTATCTCTATCAACCATCAAGTCTCAGTCTATCTGTCGTGCAGCCTCTTTTTCTTTCTTTTACTCAAAATGTCTTCCATTACTTAATTCTTCGTCCCGCCCACTCTGAAATTTCATTGGTGTCTCCAGTCCCTTTTCACAACATCCACACACCATCATTCGCTTGGGTTTTTAATTATTACTTCTTTGGTGACCATTCCTAGTTAAGGGGCGTATCTCTCTTCCTGACCCCTATTTCGTTGTTCCCACGGATGGGTATCCTCTTCTTGTGAGGTCCACTTTTATGGCCCTCAATAAATTCTGCCTCCCTGACTTGCAAGACCTTTATATATCTCCTTTTATTTTCTTCCCTCTTTTGCGTTCTAAGCCCTCTTTCAGCGATTCGTTTATGGCCTAAAATTGCTCTTCACTATTATTTACCATCATATCTTCCAATTACCTTGCCTTCTATACCTATTTCTTTGTGCGCTTTCACGATGTCGCGAAACTCTGCGACACATGTCCTATTCCTACTAGCACAAACATTAAATTGTAAAAGAGAATTAAATATACAAAGATCTGAACGAATGGAAACTTAATTAATTTAGAATAAGCTAAATGACATGAAACTTAAGTGAAACTGCTCCTATTTCCGAGATAACTTAAAATGTATATGAAACTAAAATCTAATTCAATGATTAAGATCAATGAATGTTGGATATATTATTTTATCATCTTTATGTTATCAGATCATAATAGTTTGCCAATAGATGGGTTTTTCCTCTGTTATATAGTTGTTCTTCAATTTTATTGTAGTCAACACTTTTGTTGAGTGACTTTTAAACTTCGTTTATAGTAAGTCTCTATTATAATGTACGAGTACAACGCTTTTAAGTTTCTCGAAAACATCAAAGGAGTTAGAAATGATTTGTTTTATTCGAAGTGCAATAAGTGCATTGATGAATCTATTGTCCGATAACTATGTGAAGAATAGAACAGTTGAATCGAGAGACTTTTTATCTATAAAGAAGTAGTAGAGAAATATCTTATAATAACAGGAGTAATAACTGAAATATAAAAATAAAAGTAAGCTAACGAACTGTGAGCATATGTACATAATTTCTTTGATGATTATTTCCCTTATCTTTGACTCTTGACCGATTTTCTGTGACGCCAGATCAGATTTTGTTTTTAACAGTACATTAACCTAGATAAAAATACGTTGTTTGCACGACAAGAGCAAAACAAAAAACTTCCATAATATGAGTCTCAAAATCTCGACTAAATAAAATTGTCTAATTCATTTCTCAACTAGAAAACATATAACTTATATCAGTAATTTTAATTTTTTCAAATAAGTTAAGTACCAATGCCAAATAAGTTTCAATTTAAAGACAGTTTAATACATAAAGTATTGTATGCATTGTTTAAAATTCGAAAGAAAATGCGTGATCGAGCTCTACTAGATTATTTTCCCACTCGTATAAAACAAGATCTCTTTCAATAGTGAACCGCAAATGACTATCATATATCTGACATTACTAAACATAATGTAATTAAACATAAGTACATGATTATTAGAGAACTTAGAGGGTAATAAAATGCAAACATTTTATTCATTTTTTTACGAATAACCTAGTCAATTACTCAATTTTGCAACGTATTTTGTAACATTAACAGTAATTCCAAAATGTATCTATTAAACAAAGTTTTCTAACAAGTATGTTTTATTGAAAATGCAGTTCTTAAATATAAAATCAATTATGTTAAAATTAAAATCAAAAAGTATTGCAGAATTAAAATTATTTTTGTCTAAATACATGAGTCTTCATTAATTATCAAAAAGGTAAGTGAGTAGCAAAAATGAAGGAATTATCTGGATAATATAGATGAATTTTTTGCGATGAACGTATTGGAAAATAAAGGGCATCGATATTAGTTGATACGTAATAACTTACATTAAAAATTTGTTAAAATTGTCAGATTAATACTTTGCATTTAACTGGCTTACGTTCATACTTAATTCTAATCACACATCCGGATTATTTGGGGGTAACTCATCAAATATTACTTTAATGGCACGAACCAAAGCTGAGTCCTCGTGGACTGATCATCTTGCTCTTGCATCTATCTATTCAATCTGCATCTTGTATTAAAATACTATCATAGAAAACGAATGTTGATTTATATTTTTAAAATAAGAGGGCAAATATTTGTGTTATCCGTCCACTGTAGATATCCGTCTACAATATTGTTAATCAAACTGCAAGTCCGTTTATTTCTAAACTACAAGAATTAATGTACTTCTAAGGGAAAGTACAATGTGACATCAAAATTGCAGATTGAAATTAATTGTAGATAAACTGGTACATTGTCATCATGTATTAATCTGCATCTAAACGTTTTTTTAGATGAACATTCCTATAAAAGTGCTTATACGTAACGGAAAGTTAAAATAAAAAATATAAAAATTAAAGAAACCGTTTGTGTGTGAATTCGTATCCTCATCGTGTTAAAGTCTGAAAGAAAAACAATTATCATAAAGGATGTTTTCCATATTATATTCCCATTATCAAACAAAACACACAAGAGGAAAATGACAAGGTATTTATTATATTTCTTTCAGTCTCATCTCTTTTATTAAAATACATCGGATGTGTTGATTGCATGTAGGAAATTTATATTTTTGTGCCTGATAAAGTCCTATTAAATCTGTTTTATGGTGTTTAAATTTTCTACGCAGAAATATAACACATTGATTTTTACACATGTGCATAAATGTAAAGTGGTGTATTATATATGCATTTTATAATCGGACAGTTTCTATTTGATTCAGGATAAAAAGTAAACAGGATTATACAATTTACATAGTTTTCACTCTTTTTAAGAGAGACGTTTACGTTACACTCATTTTTATACTATTCCCTGTTTTTGTTTAAAACTTTCAATACGCAATTTAAATTATTGTCTTTAACGAATATAAATGTATACTTTAACAAAAATTACATAATGGTATATATATATGTATATATATATATATACATATCATAAATTTAAATATTTCTATCTAATCTTGAATGTGTTTTTAAAATTATTATTTCATGTGTTTTGATTATTTCTTGACACTCACATAGTACAGTGATTAGCGTCTCGAGCTTCTTCGAAAGTGGGATAGGGTTCGAATACTTGCTAAGTAATAGTAAGGCTGTCCTTGTGCTTCCTTTTAATAGGGAATATTGTTGGCCCACCTATATGGTACTCCGATAATAAAATAGTTGGCAAATTAATAGTGTGAATGGGTCAAAGTCCTAAGGACTCAGTACCTGAATCGTTGGGAAAAAAAGTATTTACTTAATGACATTCAAAATTTATTTCATTATTAACGCTCATTAATTTTCACAAAAATGTTGTAACAGTAGAAGCAGCTAAAATAAATCGTATTTTATTTTACCTGTAATTTAACAGCAATAGATGTAGAGATTTCGTTACTATCGTTTTCGTATAACTTTATTACGGTAATAGAAATAGTGGTTCCATAATTTCTACATAATTCATGAATTGGTTTAAGACATGTAACGCTAACATGCAGTGCGTTCTTTAACTGAAGTATATTTATATCAATCGTAAAGATAAAAAAAACATATTTTATTTCTAACTTATATTTACAGCTGTTTATATAATAAAAGATATATCGAGCAATAAGCTAAGCTCATGAGAAAGCTAGAACTACAAATACTAGATCTGAAATTTTCGCATGCCATTTTTGAATCCCAGAATTCCTCTAATGCCTATGCAATATAAAAATGTTAAAACATATTTCTTTTTTCTCGTGTATACTCTGTTACCCTCTGTTTATTTCTTTACGTTCTTTGTAGATAATTTAATTCAGACTATTCATTTCTTTTTCAAAACAAACAGATATATACTATTTCTATGAATAAGGGAATAATAAGAATTACAGCAAGAAAAGTATTCGATAGGACATAAAACATTTTCATTTAAAATAGATTTTGCTTTCCAGTCAAAATAAATTAGATAGAACATAAAACAACTAGCTCCTACACAGAATTAGTACTACCATATTATTTAATTTACATTTTCCTAATTCCACTTTACGTTTAATATCCACTCTTAGACAAAAAAAAAGACGCACCAAGAAGGGGTAATGCATATTGGGAAAAAATTGATATGGGTACAGGTTTTGAAGTAAAATGCAAAATTTTGAAGTTTGGCGGCCAAAGAATGAACATGTGACGCTGCAGAGCATCTTAACTGCGCAACTGGCAGGATATTAAAGAGGAGAAAATTTGATTCCAGGTCATAAGTTCTTTGCTAATTTCATTCAGTGTACTCAGGTAGACAGAAACTAAGCCTCGCATACAGGTGCGCAAACAATATGCGCAGATGTCATCATTTGAGAGAGGACGTGGAGTTGAACTCAAAGAAGCCGGTTGGTCTAATCGGTGAATCACTCTACATTTGGATAGGACCGATTCCACTATTACACAATGTTGTCAGGAATGAGTGAATCATTGCCGAACACAGCGTCAAGAAGAAAGCGGTTGGTCTAGAGAAACGACAGAACGTGAGGACCGAGCAATCGCCAGAGCGGCACTCACAGCCCCAGATTCATCATTATCATCGATCGCACGTGCAACTAGTGCTTCAGTCACCGCAAGAACAATTCATGGGTGGCTCAGAGAATGGGGGGTGAGATCACGGCGCCCCTTACAACGACTGCCATTGACCTCTGTACACCGACAAGCCTGTTTGCAGTTGTGTCTGGCACATTCGACCTGGAATGCCACTGACTGGAGTAGAATTGTCTTTAGTGATGAGTCCGGCTTCGAATTGAGCCCCGATGATAGAGAATACGTGTCTGGAGACGCCCCGGACAGCGGTGGGATACCATCATGACTGTCTTTCGCCATACGTGTCGACAACCAGGATTGATGGTCTAGGGTGCCCTTTCCTTTCATAGCAGGACCCCTTTGGTTGTCATCTGCGGCACACTTACAGCACAGCGGTACGTCGACGATATTCTACGCCCTGTTGTGTTGCCCTTCCTATCACGCCATCCTGGGCTTACATGTCAGCAAGATAATGTCCGCCCGCACACGGCGAGAATTTATACTGCTTGTCTTCGTGCTTGTCCAACGCTACCTCAGCCAGCAACATCGCTGGATCTCTCCCTCATTGAGCACATTTGGAGCATTATGGGCGGGGCCCTCCAAACAGCTCGGGATGTTGACGATCTAAAGCACCAATTGGACAGAATTTGGCACGATATCCCACAGGAGGACATCCGCCACCTCTATCAATCAATTCCATGCAGAATAACTGCTTGCATATGGGCCAGAGGTAGACCAACGCGTTATTGACATTTTCACTTTGTGAAGCTCTTTAATAAATCATCCAATTTTTCTCCAATTGTAATAATTTGCTTTTCTATACATGTACATCACATCTATCTATTTTCGTTCCAGTCAGATAACTCCTTCTTGGTGCGCCATTATTTTTGTCTAAAATCTATATATTTAAGTTGCTAGGCCGACTTTTTGGGCAGTCCGTGGGAGAAAACTACTATATCAATTGACTTAATTTTGGTCTTAAACGAGAGACTGTAATCTGTAGATTTGTCGAATTTGGTTTTTGTAACAGCAATTTCAATTGATTAGCGATAATGTACAATTGAAAAAATTGATTTCTGCGCATGGTCAGTGGCATGTTTAAATCTGTTTTTAGAAACTCATTGTTTATGTGCATGCTCAGTGACATGTTTTAATGATGAACGCGTTTATTCCGAGAGTCTCTCTAGATCTCTCCCTGTCAATTTTATTTTTATGATAATTATGTTTGTAAAATATAAAACTAAACCTAGTGAAAATTGTTTATTTCACACTGTTTAATTAGCGATAATCTACAATTAAAAAAAAACTTCTTTCTGCGCATGCTCGGTGAAATTTTTAAATCTAGCTTTAGATACTTACTAATCACGAGGCCGATTAAGCACATTAATTTGTTTCTGCGCATTATTATGATTTTCAGCATTTGACAATGATGTGTTGACTATAATTTGAGTATTAGTGCATTTATTTACTATCTAGCCATCATGTTATGACGGGTACCAACTAGTTGTATTTTTAAGTTATGTTGTCTTCCTTTTTAAACCATTGGTGGTAAAATGTCCACTGACGTATGAAGCTGCTTGACCTTCCTTTTCGCGTGTATGTGCGACTTTAAAAAAAGGAGACTTACTTAATAATAAAATAACACTATTTGGATAACGTTAGAGCATGACCGCTCTGTTTCGCGTTATTACTACATCTGCCGTCTTATACATTTGCAGCGCTCACAGCGCCATATCTTGGCGAGCAAATAGCTTTAACAACTATCACAAATGATTATGGAAAAAGAACGAATTTGTAAAATTTATGAAGATGACTTATTATTTGCACGAAATATTTGCTTGGATTTGCCCTATTTTTTAGGTTTATATAAAATTTAATAGAGAAGACTTTCAATAGTAGAAACTGTCGATTACGAATGGTTCGAAGTCCTATTCAAACATTAAAGTGTTGAAATCCTCCTGTTCATTATTACTGGATACTGCACCATCTGATTGATTGTCCCGTCCATATAACTCCAAACATTTCAAACCAATAAAATGCAGAAATCCTTCTAATCATTATTATTGGATTCTGCCCCATCAGAATGATTGTCACTTTCAGAAAGCTTAAAACGCTCCAGGTAGTTGTCAACATTTTATTTAAATATACAATTACATGCCTGAGGTTTCAAATCTTTCAAATTCAAATATCCACTTAAGTATGCATTAAGAAAAGAAATTTATTAATAAATAAGAACATTTTTATACAAGGTGAATCATTAATATTAATGAGTCTAAAAATTTTACTTACTTAAAAAAAGAAAAATATTAAAAATTTAAGATAAAAGTAAAAACGTTTGAGTTTCAAAATATGCCATCCTCTTTAAAAGAATTGGCCTCTGTCATAACATGTTTCAATATTAATCAGCAAAAAATAATTTTCCGTCCGGTATTGAAAACTGACAGTATTATTTCTAAATAAAGAGCTCTTATTTTACTAATTGGCTATTTTCTGAGTTATATCCTTCTTTACATACAAGCAAATTTTAGAAAAAAATCGCTTTTCTTCGAAAATTTGAAGGAAAGTAGGTTTTTTTTTTTTAGAATATAAAGTTTGACGTATATTTTATTTTTTAAATGAATTAAAAATTCAAATATAAAAAATTTACATTTTCATTAATGTATTTTTTGCAACTAATTTGAAATTTTATTCACTTTTTTAGTCATATATATATATGTGTGTGTGTGTGTGTGTGTGATATTTTCAAAGCTAAATATGTCTAGTTGAGTTGTAACAAATGTAGTAAAGCGCTTTTAAATAAAAAGCTAGCTTTATTACATGTTTGTGATAAAGGCCGGAATCAAACTTAACGCCGACAGTAATTATTGAATAGAGTCATTGAGGACGTAGCCCGTGCGAGACAGCTTTATGAGATTTGAAGATGGGAAGATCTGAGATGGAGACACAGATTAGATGACGGAGCCGAAAAGTGACATCATGTTACAAAGGTCTTTTATGTTGAATTTATGGTATACAGTTTGGACGGTGTCCACGTGTAAATCTTGGGTGGTCTAAAAAAGGCAGGCAGTGAGGGCGTGAGGTTTTTAAGTTCAGAAGCCAATGAGAACGTGTGAAGTGAGAATACAGAATGAAAAGTTTACAGTGTCCGGATTGGCTGATTGAAGTTTATAAGAAGGTGAAGTCATGGGTGTGAAAGGGGATTAAAATAAAATATATAGAAGGAGTATTGGAAGAAGAAAAAAGGAGAGTTTTTCTTGATCGGGGAAGCGGAAGGTCTCCATCTCCAGCACGATTTAAAAAGTTGTTTAAGTACTTTAAGTGGACCTGAGGGTTCCACCTAAACCCGTTCCGGCGACTGTGTGGGTAGAGAGAAGAGCTCCCCAGATTTCATCCGATAACTTATAGAAAACGACTGCGTTGACTACTTAAAATAGAGAGGTCCGCACTCGAATTGCAGCAGAGACGAAGATACTCAGCTCCAGTGCCACAGCAGAAAAGCGATCCTCATTTCGAACGAAATAGTAAGTGACACAACGAGGAGAGCCAATCACCCGTTCCACGACGAGAAGAGATCCCCATCTCGAGCTAAATAGTGAATTTACACGCCAAGGTGAGCCCGACTACGATATCAACTAAGATAACTTGATTCCTCATCTTGAAAGAGGTAGAGACAGCCCCCTGCCCAGTGGAGCAGTGTGACCCCGAACCCTCGGCGAGGCGAGAAGGCAAAAATAGCAAATTGGGTTCATGAAAAGCTTTTAGGGAGCTCGGGAAGCTCCCTAACCTTTGCAAAGTAATAGTAAATACAATTTGTGAGAGATAAAAATAGTGTGATTTGATTTGAGAAATGAAAGATTCTTTTTTATACTTGTAAATATTAAGTATGTAAATAAACTAAGTTTTGTTATGTTAAAATCTAATTTGTTAGTCTAAATTGAAAGTTGTTGGTGTTAAATTACATGATCTAAAATTGAGAATAGTTTATTGGTTTTTGTTCGGTTGCTAAATTCGACATCCAGGGCTTTGGGTTGTATTCAACAAAATAAATAATAAAACACAACGCACCCAAATAATTTCTAAAAAAAATAGATATATATAAATTGTACTAACCAAAATAATTTACGATACGTGCCCAACAAACTAAAAACTGGATGTAGCAACACGACAACTAATTTGCATGCATTTATATCTTTAAGAAATAACTTGAAGAACATAGAGTGATGGAAATATTTTAATTTTTACATATCTCATAGCAAAACGAATTTCTAATTATACAATTCACAAAGTGCATACCTTAAAATGATACTTAAAGCCCACGTTTTAGAATTAAAGGTATTAAATAATGTTTCAAGGATTTAAATGTACTTGTTTTGTGTGTTGAGAAGTAAAGTAATTAAATGCCTTCCGAGAAAAAAAAATCTAAGTAATTCTACTTAGTTTTTTATATTATTTTGGATGTTGTAAGACATCTAAACAGAACGATTTCTTGCGTGGGTTGGTACAGAGTTCATAAACTGTGAGATCATATCCTAAGGATGACAGTGGTTCAACTAAAACCAAAGTATTTTACTATTTAATATTCCCAGAAGAAGACCAAATCGAGAGTTTGCAAAAATATTTTCCCAAGAATATTGTGAATAAGTTAGGAAAGAATGTTTAGACGCCTCAGTTTAAAGGAGGTTTCAGGAGTGATTGACAGTAGGGGTAAGGTAATGTCAAACAAAATTGATCGGTCTGATGTCGTTGCCCATATCAAACGTTTTAATTTCTACCATAGTCACTACTCACGAAACGACAATGCCAATATAAAGAAATTACATCTTAACCTGAAATAAAAAAATGTATGATCTCTATGTTGTGATGTGTGCTGATGCAAAAATCCATTGAACGAAAATTACTAGTATCAAGTGCTTTTTTTTGTTATTTTAAAATCCAATTTACACTTTTAGGTTCCTCCAAAGGATAGTTGCAGGGTGTGTTATGACCTTATGCACAAAATAAAAAGTGAACAGGAACCTGAAAAAAAACCCCACTTGAAGCTGAAAAAGAACGGCACTTTGTTCCTGCAGAGAAAGCAATCTAAGTCCTTTAAGATAACAGTAAGTTAGCTTCAAAACTTATGTTTGTACATTTGATCTTCAAAAGGCATTCCCATTTCCTTAAACTCTCAACCTGTATAGCATACTATCAAAGAAATATATATGTAATCAATTTTGGTATCTACCGCTTCAAAATCATTCCACTGGCTACATGTATGTTTGAGACGAGACAGCGGGAGGCAGGTGTTCTGAAGATCATTCTTGTGTTTACGAACATTGAAGAGAAAATGTGCGAACTTCTGAACTCATAATTTCATATTCAAATGTACACTGACAAAATAGAAATGTTAAAAGGGCCATTGATTTGCTGAAACAATATGCTTACATAATTTTTTTAATAACACGCTCTCAAAGAATAAAGTTTCATAGAGAAAGGGAATAAGTCCAGGTGGCTCGATAATAGCTGCATTTTATATGGCCATATCAACAAAATAGTTTAAATAAAACATGACACTACGATATTGAATCAGAAAAACCAAACAAAAATCAATGGTTAATTAAATGCAACAGTTTAACTTTGACATCAGTTTTCTCAGACCTGACTCTCAAGGACTTGGTTCACTTTAACTCTGAGTCCTCAATATATTGCCGTCAACCATTAGAAATAATTTCCTTACTATTGTGTTATAAAGCAGCGGTTCTTAACAGGAGGCCATATGACCCCCTGGGAGCCTTAGTATATCCCAGGGGGTCATAGGAGAAAACGCATAACAGTTGGGCCGCGAGACGACACTTGGGAGGCCACAGAGGGAATTGGAGGGCAGAATAGGGTATTATATAGATGTTTGTAGAATAAAACGCACGCGTATTCCGTTTTCCAAGCAAGAATTTGCTTCATCAACATTCCCAAAAGTTATAACCCCAAATTCTGAAGTTTCTCATCTAGGTACAGATTTTACTGGACGGAAATTCGGAGCTCAAAATGCTCGAAGGAGGTACTGTAGCTGTTTAAATCTGTAAAGTGAACCGAATTTCTCCTGTCATTTGTGGGCGATTACCCAATACTCTTGTCGCACTGCCGCTCGTAACATGTTTCTGGATAGCTGGAACACGCTCTGGATGGATTGGTTTGCATCTAACACCATTGAACATATATGGAATACTGTAAAAGAATCCTCTCTCCACATTTACAAGCACCAAAAATTTTCATATATTGAGTAAAGGGCTGAAATTGCCTCAGTTTACTTGTCAATGACCTTTTTATTTTATTCATTATGACGAAATTATGCATTTGAATTGTGACTGTCAGTGCTGTAAACAAGTTTTGATTACATACCATTAAAACTTAGAATATACGATTGTAACGATGTTATTTCCTACAAAACAGGAAAATTTCTTCAATTTATGAGGACAAAAAATCACTCCGTAACAGTCTCTGATGTAAAGAACTTAACATCGATAGTTATAACAAATAAATAAACATATCATATCGATCCACTATTCAATTAGCAAGGGATAATTTAATTAATAAGAACATTGTAAGTCTATTATTCTAGGTCAATTTGAATACCCAATATCAATAGGTAATAAGAAAATTTTTGATCAATTTGTCATTTCAGTAGCTTTCAAGTTAAAGAGAAGTCACTAAGCCTCTCCCATAAAAGAAAGCACTCGTGTTTAACACATTACATAAAATATACCTGCAAATATCACAATAACTTATATATCGAAGAAAGAATTTCGTAGATTTTATCTCGAGAATCAAATCATTTCTTCAGTTCCCCATTTTTCTATTTGATGGACTTCACTTGCACTCACCCGTACTCTCTGCAGGGAAAAACTTAATTATCCGGACAAGTGAATCTTCCCTAACAGAAAGTTTGTGACGATTCAGCACTTAACCTTATCGTGTACCAACGTAGAGTAAGTCGAATGTGTAATACAGAAGTTGCGTTGATTGACCCATTACTTTGGTCCTCTTATTCTCATGAAACTATGTTAACTGTTATTTACGAGGAAAGGCATTTGCGCATTAATGTTGCATCACTTCTAAGATATAGATTCTGGTGATTTGAGTCTTTCATTAATATCTAATGCAATGTATGTATTTCTTTACTGATATGCTGCATAGCAAATAAATTTGAATCGACTCTATTAATATAATGATTAATAAAAGAAATTTAAAACATAAAAATATTAAATATCAATGTTAATTAGAGAAAAACTAATATCAAAAACTCAATAAAAGTTGATATATAAAAAGGGAATCTATTTTTTCATTTACTGGGGTAAATGAATATAGAAAATATAAATCTTGGTCATTCATAGTAACTGCCATTATAGTTTGTAACGTGCAAAACTTTAAAGATGAATTCTGGTCACAAGGTATTATAGTTAATGAGAATCTAATATGGAATATTATTAATGAAATTACGGCTCATGTACATTATCATAAATCCCTTTCTTTAAATATATTTGAAATAAACAATTCTTTCAATGTTGAATTCACTTTTATTTGACATAATAATCTAGATTTAGGTGAAAGATGTTGTTAATTTATAAAACTTAGAACTGGTCTATTAACAATCTATTACGAAGTTTATTGCCAGATGTAATTAGACTTGAACCTTTATTAAAGTTGATAAATTTACACTGATAATTAAATAAAACAAAGGCTTCTTTTCAGAAGGTATCACATGAAATGAAGTAATAAATACATTTTTGAGGTCCCATAAGTTCATTTCAAATAAAGCTTATTAATTTTTCTTTTTTGTTTAAGTTTCAGCTATTTTTTTCTCACTGCTCTCGAAAGATTTACGATTTTTTAGGAAAAATCATTAATTTTTTCGTTTATTTACTTTGCCTTCAAGATACAATCTTATTCTAGCACTAATAATATATATGTGAGCAAATGTTTTCAATACTCGTACATAGCTGCTGAATAATTTTAAGAAACTTTCTTCGAATAAGTGAAATATAATTGCGAATGACACGCTATTAGTTGAATTTTCTTCTTGAGAAAGCTGCTGTTAAAGCATAATTTTTTGCAGTGTTTCATCCATTTGACTTGTAAGTTTTAATTGGTTTGCAGTATTTTGTTTCCTTGGATAGTAGTATTTCAGTAAATCTACTTCCGATGAGCATCGTTAGCACAGTGTTAACAATGTCTTTGCTGTCGGAATTAATAATATGTTTTCTAATCGCTATGTAATCGTTGCTTATCGACAAAGAAAGGAGAAATTTTAACACACGCAATTTTAAGCCATGCAGTCAATAAAAATAAACTGCATGAAAGAAATGCCTGGCATTTAAAAAAATAATTTCTTATCTCCCAATTATTTATGAAAACTACTTGTACAATTACTTTTTGGTACAATCACTAATTGTATACACTCACTATTGTGTATGGTCACTATTTTGTAGAGTCAAATGTTTTTTAGCTAGAAGGACGAAGGACCTTTGTTCTGTAGAGTGAAAGATGAAGTACACCAGAACTGTTCACAGCACGAAAGTTCTATAAAAAAATGAAGATTTGTCTATCGTATAAGATGTAGAAATGACAGTTCGTCAAGGCAGGCCGGAAAATTTAAGACGCAAGTCCGTCTCTTACGGAGAAAGGATCTTCCGACAACTGTAGCCGTAAATGGTTCTTCCAAAAAATATTAGCGATGGTACATTACATGTAGAGAACCGGAAGATTTTGCTTAGTGGAAGTACAAGATTTGCTGAGGAAACAAACGTTGAAGATCATTGTGCCGCAGGATTGAATTATTACAGGTTTTGATACTGCTCACAACTACTTTTTATAAATATATTACTGAGGAAGAAAACTTCTTCAAAAAAAACGACTTGTTGGTAGAAATAACAATTGTTTATTTTTCTTGATAAAAATAAGTAATATATCTTGACTACTGAATTATAACAGGAACAAATAAAACTCTGCTACATAATAGAAAAGAGCTTCAAGTCTACACGACCACTTAGGAGAGCATCAAAAATAAAATAATAGTATTGAAGGATTTTTTTTTTTTAAAGTATATATACACAAATATCAGATCAATAGAATACACTCGTACTCACTATTAGACAATAAAAAAAACATCCCCCTCACCAAGCCACGGCCAAACAAAAAAGGACCGAACGCTCGGCTCAGGGTCTCTTAGAGCAAGTTTTTATCTACCAAAAAAATTCTGAATCTCTGCATCGCATCTCTTTTTTTTCAGCCCTGGACAACGCAAGGAGAGAAAGGTTGCCGTACAACCAATCTCGCCAAGGCGTGCAGAAGGGAGAGGAGAAAGACAACCTTAACAGCGCCCCAACACATTGCCAACACCTTGTGTCCATAAAATAAAATACGCGAAGCATCGCCAAAACTGGAAACCTTAAGTACCACATTCCTCTTGCCAGAAGAAAATGCCAGAAGAACCCTTTTAAGGAGTTTCATTGGCCGAGACTGGCTGAGCTTAACCAATCAGAGGAGCTGGTCAAGCAGCGCGAAGCCCAAACGCCTGTTCAGAGAAAAACTGTTTCCCATGCAAGAGAATCGTAATAAATTACGTTCGCCGCAGGCGCGGAAAAGGGAAACTGGAGCCTTTAGCATAAACGGAGTTTAATAGCTTAAAAAGACCCATCAATGCTGTTAACAAAAACACGGAAACAGGGAAGAAAAGACATCTTATTTCGTGGACACGAGGCTAGCAATTAGGGGACCTAGCTGACAAAGACTTAAAGAATATAGGACGGCAAATTGCACTGCCAGATGTTAGAAGATAGGCTATTCTTAATTACCGACCGAACGGACTAAAAAGTTACAGAGACCTCCCATGACTAAGAGCCTGGGAAAAAAAATAAATTACTATCAGATAAGGAAAGGAAACATAACTAGCAGATTTAAGATTAAAATTAAAGTTATAATTTAAAGTTTAAGAGAACTACACAAATTAAATTAAATTAATCAAAATAAAGGAACCTGTAACGAATTCCTCGTTACAGAACTCTCCCCTGTCCAGAGATGAAAAAAAAATTTACAAATCACCACATATTAATGTGTGGAAAAACCAATAGCATACATAATACGTGAGACATATTTGATCTCAAAAAAAAATTTCATATAAAATACATATAGTGAATACAAAGGGAAAAAGTAATATATAAGGATATTATAAATGTAGTATCAATACAAAGATAGTAATTCATACAAGCATGGTGAATTTTACAAAAATAGTAGTGATTAATGCTTGACAAAAAAATGGCGTAACACAGTACCTTAAAATTTTTATGTACATTTGTACTAATTAAACTTATAGTTGCATATCATAGTCAACAAAATAAATTAAACACTTGAAATTTCATATCATTTCAAGAAGGTAAGTTAATTTGGTCTTACCAAAGAATGATGAGTTCAACATATCTAATTGAAGAAGATTGGATCTCATATCCACTAATAATCAAAATATTGGATGTTATTTTATTAATATTCAATGTAGAATATCATATATTCATACTAAAAAATTGGAAGTAATATCCATTTGCATTCAAAAAAAATATATAAGATGTCATATCTATTAATATGCATCAAAATTGCTACACACAGAGTGAACTAAACAAACATAATTGTCGTAACAATACTAACAAGAATTCTCACGAAACATAGACGATGATTCTAAGAAATCTATTGCGGCAACTTAACCTACCAGAGGTATGGGAATTCGAATCTTGACAGTTACTTAATTAGTAATACATAAAAAAATCCACAAGGGGAAGGAAAAAAAATATGTCACTCAACTAAATATGCTATATGGCCAAAATGCTCATAGCTAATAATATAATAAAAAAAAAACATAAACCTTATCTTGTTTATGCACATGTACATGCTTTAAGTGTGAGCTAAAAAAATTAAAAGTGAATGCATAAGAATGTAACCACAAACTGTCAAAGTTTATAAGTGACCAGTTGGGTACAAACAATAAAAAAGTCAAAATTAGGTAAATTAGGATCAGTAATGTTTCCGCGAAGGATTATGACACCTGAAACCTAACAAAATATATGCACCAAGACAGACTCCACTCAAGGGGGAAAGCTGTGCAAAAGGAAGAATGACTAGGACACCTAGCCTTAAGTAAATTCCTAACTTCAAGTGAAGGGTTAAAAATAAAATTAAACTTGATCAAAAGATCATCCTACACCAAGACAGAGCTTGAATCACATAAAATTCCTTGGCCAAAAGAAAGTATATGATACTGTCCCAATAAGGTTGGTGACTTCTATCTTGCGCATGGAAATTTAATTTTACAAAAAAAATAGAAAACAACAAAGTAGTAATATTACACTAGGGGAAAACTGAAAAGTAAAAATAATAGAAAAATAAAAATGAAAGTGGTTTGCAGAACTAGCGTACATCTCACTACATTGCAAAAAAATTTAGGGCTATGGAACTAACTGCACTCAAAAAGAAAGGGAAGGTAGTAGTGAACATGAAGTATAGGATAGTCATAGTCGGTATAAGATAACTTGTCAAAAATTGACAAAGTGAGGTATAAAAAATAACAAAAAATATAACACATAAAATATAGTTCAGTTAAGTATTAGGGATTTTACACATAAATACACAATAAAGTTTGCTTGTAATATTTAAACACAACAAAATATAGGAAAGAAAGATCTTGATAGGATATATTAAAATACATGAATGTCCATAGAGTTGATATGGAATCATTTGGTTCCTATCATTTGTTTACATTGATACCTTGTTTTTCAACAAGCTTAAATAGAAGATACTGACTTTTCAATACCATTAATATACACCATGTAATATGTACAAGCATAATCTTACCAATTGAATGAGTGACTGATAACATTCTCAGGTAATACCAAAAGAAATTTGTGTCAAGGCAAAAAAAATATTTTTCAGTGAAGAGTAATAAAAAAAATATGTCAATACCATAGTAATACAGATGTTATTTGCTAAATTATACTAATACAGTTGTTATTTGCTAAATTATACTAATACAGTTGTTATTTGCTAAATTATACTAATACAGTTGTTATTTGCTAATGCTAATGCTAATGCCTTATACCAATACTTTCAGCCATCGTTGCATTATAACAACCAAATACAAACATCAAATCAAACAAAATATCTAAGCAAAACAAAAATTATAACATTTGATAAAAGTAAACCAATGGATGAAGCAAAATGTGCAACATATTACACTAATAAGTGATAATATCACTATGAAGTTGATTACATTAGAGAATTATATCTGTTGAAGTATTTCATAACAAAATTATACCTAAGTTACAACTTATAACCTTGAAATCATATGTTGATGAAGCAAGAATTTGACAGGTATGAAAGGAACAGAAGGAAAATCAATCTTTTCTTTAGAACAATTGAAGCATTAAACTTAATTTAACATTAGTTGACCATATTAAGGTTTTCCATATCAAGTAACTCAACATTAAGTGTTGGAACTAGTTAATAGAAGCTTACATTATTAAGAAACAATTGTAAACATTCAGAGAGCAGTACAATTTTAGAATTTTGAATAATGTTGGCAAAAAGGAATATACTCAAAGAAACAAAATTACAGTGGGGAAAAAAAATATCCTACACAACGCCAGCATTGGAAGGAAAGAAAGAAGTGATATTAGGGAGCTCTCCTAACACACAACCATAAAAAAATCACTGTAAAACTGTAGACCTCAAGAAATACCTATTTTGCTGAGGAGGAGAAACATTAAACATTAAAGGAGCAGAAGAAGATTCATTTAAGTGAGCTTTTCTAGCAGGAGCAAAATGGAGACGATCAATATGAATTTTAGTAAGAGGAGCCAAAGGATTTGAGAGTAGTCTTATCGAATAAGTAACTACAGAGTGGCGTTTAATTACTTCATATGGACCAGTGAATTTCTTATTGAACCTGTCTTTAGATTTCACATACACAATATTTCCTGGAGAGAGTACACGTAACTTAGCATGTTGAAGTTGTTTGTTATTTTGAATTACACGTTTATCAGTTAAATTTTGATAAACCGTTTGTTGTACCTGAAGCATATTTTTGAACAAATTGTTTAAATATTGAGGTTTGTCGAGCTGTTCGACAGATTTTTTGTAACAGAAATTATCAAAGATCAGTGCAACTTCTCGACCAAAATGCAACAAAAACGGAGAATAATTAGTCGAAGAATGGTGTGAACCATTGTACAAATGTTGATGAAGAAGTACAGCATGTTTAAAAGGAACACCTTGCTGTAGAAGACAATTAATTGTAGATTTTGCAGAAAGATTAGTTCTTTCACAAATAGCATTCGCCTTAGGGTTACCCACAGTGGTATGGTTTAACTTAATCCCAATAGTTTTAGTAAAGGAAGAGAAAATTTCAGATGTAAATTGAGTACCAAGATCTGTTAAGATTAAAGAAGGTCTACCAAATTTACAAACATAACTTAACAAACACTCAGTGACTGCCTCCGTTGTAATTTTGACAAGAGGAAAAAGCTCTAAATGCCTCGAGAAAAGATCAATTATGGTCAAAACATAAGCATTATTTTTAAAAGGGCCAAGAATATCCATAGACACAGCCTCGTTAGGTAAAGTGGGAATGGGATTAGCCTGAAAAGGTGCTGATACAATGGTGTGAGGCTTATTAAGAGAACAAAGGTGACAAGATTTTACAAAATTCACTGTATCAACATACATACCTTGCCAAAAGTAACGAGCTTTTACAAAATCATATGTCTTTTCTATGCCAAAATGAGACACATGACAAATTTTAAGAACTTTAAATTTTAAAGAGTGAGGAACAACAATAATATGAGAATTAGTATTGATATTAGTTTTATCCCAGCATAATAATTTAGAATCATCATGAATATAATAATCGGTGAATTTAGAAGACTTAGCAGAGTTGGGTTGGTTTAGATAATTAATAATTTTGATCAATTTTGAATCCCGACTCTGTTCTGCCAAAAATGTGGATATGGAGATATCCATAGGAGGGTCATTAGTGATGGGAATTGCTGGATGATTTTGAATAGGGTCAGTAGTTAAAGCATTAACAGTAGTTATAGGAAGAACATCCTCACTATTAATAATTTCAGGATTAGTGGCTAAATTTTGAGAAGGAGGGTCACAAGTGAGGCGAGAAAAATAGTCTGCCAAAACATTAAGTTTACCAGGGATATGTTCATAAATGATGGAATATTCACTCATTTCGAGTAACCATCTAGTAACAATATCAGTAGGAGAAGAAGTATGCTTATAGTTGATGAGAGGTTTGCTATCAGTTAACACTGTAAAAGTTCTGTTGTATAAGTAATACTTAAATGCAATGATGGACATATAAAGTGCAAATAATTCTTTCTTGAGAGTGGAATAATTTTTCTGACCTTTTGTAAGAGATTTACTAAAATATGAAATAGGTAATAACTTATCATCAAACTTCTGCATCAAAATACCAGAAATTGCCAAATTTGATGCATCAGTGTTCAAATAAAAATTCTGATCCCACATGGGTAGTTTGACAAAGGGTTTGGAAAAGAAAATGGACTGAAGGTTATTGAAACATTCTTGCAGATAAGGAGACCAAATGAATTTAACCTTAGGTGAAGTGATGTCAATTAACGGTTGAGTAAGCGCAGCAAAATTTGGAATAAGTGAACGATAGAAACCACAAACTCCTAAAAAGCGTTTTACTTGTCGTTTAGACGTAGGCACAGGAAAAGCAGTTATTTTAGTGATGTTATTATCAATAGGAAATATAGCATTATCTTTAATATGGAAACCAAGAAAATCAATCGTTGTCTTATGAAATGAGCACTTGTGCGGAGATAAAGTCAGATTAAATTTTGAAATTACTTCAAGCAATTTAGCAATCTTGGACAGAGATTCCTCAAATGAATTAGCACCAATAACTAAATCGTCTTGATATGCAAAGAGACCTGGCAGGTTTACTTGTTCTAAAACATTATCTATTAAATTTTGAAAGGTACTTGCCGCTGTTTTAAGACCAAAAGGAATACGTTTAGAAAAATATGACGCAAAAGGAGTAGTGAATGCTACAATTTTTTGGAGATCTTTAGGAAGATCTATTTGCCAATAGGCGTTTCCGAAATCAAGGGTGGAGAAGTATTTAAATTTTGACAAATTAGAGATTATGGTTGAAATTTTAGGGAGGGGATAGGAGGATGATTTTATGACTGAATTTAACAAACGAAGATCTAATGCAAGCCTAAAGGTGGGTGGGGCAGAAGAATCAAGAGATTTTTTCTTAACCATGAGCATTGGACATGCCCATTCACAATTACCTCGTTCAATAATACCTGCACTCTGCATTTCATTTAGTTGGTCCAAAGCAGTTTGCTGTAAGGTTTGAGGAATAGGGAAAGGAAGAGTCCTAATAGGAAAATTTTGAGTTAAGGAAATGCGAGGTTTAACTCTATCAGTGTGCCCTAAGGTTGACAAATCCTTAGAAAAGGCAGCATAATTAGTTAATAAAATATTTAATAACTGTTGTTTGTGGTCACACGACAAATGGTCTAATTTGAAGTCAGATGAAGAAAGCATTTCTTTTCGCTTACTCAGAATCTCAGGAGTAGTAGAAATAAAGTTGACAACATGTTCCAAAGAATTACAAGAAAAATCAAAGTCAGAAGGAGTATTATTCTCAACATTAGAATTTATAGGAGGTTTGTCAATTAGGTCAAAATCACACATATTTCCTATAATGGAATTTTTACTCAAATGAAGTTGTTTAGCATCCCTATTTTCAATAAATATATAAAAGTGATTTAAAATAGGTTCCTGACAAGTATTTTCAAATTTATGTAATGAAGGATGACAAATAAATTGTTTAGAATTTGGTAGAAAAAGAGCTTCATTGAAATTAGTAAGTGTTTTCACCTTAACATATTGACTATCGTCACATTCTAAGATAACTTTTTCACATACCATAACTACATTAGATGCAACTTCATTACCTTTATCATTTTTCACACATAAATTATCATTCACAAGTACATTATCAGCATATAAATTAAAACATTGTGCAGTAGAAGAGATATCAACATTATCAGCAAAATCATTATGCGTACTTATTTTGTCATTGAAGTTGGAAGAACAGTTCTCTGGTGCAGTATCACAAAAATTAGTAGAATTATCTCTCAGATTATTATTATTAGGTTCAATATTATGATTACTCTTAGTATTAAGATTAGGTGAGTCAGTGATGGTTGAATTGAAATGAACAGAATTATCAAAGGAATTTTGAATAAAAGGTATGGTTTCAGAGTTAATTTTAATTGCATTTAGTTTATGATCTAGTATTACATTGTATTTGTTGAGAAAGTCATACCCAATTAAGATATTGAATTTAGATGTTGACAGATCTGTTAAGAAAAAGGTGTGTTTAAATGACTTCCTGGAGAATTTGATAGGCAATTCAACACAAGCAGAATATTGTAGAGTAGAGTTAAGGGTTTTAATGGTTACAGCTCTAGAGATTATTCTGTATTTAAGTTGTGATTTCATTGAATTAAATGTATTTAAATCAAACAATGACAAACTCGAGCCAGAATCTAACAGTGAAATTAGGACATTATCTTTTAAATATACATACACCAGAGGTAAGGAATAAACAGAAATATCATCATTCGGGCAGTTAATATTAGTAACATTGTCATTAAAGTACTGAGAATACTCATTAGCAGAATTTTTATAGGAGTTCATAATCCCAGTGTTATGACACTCCATCTCTAGTTTAAATTATTACTAGGATTATTTGATGGCACAAAAACATTTGCTCTAGGGTTCATATTATTATTCCCATGGCTATTATTACGAGAATTAGGTCTAACCTGACCTCTACCACGATTATATTGGTTATGGTTTGCTCTATTAGCTAATACTCTCTTAAACTGATAACAATTCTTCATTAAGTGGTTCAAGCGGCCACAGTAATTACATTTGATTTGCACTCTATTAACTGGACTTGGCCTAAAACTTTTGGAGTATGGCCTGAAATTTTGTCTGTGTGCTCTAAAATTCTGATTTCTAGCATTTTCATTTTTGGCAGGAGAAGAAGTATTATTGGTAGGATTTTTAATTTCAACTATCTGAGTTTTTAAATAATTAACTTCAGCTAATAATTGATCATATGAAGGCTGAGAAGGGGTAGATGGAACCAAAATCTCAGATTGAATATGGATATCCTGCAAAAGTTGAGCTTTAGCAACCGCCTCATCAAAATTATCCAAACCAGACTCCAAAATTTTTAATTTATGGCTGGCAGGCAAAGCATTTAGCAAATGTGAAAATTTTATAGAGTCTAACTGAGTTTTCTCAGTGATAGATGGGTGCACTTTCCTTACAAGATTATCAAGCCTGTGTGCTAAATTTCTGATTGTTTCATCAGGCAACAATTTAATATTATCTACTGCTACACGCAAAGAATGTGTGGTTGCCGGTTTAAAAAAATCAACGAAAATCTGTTTCAGTTGTAAAATAGATGTACAACCTTTAGCATCAGCCGAACTGACAAAAAATTTAAGAGCATTGCCTGTAAGTTTGGATTTTAAAAAAGTCAAAGCTTGTTGCTCAGACCACTTATTAAATTCCTTTATGTCGATTACCTGTTCGAAAAAGAACTCCAATAACTCTACATCACCCTCAAATGGTGTCAGGCTGCATGGAAATGAATTTTTTGTAGCCATGCTTTTAAGTATTTCTCATATAAAGAGAAAAAAAATTTATAATCACAAAATGTGAAAAGAGTTAAAAGTGCACTTTAAAGTATTACACAAAATGAGAAAAAAATATAAAATCACAATTTTATAAATACTACCATTCAAGTAAAAGTAAATTTGCAAAAACTAGATTATTATGAAAAATATACTGAATATACACTAAAAATTCATATATACTGCAACAGTTGGATTGTATTTATAATACCAATATTGTAAGTATAAAATTTCAATTAAACATTTCAA
Organism: Dolomedes plantarius; assembly: GCA_907164885.2. NCBI lineage: Eukaryota > Metazoa > Arthropoda > Arachnida > Araneae > Dolomedidae > Dolomedes > Dolomedes plantarius. The sequence continues at coordinate 14,105,773 of OU015500.1, read as the reverse complement.
AAAAATTGTGAAGAATATTTAACAAATGATAAATAATGAATTAAAATGAAGCATACCAATTGATGAAGTTGAGAGCAGCACTGGTCATTGCGCACCATTTCTGTACAAAGAACTTTTTGGTACAATCACTAATTGTATACACTCACTATTGTGTATGGTCACTATTTTGTAGAGTCAAATGTTTTTTAGCTAGAAGGACGAAGGACCTTTGTTCTGTAGAGTGAAAGATGAAGTACACCAGAACTGTTCACAGCACGAAAGTTCTATAAAAAAATGAAGATTTGTCTATCGTATAAGATGTAGAAATGACAGTTCGTCAAGGCAGGCCGGAAAATTTAAGACGCAAGTCCGTCTCTTACGGAGAAAGGATCTTCCGACAACTGTAGCCGTAAATGGTTCTTCCAAAAAATATTAGCGATGGTACATTACATGTAGAGAACCGGAAGATTTTGCTTAGTGGAAGTACAAGATTTGCTGAGGAAACAAACGTTGAAGATCATTGTGCCGCAGGATTGAATTATTACAGGTTTTGATACTGCTCACAACTACTTTTTATAAATATATTACTGAGGAAGAAAACTTCTTCAAAAAAAACGACTTGTTGGTAGAAATAACAATTGTTTATTTTTCTTGATAAAAATAAGTAATATATCTTGACTACTGAATTATAACAGGAACAAATAAAACTCTGCTACATAATAGAAAAGAGCTTCAAGTCTACACGACCACTTAGGAGAGCATCAAAAATAAAATAATAGTATTGAAGGATTTTTTTTTTTAAAGTATATATACACAAATATCAGATCAATAGAATACACTCGTACTCACTATTAGACAATAAAAAAAACATCCCCCTCACCAAGCCACGGCCAAACAAAAAAGGACCGAACGCTCGGCTCAGGGTCTCTTAGAGCAAGTTTTTATCTACCAAAAAAATTCTGAATCTCTGCATCGCATCTCTTTTTTTTCAGCCCTGGACAACGCAAGGAGAGAAAGGTTGCCGTACAACCAATCTCGCCAAGGCGTGCAGAAGGGAGAGGAGAAAGACAACCTTAACAGCGCCCCAACACATTGCCAACACCTTGTGTCCATAAAATAAAATACGCGAAGCATCGCCAAAACTGGAAACCTTAAGTACCACATTCCTCTTGCCAGAAGAAAATGCCAGAAGAACCCTTTTAAGGAGTTTCATTGGCCGAGACTGGCTGAGCTTAACCAATCAGAGGAGCTGGTCAAGCAGCGCGAAGCCCAAACGCCTGTTCAGAGAAAAACTGTTTCCCATGCAAGAGAATCGTAATAAATTACGTTCGCCGCAGGCGCGGAAAAGGGAAACTGGAGCCTTTAGCATAAACGGAGTTTAATAGCTTAAAAAGACCCATCAATGCTGTTAACAAAAACACGGAAACAGGGAAGAAAAGACATCTTATTTCGTGGACACGAGGCTAGCAATTAGGGGACCTAGCTGACAAAGACTTAAAGAATATAGGACGGCAAATTGCACTGCCAGATGTTAGAAGATAGGCTATTCTCAATTACCGACCGAACGGACTAAAAAGTTACAGAGACCTCCCATGACTAAGAGCCTGGGAAAAAAAAATAAATTACTATCAGATAAGGAAAGGAAACATAACTAGCAGATTTAAGATTAAAATTAAAGTTATAATTTAAAGTTTAAGAGAACTACACAAATTAAATTAAATTAATCAAAATAAAGGAACCTGTAACGAATTCCTCGTTACACTACTTTCTTTTAGAGTTTTCAAATAAATTTACTAAATACTTATAAAGATTGTGTGCATCGGAAATTAATGCAATTTTCCAAAAATATTACACTGGTGTAAACTCTGGCACCCAAAAACTACCATACATAGGAAAATTGTAATTTTTTTACACATTTTGTATTAAATTTACAAACTGTGTAAACTTTAATCGATGAAAATTTTCACGTATAGCAGGATATGATTATGTTAAACATTTCCTGTAATATGTACAAACATTTATAAAATATTTTTACTTTTATTAAAGAAATAAAATAATATTGCTTGAGGAAAATTAGCATTAGATATTTATACTAATTTCAACATTGAAAGTAATAATTTTGTCTCTTTCCGTTGAATAATTACAGTTTAGGTACACTTACATATTTTTTTAATGTACATTAAATATGAATGTCCATTACGATCAGAAGAAGGAGTGGTTTTTACGCCATTAAAACTTTTCATTTGCAGTTTCATTTTCTTAAACGCACGAAAAATATATGCATCATTCTTGACACACTTACATAAACTATTAACTGTTGATGTATAAAGGAAGTGCAAATTCTTATTCTAAATGTTTGAAAATATGCATGATATAGTTAGTTTAGTTCCTTTCCATATAAACATTCATAAAATTTAATGACAATGTTTATCTTAAAATTCGGACTGAACAATTCTTGTTCTCTGATGACAGAAAATGTTTATTTTATTTAGAAGATGAATAACTGATAAGGTTTAAACGATTTTGCAAAATGATTGAAATATTTTCCAACTAACAATACTGTGAGATTGATTTTAATTTAAATGGGTAATTCTTATAATAATAATTATGTTAAAAATGTATTTTCAACAGATGGAATGACACGTATTCCAATAATTAATATATGGAAAGCAGATTCTTCAAAAAATAAAATCTTATATGTGAAAGTATACTATTTAAAGAACAGTTTAGCCTTAAGAATCAGTTTGTCATTTGAAGTTTGACTTTTGCACGAAAACGATATTTAAAAACGCATTAGTCCGCATATTGCGGGAAAAAAATCTTCAAAAACATTCTCTATTTAAAAAATAGTTATGATCCCATGGGATAAATTTCCAGATAGTTTTATGAAGAACATTTCAAATGTTTCCAAATGCGTGAGATTTTTCCTAAACAAAGATATTTTTCTTCTAACGTGAAACCTAAACATTGTAAGATTTATTGGCATTTTCCTAGTTTATGATACAACGTGGAATATGGAAGAAGTAGATTTTAACATGTTTGGAATTTCGAAAATCACTTTAATATTCTAAATTTAAGTCATCTTGAAGTGATTTGTTCGAAACACATTTTTTTTCTTTCTAGAGGGTTTTAAGGAGTGTGAATCATCCATTTAACGATATAAATATTGAAACATATTTATTAGATAATGTCTCAAGTCTTTCTTTTTTAATTTTATCATTTTTATGATTGAAAGAGTCACAAATGCACTGGTCTTCAATTTTGTAAGTTTTACTGAAGTATGTATATTTCTGTTCTATGCAAACAATATTTATAACTATGATATGTTATTTATTTGTTGATATAATTAGTATTTCGAAACATAACTTGAAAACTTGAAAAGTGTTGACAACTTTCAGAATTCCCTGCCTGAGGATATTAACATCATTAAGATTTTCGAATGAGGACGCTGTCACGTTTAAGGAGAATGTCTGCAAAATATCTGCTGCGCAATTGTTGTAAAAATATTTTAACAAGGAGACAAACATTGTAATCTTTTATTATGAATTTTCCCATGAATATTTTTAACGGAAAAATAATTCGCCTGTATATAATTATTTAGATGTTCTAATTCTAAAAACGAGCATTGAAATTTCATCTATAGTTACTGTTATCTTTATATATTTTATATACGGTGCAACATTTACTTCTTAAGTATTCTTACAAATAATGCATACTAATATGTGTATCAGTAAAATTTACTAACATTTCAATTTCCATTTGATTTCCAGAACGCTAAAAAAATTTTCAAATGCCTTTATTTTTTCAAATTATCTGAATCAAGATTGAGAGCATGCTGAATTGTAACTTATTCTGCGGACCCTCGACAGAGCCAATAAAAAAGGATTTGAGGTAACTTAGGAAAAGTGTACTACATCACCCTCATCTTCAACCATAGGCAAATTCTTAAAAGCCGTGAGCGATATTTCTGGCGGCTTATATATATATATATATATATATATATATATATATATATATATATATATACATGTGTGTGTGTGTGTGTATGTGTGTAATAAAAACAAAGGAGAGATGTCAGAGGACAGATAGGAATAATCTGTAATGATAGCTGTGGCAGGGCGATGCAACACAGGCCGGTAACTTGTAACGAAAAATTGAGCGGTGAAGTCGTAGCGTTTTGGACAGTCCGGGGAAGTAGTCGTGGTCGGTTTCAGCAAATCGAGTGGCTGGCACGAAGAATAATAATTTAAAGTCCACCACCAGAAAGGAAGAGGCATTCTCAATCCAATTTAATTTTAATTTTCAGGAATTTCCGGGGAGCGTCATACAGTTTCCTTTTCACTGAGTTACACACCATCGTTGCTGGACATTAATCCGTACATTATGGCCTATTCCGGACTCTGTCGGGATCGACATTTACAGGACAAAGGGGACACAGCGCGCCAAAATTCTTACATCTTACGAGACCCGTGGCAAACACACAAAGGGCCCAGAACTCTAGGTTCACGTCTGTGAGGTACAGGCGCGCTGAACTATTGATCGGTTAGATTTGACACCTGACTTTAACGTGTCATATGGGGTGATGATTTCGAATGTTCTACAAGGTTCGGTCTTATATAAGTATTGGACGCGCGTGGCTTTTAGGGAAGATCTAATAGGTTAATTTGGTTGTTCCTAGGTCAAATTTAAATGAGGGATAATGTTCTGTTGCGATAAGACAAAGTTAATGAAAGGGAAGGTTTGAGATTCGTTTCACACACACACACACACACATATATATATATATATATATATATATATATATATATATATATATATATATATATATATATATATATATATATATATAAATTAGGGCCTTTGGCGGCCTTGTAGTACAGCGCGCTGGCTTTTGGTGCTGAGAGTGCTCGGATCGAATCCCGGCGTCGCACCACTAAAATGCCTCCGTTTCTTTCGTCCTTTCATAGGGGTAATGCTGGTCCGCCTGTATGGTTTCCACATTATAAAATGGCTAGCAAAACTACGGTGTACTGTAGGCGAATATCTTCACGACAAGTGCCTCCGCATTGGTAAACCAATATATATATATATATATATATATATATATATATATATATATATATAACCAGTATGGGGAATCCAATTACAAGGGTATGAATTGTGCGGGACGGCGTATGAATATTACTGTATCAGTTAAATTGCTGTCTTCCACCTTATTATGAATCCCAGGTATTGAAGAAGAAAAAGAAAGCTTTGCACATATAAACCTTGACATATGCAGTTATAGCTCAAGGTGGGGTAACTAAATTCGAAATAATTGCAAACAGAATGGATATTACTATTTTCAAGTAGGGAATATTGGTTATATTGTTATTATATCATCTCTTTAACTTTACTCCCTAACAGCAGAGTGTTGTTGGAATTCTAGTTGGAGGTGATTGGTTAACATTTGTTATTGATTTTTTGTATAAAAATGTCTCATAAACGGTTATGCATGGCTTGGAAGAAATACTCGTCTTCAGAACAAATATAGCTAGTATTGAACAAAAACAATATCAAGGTATATATAACATTCTCTTTTAACTTGTTAAACTGTTATGCAAAGATATTCACGAGATACGCTCAAGCTAGAGTCAATATACAATTACTCAATAAAGTTTTCGGAATTGGGTAAATGTAAATAGGATTTTCGGATTCTCTTGAATGTTGTTATTTAAAAAAATAATTTATTAAAAAACATCAAACAACCGTAAAATGATAAATTATGAATAAATAATTACAAGATAAAAAGAACTTTTTATATACCATGCTTTTAAATTTTCTGTTGAATCATATAAACGTGACAATTCTACTTAAAAAAATTTTTTTGATGAATTATCTCATCAACTTGAAAGGAAAATGAAGTTAATTGGAAGTTAACTTGCGTTTAATATTTCGTTCCCGTCCTTGCGGATAGATGGCTGCACCAGTCTACAAAACCAAATTAACTGCAAATGAATTCAATGCTGCTTAAAGGTAGCTAAAAGTATTAAAATAATGCATTCTCATCGTGTTCTGAGCTATTCTAAAATTTTCAAATGTATAGCTAGTCGGGAAGTTAGTTAAAAATCGATTGCAAGATTTGTACCGGACAAACACGCACACACACAAACAAACAAACAAGCAAGAAAGCGAGTTAATAAAAAAATGGTAAAAAAAAGCAGTACCTAGTACAGTAAGTGGTTTTTGATTATCTGGGCCTTCTTACACCGAAGTGGATAAAATAAGAGCAGTCAGGGTTGTTAAAAATCAAAACTGCTCTTACTCACAAGCCCGGGAACGTTATAAAGTGCCTAGAAGTGTTACTTTCTCTCGAATAAAAGGTCTGCTATTAAGTCTGCTGAATACTAACCCTATTGGATTCGCTCACCTCAATGTTAACCTATGAAGAAAATGTCTCCAAGGATTTCCGACTTGGATTTAAAGATTTTCTTTTAAAATTTGTACTCCGTAATAGAGAAAGAAAATTTACACCTTGGGGTATTTTTAGTTAAAACAAATGCAAATAATATTTTAAAAAATTTAAACTATTTGGAGAAAAAATCTTGTATAGTGCGTTTTAAATGCTCATAAATTCATTTGGTTGACACAATTTATAAAATGAATACAGTTGCAAGGTGCAGAAATGCTCAGGCTATCTGAAAATACCATATTTATTGGATTATTAGCATTTATGTAGCTGAAAATAGTAGACAAATATTCTGCATATGTTAGCATTGAGGTGAACAATTGAATAGGATTAGTACATAGCAGACTTAATGAATTCGGCGCTGATCGTCAAACATTATTATCGCATTAAGATAGACTTGGTGAAGATAGAGGCCAAAGCCTACCCGAGACGGGGGGGATAGTCTTGGGTAGAGGAAGTAGCTATGGTTCTGAATAGTATTAAAGATAGAACTCTACTGGGTCATATGTGGGTAGGACTGCAGTTTAGGGTGCCCCTTGTTTTTTTTTTTGCGCCAGTAGTGCCCCGGAATTTTCTTGCCAAGTGTACAAGTTATCTCACTCGTGCGCCAGTGTTGCTACTCCTGCAAATTTCTAACGTGTTTGTCATGTGATTATTTTGTGGCGCATATATCACGATGGATGTTTCTCGCCGCAATTTTAAATTTGCACGTTTGCACTATTGGTGTCAAAACAAATCAAAACAAGGGGCACCCCGAAGTGCATTTTTACAAAATTCTATCAAGCTATGAAGAGAAAGCTTCTGATTTGTCTCTTCTAATTTATTTCTTTTTTGCTTCTTCTAATTTATTGACTTAATACATTATGTTAAAGATTTATTTACACAGCTGTCTTCAGACAAAGCTAGTTTTGTCATAAGTACTCCATACGTTTGCAAATGTAAAAATTTGGTACAATGCAATTGTGTATAAAATTTTTTTATACTGTATTTTTTACTATTTTAATACTCATTGTTTATGCTTTTTATTGCATTTGCATCGCTTTTATGGATACTTATCCTCAAAAAAAAAAACAAGGGGCACCCCGAAGTGCATTTTTACTACACTTGAGGGTGCCTCCGGAATTTGGTTCTTTCTCTGTCTTAATAAACGCCAAGTATGCGAGTTTTCTCACGCGTGTGTCAATGTTGTTACTCCTGCAAATTTCTGACGTGTTTGTCATGTGATTATTTCGTGACGCATATATCACGATGGATGTTTATCGCCGCTAACTTAAATGGCACGTTGGCACTATTGGTGCCATAAAAACAAGCGGCACCCTAAACTTCAGTCCTACCCATCTGGGAATCACTGATATCGTTTTCAGTATCCTTATAAATATAGTATGGTTATAAATATTGCTACAAATAGGATATTTTTTTATCAATATTGTTATAAACATGATATTGTTATCGATATTGTTATAAATATAATATTTTTAATATTGCCGCTGAATGTGCTAAAGAAAAACAATCTCAATACATTATTTAAGGATAGTGTTCCAGGAACCGATTGCTACTATAGCTTCTTACGGCACCATCCGGCTTTATGATATAAAATTGCAATTGTAAACATACGCTTAAATCTTAAAACACAACATAAATGTAAATGGAATACGATGTCAACTGATTTACAATTATCTCCATTTTTTCCAATGTAATTGTAAATTGTATTTCAGAGCTCTTTAATATGAATATTTTACCAATTTTTTATATGGAACATAATAATGTTAAAGCAACTTTTGTAAAAAGTTATTCTAAATTTAAACCCAAATCCTGTTTTTTATAAATTGAAATGTTTCGGTCATTCATATACTGTTTACAATTACCCCATCTGGCCATAATATATATATATATATATATATAGCTATCATAAACAAATACAAAAAGATATGGATTGTAGCGATGCCCAAAAATGGCCCGAGGAGGTTGTGACCTCTCGTTCCTGGTTGAACATGTTTTTCTGCTATAGCAAACACTCCCAGCTAGCCAGGACATCGTGAAACCAAGTAGCGGTCGACCACAGATGGCACCGGAAAGATGAAATAGACAAAAAATTTAGCGCACAGCACTACCAACAAAATCACTAACCAAACTTTTATACTCATCGTAAGTTAAATTTAGAGAATCACATATTACTCTACGTACAAACATATAGGGATATCCACTTTTCCATGTGTACTTAATAAAGCAAGACACTTTTGACAATTTTTCGCTGTTATTGCTATATAAGTAATCATACCAATGTAATTGGTTTATGATAATATTTCGATCAATAGAGATGTGAAGAGCAGATTCCCAACTAATTAATTTGTTAACTTCAAAAGGGAAAGCATCACGTTTATCATAAAGTCTGTAAACAATTACACCATTTGATATGTTTAAATTAATGTCTAAAAAGTCGATGCTGCCATCACTATTATGTTTCGTTTCTATGAGTTTTAAATAAATAGGACAAAAACCAAAATCAATTGCATTTGCTTCTTCTAAATAAATCACTAATACACCATCAACGTATCTGAAATACAAAGTCTCCTTACATAGCATAACCCCCTGTTCATACGTGTGTAGAAAAATATCAGCCAATGCGGATGAACAAGTACCCCCCATAGGGCGCCCTTACACTGGCGATATAGTGAATTTCCAACACTTACATATGTTTCTTTTAATACCAGATTCAACAAATCCCTGTATTTGGGAACTGGCTTCCTAGTATTTTCTGCCTATAAGAAGTCGAGCGTAATGAATAGACTGAATAATGATATAAAAAACTTCGTCTACCAATGTGCGGTAAAATACAGCATGCCGATATGTGCATTCGATGAGTGGCGTGCAAGTGTAATAGCGCTGCTAGATAAGGAAATCGGGTATGCGACTATTGAGAAGCAAATGGGTGGTTGTTTCAACGAAGAAGCAATACAGCAATCCATAAAAAAGTTGCATGACTGTTTCGCAGTGAGTTACTTGGATAAAGTCTCTACTAATTACGCATTTACATGCAGGTACTATTACTTGAAGTTATTATGTGATATATATAGTGATGAATGTCATTATGAAAAAGTAAATATAAGTGATTTTGTAATCGTTAAACGTATTAAAGCTTTTTATAAAAAAAGTAGGTTTGGAAGTTAATAATTTTAAGTTTCCCTATTTAATTTTGATCCCAAAATTACATAAGAATTCAATAAAATTTCGATCAATTACTGTTGGATGTGGATCATACTTAGTGCTGGCCAATAAAAAGTTATTATCGATTTTATCGATGTGATATATATAGTGATGAATGTCATTATGAAAAAGTAAATATAAGTGATTTTGTAATCGTTAAACGTATTAAAGCTTTTTATAAAAAAAGTAGGTTTGGAAGTTAATAATTTTAAGTTTCCCTATTTAATTTTGATCCCAAAATTACATAAGAATTCAATAAAATTTCGATCAATTACTGTTGGATGTGGATCATACTTAGTGCTGGCCAATAAAAAGTTATTATCGATTTTAAAACATATATATCCAAATTAAACTTTCTGGATGTTGCGTTGTCAAATGTAGTGGTGATGTTATTAAGTGTATCAAAGGTTTAGATAACGTAAAACTTATTAAATCTTTTGATTTTGAAGATCTTTTTAATTCTATTGTAATTGAAGATTTAATGTCTAATTTGTTAAATGCCTTTGAGAAATATGACTTACAACTGTATATTTCGTACCACAAATACAGGGATTTGTTGAATCTGGTATTAAAAGAAACATATGTAAGTGTTGGAAATTCACTATATCGCCAGTGTAAGGATATCCCTATGGGGGGTACTTGTTCATCCGCATTGGCTGATATTTTTCTACACACGTATGAACAGGGGGTTATGCTATGCAATGAGACTTTGTATTTCAGATACGTTGATGATGTATTAGTGATTTATTTAGAAGAGGCAAATGCAATAAAATTTTGTGTTTATCCTATTTATTTAAAACTCATAGAAACGAAACATAATAGTGATGGCAGCATCGACTTTTTAGACATTAATTTAAACATATCAAATGGTGTAATTGTTTACAGACTTTATGATAAACGTGATGCTTTTCCTTTTCAAGTTAACAAATTAATTAATTAGCAATCGGCTCTTCACATCTCTATTTATCGAAATATTATCATAAACCAATTACATCGGTATGATTACTTATATAGCAATAACAGCGAAAAAATGTCACAAGTGCCTTGCTTTTTTAAATACACATTGAAAAGTGGATATCCCTATAGGTTTGTACGTAGAGTAATATATGATTATCTAAATTTAACTTATGATGAGTACAAAAGTTTGGTTAGTGATTTTGTTGGTAGTGCTATGCGCTAGATCTTTTGTCTATTTCATCTTTCAGGTCCCATCTGTGGTCGACCGCTACTTGGTTTCACGATGTCCTGGCTAACTGGGAGTGTTTGCTATAGCAGGAAAACATGTTCAACCAGGGACGAAGGATCACAACCACCCTCGGGCCATTTTTGGACATCGCTACAATTCATATATTTTTGTATTTATTTATGATAGCTATACTTATTTAACTATGTGCAGCAGTGCGCTCTCCTAGATTGAATATAGTAGTTTCTAACCTTGTAATTATTTTATATATTATATATATATATATATATATATACAGAGGCTGATCCAAAATTCACAGAAAGAAAAATTCAGTAATTTGAAAAGTATAGACACTATCGACGTATGGCGATGCCTTTGTCCTCAATCTCTCTTTCCCGCAACAATTACCTCCAAGATCTCTAGACATCCCACCTTGTAACTTTAGGTTCTGGGCCTACTTGAACTTACATGTGTGCAGAGATCAGCCGATGTCATTGGTCATGTTGAAAGACGTAAGACGCCATCATGTGATAGGAATTAAAGTTGAACTACTCTTCGATGCTGTGCAAAGTGTCCTGCCACGTCTGAAGGCATTCTCATGAATGATGGCCATTACGTTGTTCATTTGTAACACAAGAGATGTTTCGAACAGTTCTGCACTATTTAAGTAACTGCTGACAACTGAAACGTTTCCTGATGACAAATGTACGTGTTTTGACAGTAATTTTTTTTCTTTATTTAAATAATACATATTCTAAAGAGTTCCTTATTTAAATATGTTTTTCTGTGTTTTCTGTGCAAACTGCATAGTGTTACGATCTATACTTTCCGAATTATTGATTTTTTACTTTTTCGGGGACTTTTTGAACAGCCTGTATTATATATATATATATATATATATATATATATATATATATATATATATATATATATATATATATATATATATATATATATATATATATATATATATATATATATATATATATATATATATATATATATATATATAGTGACAGAGAGAGAGGAATATTGTGTAATACCTCTGTGTTTTTTCGGATAACATTTTAAACTATACTTAACGAGTAAGAATGCTTTGAAAAGGCAGACAGCAAAACATTAATTGCATATCGAAGTTACCTACACGTAATCTTTATAAAACAATACTGTAAATGTTGAAGAGATAATATATTCTTTTTACTCTGTATGAAAGTACAAAGTCTTAATTTTTAAAAGATACGTTTTTAAAGCAATGTGGCACCAGTATATATTTTACTTTAACTTTATTTTCCAGATTAATTGAGTTTAGTACCTATGAATAAATTCGTTCATTTACACACACACGCACAGATATATATATATATATATATATATATATATATATATATATATATATATATATATATATATATATATATATATATATACACGTAAAATGTTGTAAAGATAAACTCATAAATTTCAATCTGTATGAAATTATTACATTACTTATTACTTGCTGGCATACATTTGGATAAAGTATTTGGAAATAAAGGTATTGCAAATATTTTCACGGATAAATACCTCAGGATTTTATGGATATATATTTTTACAGCATTGCTTGTGTCTGAAATTGAAATAGGTATAGTAAACTTTTGTTTTTAAGTATTTGATACATGTCACTATGCATAAGACATTTATAAATTTTTAAATAAATTTTAAGTTGGGAAATTAAAGTTACGGTAAATAAATTTATTCTTATACGATAAATGTGAAGAATATGCTACATTCCAAATGAATATTTAAATTTTATTTAATCTTTTATGTTTGTTTAAAATTCTTCAAATAAATTGCAAAGCATGACTTTAATTGGTTACTTGTGGTTAATTACTCCGCTGACGATTATTTAAATATAAAATAATTAAAGATATGTTTTCGAGTAATATATATATATATATATATATATATATAATAACATGCTTAACTTAATAGCGAGAATTAACTTACAGTAGAAATTGTTGTTGTTTTTTCTCGCGTCTGGCAAAGCTAATGTTTCAAAAATTATGAACTGTTTCCACTCGAACGTCAAACATCTTTCGTCCCGGTGCATCCGTTATTTTCCCAAGTTTGGCGTGACAATCGGTATTTCCGAGAAAGGTTTTCTCGCCATTTGGCGATGTACTGTATCTTTCGTGAACATGTGAAGAGTTTTCGTTCCCAGAACAGGCAAGAATCTGCGCTTGGAAACATCACTTTCCTCCGCTTTTATCTTTCCGTCATGTGATGTAAAAATCGTACTCAGTATTTTCGACCGTAATTTTCAATGTTTGGATAAGTAAAATGTGTGTGAATCAAGATGCATTTCGGGACTGAGAGCAAGTGATATCCTCACTTATGATATAGAGCATTTAGGCGGATAAAATTATTCCTTTATCCCATCAACATTTTCGTTTTTTACGAGAAAAACATTTTCTCGACTGTAGACAGGACGTTTTCAACTTTACAGAGAAAATGATGGCGTAATAAGTAAGATTTATTTTTCCTGTTTTTTTTTAACGTTAATATTCTGTAAGTTGCTATATGAGCCGTAAATGTAACTTTAAAACATAAGTTTTAAAGTTCACTCGAGCTCATTTTTTATTATTGTTAAATTGCATGAAAGTATAAAAAGGTACATACTGCAGCTAAAATTTTTGTTTATTTCGTTCTGAAAATAAATGAAAAAAAGATCAAAATTGTATTATAGGAGGATAAAGAAAACTTCAGCTAAATTTTGTTATTAATAATGTTATGTTTTATAGTTTTCAAATCGTGACAATTAAAGTGCTAATTGTTTTTAATAACATTTTAATCATATTTATGTTCCTGAAGCGGATATAACGAAATCAACCCTATGACCTACAAAATGTACAAGAAAATAAAGAAGGCTCAATAGAGAGAGAACCTCGATATTTTGAAATGGACTTATGAGATTTGATTCGATGTATTCACAAATGTATGTGGTTATTATCAGTTGTATCACCTCAATTGGGCTCCCATAACAAAGTAGCCAGCGGTGAATAACAAAAGCTGAAAATCTCAACGACAAAGTACATTAGGAAAAAAAATATCAGATTTCTAGCATTATGTTCTACAAACGTTTTACGAAAATTTTTGCTACGAATATTTTTATTAATATTTAGAATCAAAGGTAATTTCTTAAATTTATGCTAAACATAATTTTTTATTTATTTTTAAATAATAATTCACTGGTAATAATCACAATTCTACTATGTTTGTAAATTGGGAACACCCCCCCCATATGTATATATATATATATATATATATATATATAGGTGTGTGTGTGTACGTTGATGAAATTCATGTTATGTCAATTCATGTTTATATAAAAATATAGACTTTTAATATTTCAGTCAAAAAAGTCTGTATTTTTGTATAGAGTAAACCGAAAACGGACTTTGCTGAGTGCATGGAGGCTATTTATTATCATGATATATCTGTTTTCTCAGCCATTCTGAAACATACGTATTTTTCATCTCTCTCCTCCCACGCACTAAATCTTTGGAGGGATTCTGTATTGCACCACTGTTGGGATAAGATGTGAACTGCACTGTTTATTTCCCTAATAATTCCTGTTATTTTCCTCAACATTCTTTGATTTTTTCTTTTATTTCCTAGATAAACTTTGTTCCAAAGCAAATAAAATACATTTCCAGCATCTTTCAGCTTTACTAAGTATAAATACTTAGATTATTGTATTGAAAGTGTTTTTAGATTAGGTAAAAGAGTTTCCATTTAAATATGTCATTTTATTAATTGTTATTAAAAATAAATATTTATACATATGTTTTTCGCTTAACACACATTTACAAAAAAGTAAAAAAAAAATTGTTTATATGAAACGGTTCTGTTTTGGGTTTAGAAGGAGTTTTTTACATATTACAGAAAAAATCAATGTTTTTAAACATTTGTGCAAACTTTGTATGTAAATTAAACTGTCTTGGAAATATGTAAAGTAAACACCACCCTGTTTTAATGTTATTTATATTTTTTTTGTATAAAAATTAAACTTTTAGAGATATTTTTTACTTAAAATATTTTAGCCATATTTTTGTAAAATGTATCACTTGTTTTTTCAGAATATTTCGTCTTAGAATTTTGTCTTAAGGGAAGTCGATTATATACGGTGAAAAAAAATTAATCTTTCGCATATATCAGAAAATTATAAATAATTATATTTATTTGAATAATCACTTTAATCTCAGAAGACAAAAGCGGAAAAAAATACGTGAAAAAATCCACTTTATCAGGTATACAGATAAAGTCTTTTCTTAAGTATACCTTGAGCAAATATATCTTTCGCTTGAGGTTTTATGTAAGCTAAAGAAATTTAATATAACTCGCAAGAGATTTTTTGGCTAAGGAAATAAAGTCCTTATATTGGCTTCCTGTTTGGAATTGACATCGTTGGATTATAAGACGTCTGATCTCTGTTCCTAAGAAAAATGCTCCATAAGTATTATATATTGCATATATTGGCTGAGAGGTTTTTATTCCTGAGCAAACATTCATTTCTTTATTATCGTCTTTTTGTATTGACAGCTGTAACTAAATTGGGAATATGGGTTGTGAATTTTTGTGTAAGGAGAAAAACTAATTATTTATTTTCTATCTACATTTCTCACTTTTTTATCCCTGTTAGTAAAACTTTATATCTCCGTGTACTCTTTTCTGCATCATCCTTTAAATTAAAATTTTGTAATTCCTTTCATCACGAAACTGGATTCTGACCGAGTCTCCTAACCTCAACACGTGTATTCAAGAAAAAGATGTACCCTACCGATGTCAAACAACTATCATTTCTTAGAATTTTTGTCATTCTTTCGTACGGTGAACAGTACAGGATGTTGGTCTTTGACCACATCCTGTACTGTGAACGGATTGTGTACGGTGACGGTGATTGCGGTACGGTACGGTGATTGCGGACCTGTACGGTGAACAGTACAGGATGTCAGTCACCACATTCTGCTTAGTAATTTCAATTCATAACTGCGTTCCCTAGAACTGAAGTTTATTTTTGGTCATATATATTTGCAGTGTGTTTCTACGGCATCTGTTATCACTTTCACGCACTACCACCAGGATCGGGTGTCACATCATGTCTCCTTTTCGATATGCCATTTCTGACAAATTATAGTTATACACCGGTATGACCTATTAGACAAGAGAGTCAATTACTAGGCACTAAATCTATATATGATAGTCTATATACGCACACCAATGCTTCATGAACAATATCCATAAAATCGAGATACACCGTGAAAACGCAGATAGTGTTGGCAATAAACGTCCCCGTTGAACATACATTAATTTTCGGTCATTTCGTTTTATTTACTTTTACGGCAGTTTCATCGTTTACTACTGAGTTATAACGGCAACCATTTCATATATTGTTTTTTTATTGAAGCTGAGCTATTTAGATAAACTACTAGTTGGTAACATTTTTTTACTAAGTAATTTTTTTTGTTTTAACATGTCCTTGATCTTTACAAGCTGTAATTCAGCCATTTTAGAGGTAATAAGGTTTTTTGAGTTTTTATGCTGACTATAATTTTAATTCATTTTTCAAAATCTTTGAGTTTTTATTTTGTCAGATGCTGTATTTTTTTATCGGCTCTTGCTGACTATTTTATCAATTCTTACGAATTATTTATGATACATATTAATGTGTATTTTGGTTAAAATATTTATGCATTTGTATGAAGGTAATTTTTTAGGAAGTTATTTTGTAACTAGAGGTTTGTTAGAGGTAATAAGGTTTTTTGAGTTTTAATGCTATTATTTTAATTCATCTTATATAAATCTTTGATATTTTATTTTGTTAGATGCTGTAATTTGTCTGCTCTTGCTGACTTTTTTTTGTGAATTCTTACGAATTATTTATGATAGATGTTAAAGTGTATTTCAGTTAAAATATTGATGTATTTGTATGAAGGTAATTTTTCAGGGAGTTATTTTGTAACTGGCAAGATGATTTCAAAAATGTGATTTGAAAGTCGGATATAAAAAATAATGATTGCACTATTTAAAAAGCTGTTAGATCAGTATATATTTAATAGTTATTAATAAATCAAGCCTTTTTTTCAGTATTCATGAGAGGGAAACTGTATGTTGCATTAAAAAATTTACGGGTCTATGAAAAGTGATTGATTTTATTTGTTTAAAAATAACAGCTAAATACATTCATTTTCTTAGAGAGCAATAAAACAGTAGTGTATAAGCATGATAAATGCACATATCATGCTGAACAAACAAACAAACAAAAAATCTAATACTTACCTTTATACGTTTTCAGCAACTTTACTGAAATGTCATGCCAAGCAGTCCATTATACAGGCAAAATCTACGCAGGAGTTCATTATAGGCTCCTATATTTACATAAGAGACCCCCACGTAATTTTGAAATATATCGCATTCAAAACAATAAACTGCTAGGCCTGAGTTCTAAAACTCTCTTCATAAAGTCCAAAATAAAAATCTGTTGATGAAAATATTATTTCGAAAAAGTTAAATGACTGCTTGCTCGAATAGATATAAAAAAATTAGTGTGTTTGTCAAATGGGAGAATTTTTCCCGATCTGCATCAATAAACTCGGTTATTTCCGAAATATATTCAAATGTAACACAATATCAAGTGGTTAGTAATTATCATTTCTTTTTTTTATTTTAAACGACGGATTAATGCATATTTGCTGGAAATACTGATGTTCGTTCATTTTAAAATCGATACACAGAGAAAGATATCAGTATCATTTATTTAAGCGATATAACACTTTCAAGCATTGCAATTTCTTGCTTGAGAGAGATGGATTGATATGAAAGTTATATTTAATTAGTAGAACAATTTAATAATATTTAATATTTCAGTTTTAATTGTCTAAAAACTATCTATATACAAGCGTTCGTCAATTTTGCAATTGTATTTTATATTGCGTTATAAAACAAAAGATAAAATACAATTGCAAAATTGTTTTCCGAAGATCTGATCAGTCAGCAAAGTCAAAGGGTAAATTCTAGAACGGTATCCAAGATTGTTGGACTTTTTTTACCACAGACCCTTTACAGGGTCTGTGGCAAACTTTAGATTAAAGACTGGGCAAGACTTCATGGCGGAGCATTTGAACAGGATAGGTATCCTTCCAAGGAACGCGTGCCAGCTCTGTAAAGCGAGCATGATGAATGGTGCACATCTTGTGTGCCCAGGAGTCGATCATGAGTCATAAAGACATGGCGACATTGGAAAACTGTACTGGGAAGCCAGGACTTTTATGAACTGTATATGATCACACTCACCCCTCCTTCATCTTTGTTTATTCCCGTAGTTGCTGTTTGTTTATCCCTTTGTTTTGATTTGTTCCCGATGTGATGTATTGGGTTGCCTGTTTTTATATGGATTTAATTCCAAAATAAATCCATATGTAACAACAACATTGTTTTCCGAAAAAGCGTTATATACATTTGGATTTCACTATTCTTTACCGTTCTCCCTGTAGTGTAGTAAAACATTTCAGAGAAATTGCATGTTGTTTAATTCCTTGTAAAATATATGGCATTTTCCTTACAGAACGAGCTAATAAGTACTTAAAGGAGGACTTTATCTTGCTAATGTAATATAATCATAGTAAGGTTCTAATTTGAGCTAATTACAATCCCTTTAAAATATCTAATTTATACGTATATTTTTTTACATGAAGTGTTATTATATATATCAAATACTATTTTTTTTCTTATATATGAGAGTATGTTTCTAAAATATAAAAAATAAAATCTTCGGGAACGATAATAATTTCATAAGAATTAAATTTTTAAACATTCATAGCGGTATTTATTATTCACCATTAACAAAAAACTAAGTAATATTTTAGAAAAATATTATTATTGCATGCGAATCAATTATAAACAAACGTGTCAAAAACAAACGTGTCAATATATATTACTTAAAATATATTCGTAAAATATAAAAAATGTATTTGTTTTCTAAAACACGGTATTCCTAAAATATATGTAATTAGTTACTAATAAGTATAATTTTCTTCTAGACGCTTAACAATTTAAATAATATTTATTTTTTTACTAGTTTTCTTCTTACAATCTATCCAATATACACGTTATACTTCTTTAACTCCTTGGTGTAAAAGTTTTTAATCTTTCATTTAACATTCATCTGACGTATTTTTATTAATCCTTCATATGTGTTTATTTAATATAAGTTTTGTTTTCGTTCATCGCCACTATCGCATGCTTCCCTTTTTTCCTACAATATGTTTTCTCTATCGTGTTCTCTTACATTTCTACTCTAATTCTGATGGGATCAACGCCATTGAAAATATATCGATATCATGCTGTTTATGCTGTGGCTATAAATGTTAAAATTACTTGGATCATACATGCTTTGGGGGAATAAAACCCAGATACCTTCTCTCTAATTTTTGACACGTGCCTGATGAATATGGCATCAACGTATATAATGATCGTCCTCATTTTTTTTTTTTTTTTTGCTGAACTTTCCTGGTTAGTTCGTAAATTATGGTAACTATAGCAAATATTGTCTGGAGAAATCATTTCTACTTCATGTTTCGGAAAAGTTTTGTTACATTAACAGTGGATTTTTTTAAACTGGAGAGTATTTGTTTGATTAAGATGCCCGGCTCTTGAAACATGCACATGTGAGACATATATGATCATGTTATTGGTTACTTACGAACTTATACTATCCATGAAAGCAGATGAATCTGCAACTAAACATTATCCGTAAACCTTACTAAACTGTTTTGCAATCTACAAGGATTTTATTGTTGTTGTTGTTGTTGCTAATGCCCACTGGTTGGAGGTTCCCTTCACCAGGTCCTAATAGGCTACTGGGCTCTGTTTTGAATTAGTACTACAAGGGTCGGAGTCGAACTTGGCTAAAGGATCAGTACCGTAATTTTGAACTGAGTCAAGTGATTAGACCGGAACACTTGATCCCGCACCTCCAGAGGTCAATTTGAGAACTTGGAGGACATTGCAGTCATGACCTATTTTACGTGCCCCAGCCACCATTACTGAACACGGCGGTGGATTTGCAGTGGCGAACATCGAACCTGGGACTTTCAGATCACTTGCCCACTACTCTTGCCAACTGGGGCACCCGCCCCTGTTGAACCCACAAGGTTACAATTTACTAGGTACAGATGTGATAATATTATGACTATAATCCGGTAAAACAGTCCTTAATTTGTTGTCTCTCGAGATGAGCATACAGATACGAATGGTTTCACAAAAGTGTATTTTAAAATTTTTTGGGGGGTCGTGGCACAAATTCATGCATTTAATATTTGGTCTTTTGTAACTCCTTGATGTTATTCTGCATAGTCATCTTCTTAACTGACTCTGGACTGTTAGGCGATCGAGAGGAGGAAATTACCTAGAAATATTCTTATACAATTAGCTATCGCTTTATGTCATACTTCTCAAACTCTATATTGTTGATAGCCTCTACGCGCGTCTCACAAGAAGATAACAAAATGGTAACGACAGGCTGTGGAGCCGGGTGTATTAAACTCGGTTTTCCAAATTTTGTATCTGGTAATATACCAACTGAATTAATAATGCCGGTGACGTGGAGAAAAATGTTGAACAATAATATCGCTCTCACGTTCATTTCTGTTTTTCTTAATAAAACAACTTTAATCGCGAAATCAATATGCGAAATACTCTCCCTTTGTCTCCGTAAAGGGTTGATAGATCTACATTAAGTTATAATTCCTTCAACTGTAGTAAAGTGTCGCGTGACACTTAAATCCTTAGCTTTTAAACGTGCCCGTTTCGAGCCTGAGAATTCTTTTTAAATTTCAATTTAATGCGTTGCTATCGTTTAACTATACAAATAAAGAAAAAGTTTAATTGGGAATAAAACTAAAGAATGTTAACATCTATAAATGGAAATATTTACGAATACGCTTAGTTTGAATATGAAGTGGGTAAAAGTAATTTTTCTCTTTTTTCAGTAAAAAGAAAAATAATCAAAAATAGGGTAAAAATTAAAAAGATTTTAAGAAATTTTCTTTTGTAATAAATATTACATTATTAGAAAAAAATATGTGTCCTGGTAAATTTAAAAAAAATAACTCAATTTTTTGGTTCCAATGTGACAGGTACTTTGTCCTAAGGATATTTATTATGCATACGTTATTAAATGTTCGTCATTTCTCATGTTCTCCTTAGAGAAAATTTAAAAGAAATTGAAGAAAATATTTAAATTACTATATTTCCCATAAATAAAATTTCATGTTCCCTAGATACTTTTAATTTACGAGTAGCATGGAGGGTTCAGAGGTAACCCAGACTATTTTTTGGCCATTTCGTACTAACACTTGCTATAATTCTGAAAAAACATATTTTTCAGGGCAATAGTAAACTAAGTCCTTACTGCATATTTTACGTTATTGGAACAGAAAAAATAAACAAAGTCAATAGTTAATCAATAAGGTTGTTCAGTGTTCAACTTAGAGATGAATTTCTCAGAACTGTCTATCATTGATTTGGTCAACTGTAACTCTGAATCCTCCATATGTTATTTTAAAGGAACATAAAAAGTGTGAAATATTTTATAAAACTTTAATTATTCTTTGTATGTAAACTCAATTAAAAAACTGCAAGTGTGATGATTTGTGTAGCAAGTGCTACACAAATGATTAGCAACAAATATTAACATTGTTACAAATGAATCTCGGTAATTGTTTTCTTAAATTTATTGATGAATATCTAGTAATTAATATTCAGAAAAATAAAATCACTGAAGTAATAGTTATGTTACTTTCTCTAATTTTCAAAATTAAAATGCTAATATGCTATATTCAGAACTTGTAAGTCAATCTAATGCACCTTTTTCTCCCCATTCTCTTAACAATAACAAATTGTTGGAAGACAGTTACGATAAGGAAACATAAAAGGTTCTGGAATACATTGCATTCATACTTCCATGCCTTTCGCGAGAGTTTCTCTTGAATCTCATTAGAGCGAATTAGAATAATGTTACAGATAGAATTTTAAAGCGCCTGAATGAAAAATGAACAGAAAAAAGTTTTTATATCCTGCGAAAAAAATATTTATCCTTTCATTAAGTTTTAAAATAATGCTCTCTTCTAATCTGAAGTAGCAACAACAGATAGTGAGAAAGAAACCAGAATTTCTTTGTTTTGGAAAGACAATTAAGTACATTGTAAGAATATATACTTTTTTTATGATAAAAACTTATAAAACCTTAACATCAAATATCTTACACATTTTCTAATTTTCTTAAATTCTCCTTAATGTTAGTTTTAAAAAATCCTAAATGAAAATATTTAAATTTTCCATGTTACTTTCGAAAAAAAGGAACATCACGAGGCTCTCTTGTAAAATTTTGGAATTTTTGTAATTTTAACTATACAAATAAATATAAAGTATTTTTATGAAAAATAATACTTCTCTTTACATTAAAAAATTGTCTGGGCTGTTGAAGTCAGTATCTTTTAGTTTCCCAAGGAAAAGCGTTCAGAATTCAGCAAATAAAAAATTGTCCTATATATACGGAAGTTTATTCTTTCTTTCTATACGAGACAGAAGATACAAATAACTCTTATTGTGATATTAGGTTCTGATACCAGTTAAGAAAACAAAAAAAGATATTCTTTAAAAGCATTTCATATTACCAAGAAATATATATTGGTAAAATACTTTACAAAAATTTTAACAACTAGAAAATTAAGAAAATATTTTTAGATTCATTTTAGACTAGGTTTTGTATATATATATATATATTTATTTTTTTTCATTTCATACCTTACATTGTATTTTTGTGTTTCTACATTTTTTTTTCATTTTATGTTACTTTATGCCTTGCGAAATAATATATTATATATATATATATATGTGTGTGTTTGTGTGTGTGTGTTTGTGTGTGTGTGTGCGCGTGTGTGTGTGTCTGTGTGTGTGTGTATAGTTATGTTAGTTTATGAGTATGTGTGTCTGACATTTAATAATTTTTCCCTGCTCAGCTCTCAAAGCAAACAGATTAAAATCTATTGATTAAAGGAACATATTCATTCATTTAGTATTTGCGAAAATATAAAATTAACCGCATATAATATATATATATATATATATATATATATATATAATATATATATATATATATATATATATATATATATATACACTGAAGTGCCACTGAATTAGGGATACCTACCTCGTAACGAGTTGGGCCTCCTCTGGCCTTGATAAGGGCTGCCACACGACGAGGCATAGATTCAACAAGTTTCTGGAAACGTTCCACGGGAATGGCTTGCCAAATATTGCCAAATATTATAATTAAGCTGTCCATAATTCAGTAAGGTTCTTTGGCGCTGTGTGATGGCCTTTCACGCCTTGTTCCAAAACATCCCAAAGATGCTCAATAGGATTTAAGTCTGGGCTTCTAGGTGGCCGATTCATGACAGAGAAGTCAGAGGAATGCTCATCCAACCAGCCAGTAGCCAACCGGGACTTGTGAGAGGTACAGTTGTCTTGCTGGAAAACTCCATTACCGTGCGGATAACAGAACAGCATAAACGGATGGAGGTGATCACCCAGCAACTCTACGTACCGAATTGCATTGAGGGAGGTTGGTACACGCACCAAAGATCCCAAACTGTGCCACGAAAAACCACCCCAAACCATGATTGAGCCACCATGCCCTTGTACAGTTCCAGCCAGGCATGCAGGATCCATGGCTTCATGAGCCTGACGCCATATTCTCAGCCTCCCGTCGGCGTTAAGTAGTCGGAATCGAGACTCATCACTCGATGCTACTCGTTTCCAGTCCTCTACACTCCAGTCTCTGTGCTCTCTTGCCCAGGCAAGACGTGCAGCCCGATGGCGAGTATAGAGCAATGGTAATCTCGTAGGTCGACGGCTCCCGAAACCCATACGGTGAAGCGAGTGTTGCACAGTCCGTTTACTGACTGTACGACTGGCACCGTCATTAAACTGGGTGGTAATTTGAGCTAATGTTTGGCTTCGCTGGCAACGTACAATACGCTTGAGCCGTCTCTCATCACGCACTGTCAAGGCTAATTGTCCTTTGCAGTTTGCCCGATCGCTAGTTTTTTTTCCACCATCCATGTATTCTTGGTATACTCTTGACACTGTCCTTGGTATACTCTTGAAAATCCTAGCTGTCTGACGATTGAAATTGAATGGCCCATGCGTCGCGCACCTACGATTTGTCCGCGATCGAAGGCGTCTAAATCAGGCAGTTTACCAATACTGGCAATTCCAACAACTAATTCAGAACAACCACAGTACGCGCTATATATGCAGTTACCACAGCGCCCTCACTTGCGCATACATGATGCGCAGCGCTACACAATTTGCATAGGCTTTGCTATCCCTAATTCAGTGGCACTTCAGTGTATATTCATTTACATATACATATTTATAAATGGTTATACGTATGAATGACGCTATTGATGTAAGAAAATGCATGTATTTATTTTTAAAGTATCTCAATAGCATTCCTTCTTTGTACAAAACATAATTTAAAAAATCGTTTAATACAGGAAAGAACAAAGATCTTCTCTGTAATGAAGCTCTTACGTCAATGTTAAAAGCCCTCATAACAAAATATTACGTCATTCTTTTGTCAATATATTGTGTTAATTAGGTAAAATGTTTACATTGATTTCGCTTATGTCACGGAGGATCGAGAATTACAAAATGATGTTTGAAGTAAAATACTTTAATTAACATTTTGTTTTTTGCAAACTTTAAACTTATTTATCTAATGTTTACCCAAGCGTATCAAAATTAAACATTGTGTCAGAACATATTTTATGTGATGAGGAATTTCCCTTATGAATAAATTTTAATTGCTTGTATGTAAAAATTTATTTAAATATCAAGATGTTCATTTCGTTCATTAAATATTAGTTTAATATTACGGGTTGATGAAAGAAAGAAAAATAGTTTAAAGAGTTTAACTGTCAATTTAAATAATGAATAATTTCCTGTTATTTTAAATTTTAAATGGTTGGTCCATGCAATTTGTAAATTTGGTTACTTGACTTATTATACTTGATTTAAACAATTATAATCGAGTTTAAAGAATGCTACTGTACTTGATTCTATATTGTTTTATTTAATTGACTTTATACCGTACACTTCTAACTAATATCTCCCAGTCGAACTAAGATCTATCAAGATATGTTGTTTTAACCCGACTTTACTTAAAGGAATCCAATTATGGGTCAAATAAGCCCAACTCCATTGATATACCTATGGTAATAGGTTAACTTTGGATGGTGGTCTAATGATATGTATGTATTATTCTTGCTTGTATTCATGTAATATAAACTATCCATTCTTCAATAGCACAACGCAATAAATGTGACTTCCTTTAATATGATATATTACTTATGAATAATGATGACATATATTGGTTGTTAAATAAATCTTGGATTACGTTAGGTGCAAAATTGGACTTAATTGTAGTAATTTAGATGTATTTATCTTATTGGAGATAAATAAATAAATAAAATCTGAATATTCAAGAGAAATAACTAGTACCAAAATGAGTATTAGAGGTAACAATCATAATATTTCATATTTTCAATTGAATAATTAAATTATATTAAGACTACATCGTAGCAGTGTCGTGTTAGGTTATCACTATCATCCCTTTTATCAGTTCATATACCAAATGGTGATGCTTGGGAATTTTTCGGCTTGTGTTATCCGAATCTTCTTTTCGGTTCTTTTGTTTCCCTCAGCCCATTTATGTAATTAGTTCTGATCTTTTTTGGAATTAACCATGCAAACAGAATCGTTCATATCATTGTATCTAAAGCATATACCATTAATGGATTCCGTTGACCCACTCGTAATGGATGGTAAAAGTTATATACGCTGATAAGGAACGCAGATTAGACAACACTTAATCATTTCAAGAGAAAAATGTTGATGCGTCAGCGATATGTCAAAGTGACACAAGAGTAGGTGGAGGTTATTAGAGATTTCAGCTAGAATAATAGGAAAAATTAAAAAAAATAATAATTAGAATCTTAGTTAACATTAGCGTATACAGATAATACATATGGTTAAGTTGCTGTTGTTACATATGGAAATTATTTTTGAACTTATTCCAAAAAATTTATATACTGCCGAGACTGCTGGCCATTCATTTAAGGGTATACAGTATAGGTGGCCAGCATTACCCCCTGCAAGCCGGCCCCGTAAATTAGAACCGAGTCAAGTAACGAGACCTGGACACTTGACACCGCACCTAAAGAGGTAAATTTGAGAACTTGGAAGGCATTGCAGCCACAACAGATTTTACGTGCACCAACCACCATACATATGATAAAATTCTGTGCGTGTTTTTCTCTGTTATTCAGTAATACAAAACAGAAGTTAAACAACACCGTATGCCATCATAAACTTTCCACAACACATACAACACAGTATTCCGAAATGCTGCTTTTGAACTATTTCTAGTACCCTAAAACATGCCGAAAGGGGTTGAAACTTTAGACCAAGCTGATTTTTTTTTTTTTTTCCTATCGGAAAAAATCGATTCTCTTAATAGTGCTCTTGCGAATTATAAAACTACACGTGGTGATTGCATTTAGTATTTGGTAGTTAATTGGTTTTGGTAATTCTACTCGATAATTAAAATTAAACACTTTTATTGCATCTTTAAATCTCTTTTAAAATGAGTGGTACAGGTTATCTTAAAGAAAAACAGGAGATATTATAGAACTTTTATATCGCGAAGAAATTTACAACAATGCCTTATATGCAAGATTTTACGGTTATTCCTGCTATCACCACGATTATTCTTTTAGTATAATGCTACCTAGATGTTTGGAGACCCAAGATTCGAATGTCGGGTCCAGCGGTCAATCATTAAAACTCTATGTGGAATGAATTTCCAGACATTTTGAAGGAATTATACACTCTCCACATCAGATTTGTATACATGTTATCTCATTAAATTTTAATATTTACGGAATTGTAGAATTATTGTAGAATATTATTCTGTAGTTTTACCGATATTTCAGCAGGTTATGCATCGCTCTTTCACTACTTATCAATGAAAATTTTTAAAAATGTCTTTTTTTCTGAACGATAATGATTATATGCAAGATTTCATAAAGATCTTTTGAATAATAGCTGCAATATTACTGGAAATTTTCTTTGCTGTTCTAAAAACACTCCCACAGTTCACAACAAAATAGAGGACCGAATTTCTTGTTATAAAATAAATTAATCCTTATGATTATTAAATGTAAGTAAAAAAATATTTACAAAAAATGTATTTAATACATAAAAGGAAACACTTGTTTATCCTTGAAATCAAAGAATAAACTACGGCGTTGAGCATTTCTTATAAACAAAGTATGAGGTAATATTTCACGTGAAGTTTGGAAGGTCAAAATTTATCTGCGTTGTATGGGCGCGGTAGCAAAGTTGGCAAGAGCAGCAGGCCAGTGATCTGAACATCCCTGGTTCGATGCTCGTCACTGCAAATCTACCGCCGTGTTCACTAATGTTGGCCGGGACATGTAAAATAGGGCGTGGCTACAATGTCTTCCAAATTCTCCACTTTTCCTTTGGAGGGGCGGGATCAAGTGTTCCAGTCTCGTCACTTGACTCGGTTCAAAGTTACGGGACCGGTCATTTAGCCAAGTCGGACTCCGACCCTTGTGGCGCTGATTCAAAACAGGAGCCGCACCTTCATCGCCCATAATCATTGGGACTTGATTCCAAGCTTTTGTGCAAGTGGTTGTAATCAGGATGTTCGATGTATGAAAAGAAGTAACTGACAGTCTGCTGCGTAATATACACAAAATCGGAAATTACATTTGAAAATATAATTTCCACTGGCGAGCCACGCAAGAATGACAAACACAAACACAAGAAACACAACAGAAGAAAAATAATACATATGTTTAGCCCATCACCCAATACAACGGTCAATTTATGCAATTAATACCTATATATATATATATATATATATATATATATATATATATATATAACAATAAACAATAATAATAAATACAAAGATCAATGTATGCAATTGATGTGAAAAAAAACAAAAAACTATATTTATAAGAAAATCGTAACGTACATTTTTATAGAAAAATTAATGTAGAAGAAAATATTCAAATTAAATGTAATAGAATATACTAAAAAATACTGTACAGTTAATAGAGTACAGTTTGAGGAACATATATTTTACTGTATTTTAATATTTGTTTGGATAATGTTCAATCGTCTGCCGCATCAGCAAAAAAGAAAAAATATTTGTTTCTCTATTTCGTTGTTATGTACGTGAATCAAAATTAGTTTAAAATATCACAAAAAGAAAATAAACCACGTGATCAGCATTTAATAAATAAAATTCTAAAAGTTAAACTTTAAAAATTCACCAAAAATCAGAAAATGAAGGTAAAGATTCGAAAAAGATTTCATTTTAAAGGAATTTTTATGATCTTACGCGTGATATATACTTGCGTGATATATACGCGTGATATACACCTGAAATTATTATTTTAAATACAAACTTTAAAAAAGTTACAAAAACAGCTGAAAAATTTGATTTAAAAAAATCTAAGAGGATTTTGTCAAAAATCTTTCTTAGTGCACTCTTACAGTATAAGAAGAATCACCATGCAAATTTTCAGCCCATTAGGTCAAGTGGTTTGGTCTGTGCGCTACATGTCAGTGAGTCAGTCAGTTACGGAACTGTTTTATATATGTACACTGCTGGCCACTGTAAATGCAACGCCCTGAAGGAAACATGCAAATAACATGAAATTTACAACATGCATTAGCGGAGGTGAGATATGCAAATGATTAGAATTTCAGCGCAGACGCACATCACGCACGCCTGTGGCGCCACTTCAAAGCGCTATTTAAGGCTTGGATATTTCGACGATTCCAAGTTCGGCAATTGTGTTTTTCTTGTGGTTTTTTCAAATGCCTCGTCGAAAACAGCGATCATCTTTTGATCAAGTATCCGAGTTCGACAAAGGAAGGATAGTGGCCTACCGAGATTGTGGATTATCTTTCAGGGAAATTGGTAGTCGTGTTGGACGAAACCAAACAACTGTAATGCGGATATGTGATCGTTGGATGCAGGAGGGTATGACGGACCGGCGTGTTCGATCGCATCCACCTCAGCGCACCACTTCACGTGATGACAGGCAAATTGTGCGCATAGCAGTGACGGATCGCTCAGTCACATCACGAGCCATAGCACAGCACATGCAGTCTGTAACGCATCATCCAGTGTCTGCGCGTACCATTGGGCTCCGTTTACAGCAGAGTGGTCTGTCCGCAAGACGTCCATTGCTTTGTCTACCCTTGACGCAGAACCACAGACGTCTCCACCGCCAATGGTGCGATGACAGAAGGATGTGGACGGCAGAATGGAATGAAATTGTCTTTACTGACGAGTCACGCTTCTGTCTGCAACACCACGATGGTCGCATTCGAGTCTGGAGACACCGTGAAGAGAGGATGCTGAACAGCTGCGTTATGCACCGCCACACTGGTCCTGCACCGGGTATTATGGTATGGGGCGGTATTGGATATCACTCTCGCACACCTCTAGTACGCATTGTCGGTTCTTTAAACAGCCAGCGCTACATCTCCGAGGTGTTGGAGCCAGTTGTCCTTCCTTACCTTCAGGGCTTGACCACAGCCATATTTCAACAGGATAATGCGCGACCACACGTGGCACGCATTGTCCAACGGTTCTTCGTCAATCGCCAGATTGAATTGCTTCCCTGGCCGCCTCGCTCTCCGGATCTTTCGCCGATAGAAAACATGTGGTCCATGGTTGCTCTACGATTGACCCAGATTCCATCCCCAGCTGCCACAGCAGATCAACTTTGGCAACGTGTGGAAGCTGCTTGGTCTGCTGTACCCCAAGAACTCATCCAAAGTCTCTTTGAATCAATGCCGAGACGTGTGGCAGCGGTGATCTCCAACAATGGCGGCTACTCTGGCTACTGATTTTGGCAGGAACCACACTTCACAGAAGTCTATAAATTTAATCATTTGATACTTGGTCAACATGTTATCTACAAAATAAATTTTGTTGTGATATCTCTTGTCTTTCTTGGTGTTGCAATTTGGGTGGCCAGCAGTGTATATATAACAAAGTATTTGCCCTTCCTGCTAGACTTTCCTATCTTTAAAATTTCCAATTAAGACAATTTATCCACTTCAACCGTGGCAGTTACTATGTCGTGAGGGCATTTACCCATTCAAACCTCTAACTTGTTGGTTGCTTTATTATGAGAGCATGGCAAAGGGGAAGCAAAACTGCTCTGTATGATGTGACAGCACAGGAACGTCTATGTCTTACTCGATTCGAACTAGAGCCCACTTTCTGGAAACTCAAGATGGTAACCACATTTAAATGTGTGTGGTCCTCCTAGAAAAAAAAAAAGCAATGTCATTCGTAGAATAAACTTCTGTGTCACAAATAGTTAATTTTAAAACTTGAATGTGCTGCAAAATTCCTTTAAAAAAATTTTAGCGTCATTAGAATGTTTTCTTTGCTATACAAAAATGTCTTTTAATGCAAAGAAGCTGGGATTGAACTTACCATATTTGACGATTTGAAACTTGACTATTTGAAAAGGCGTCGCAACTTAAAAAATGTTATGAGTCGCTGTCTTTAGATAAAATTTCACAATTTTTTTCTCATTAGTCACAACCGAAACAGAACACAACGTAGTCAACAATTGAGAGCTATAGCTTATACTTAGGAGAAATATCTCTGTATTTTTTAAAAATAAAATAAAATAAATAATAAATTTTGCCTTCATTTATACTGCTTTTAAAGAATAACGCAACAAAGGGCGATTGATAACTAAATATAATAGCATATTTAATTTTTTTCAATTATATAGGCTTACATACCGTTGAAAAAATTAAAAAAATCATTATTATATTCATATTTAATGTCTTATTTACAATGTACCGGTTGACCAAAAATACACTCTGTCACAAAAAAATATATGCACCCAGATGGAAACGAGGAACTATCACGAAACTTAACATGTATGTAGTGTATGAGGAGAGAAGCAAATGATTAAAAATTCAAAAGAACAGACCGTTTTATTAAGAAGATATGGCATGAAAAATGTTACAAATCAGTTAGTAGTAAATACATCTATGGCAGCTATGCAAGCCAAAACACGGCGTGGCACTAAATCAGTGGGGTCACCTGTGACCTCCTGCGGAAGATCATGCCATAATCTTTGCAACTGAGCAGTTAATTCACCAGTATTCCGGGACGGCTGCAGTTGCCTTCCACGAACGTCCCAGACGTGCTCTATTGGCGGGAGTTCTGGTAACCTGTCAGGCCATGGGAGTACGTCATATCGTTGAAGACATTATTGAGAGAGTCGCGAAGTTTGTGGACAAGCGTTGTCTTCCTGATAAATGGCACCTGGGTGACTTGATAGCACAGGCAGTACAGCTGGAGTTATAATCTTGTCCACGTAACTGCGTGCCGTCAAAGTGAGTTGAAGGACGACTAGAGGTGATCGTGTGTCCCAACAATTTGCTCCCCACACTGTCACACCTTGTGTAATCACCGTATGCCTCTCGACAACAAATGTCGGATCGGACCGGTGGCCTGGCGGCCTCCACACACGTATGCGCTGGTCATTAGCATTGAGACTGAATCGTGATTCATCGCTGAAGATCACACGCCTCCAGTCGGTCACACTCCAGCTTGCCGGAGGTCGGCAAAAATCCAATCGGCATTGCGTCAGATGTGGGGTCAGTGGTAGGCGCCTTCATGGACGTCGGCTCCTTATACCTGCGTTGGCCAGTCATTTTCAAATGGTTTACCTTGATACCACCGGATGTCTGGAAGGTGGAAAATGGCATCAAGCCGATTTTAGCGACGTTGTTGGTGCGAACGTTGCCGCTCTTATGTTTGCGCGATCCTCGCGCGCATTTGTGTTCCTGGGACACCCTTACCATCCGCGATGGTAGACTATTACTTCTAAGTGATCCATTGTTGCCAACACAGATCAGCTACCATATCGCTCCGACCGAGGTGGCTGCCGATACGCCTGTTCAACCAACCTGCTTCTCTGAGGCCTACTATGCGCCCCTTCTCAAAGTCCGACAATTGTTCGTACTGTCACCGGTTGCGTCTGAGAGGCATCTCTAATCACAATACCGTCCATCCAAGTCGCAGATTGGTTTGAATAACCATATGGCACTAGCAATCATATCTTTAAACTCTCCCAGCTGTACATCTCATATGCGTATAGCGCGCTTACCCTTGTCTCATTGGCTTCGAAATTTTTATCCTTTTCATGTCTCTTACCAGACTACATTCCTGCCAATTTTCGTGATAGTAGCTCGATTTTTTCTGGGTGCATATATTTGTTTTTGTGGCAGAGTGTATATTTTCCAATCAAAAGATCCTTTCCGTCATTTATTTTGGATTGTGTATTTGTATCCCACTGCCTAAGGACATTTGTCCGAAGGCTTTATTAAAAAATAATCAAAAGATATTGATTGTTTGAACTGCTAATTATTATTTCTTACACTTTCCTAATATACATTTTAATTTCTAAATTATTTTATATTATTATAACCTGATTAACAGAATTAAAATACTTAATGGTTAACTTTTTCAAAATGCTTTGCGTGCAATACATATAATTCAAATAAAACATTCATGGTTTAAAAGCTTAAAAGAATCCATAACGATTCTTTTTGCCACAGCTTATTCCCAAAACTAATCTAAAAGCTTTTTACGCCGTAAACGAGGGTTATTTTTTCCACTTAACGTACAGAATTGAGGGAAAAATGAACTTACCTTATGGATCCACTTAGCCATATGTAAAAAAATATAAGAAATATAATGCAATAAGTTTTCCTCACGTTATCTTTTCTCGATCCTATATGTATTGAATGAGGATTATCTTTCAAGAATACATTTTTTAAAAATTTTTGGGTTCATTAGATATTATCTAATAATAATATTTGCTAAACGCTTTAGTGTAAAACGTGGAAAATTAAATTTTATCTTTTCAAGAAATGAATGTAAATGATACTTCCTTGAATAAATCTTTTAGAATAATGTTACTATTAGAGAAGTTATAGAAAAAAGGAATTTTATTCGATTTCAAAACTTATCTTTTGAGTAATAATGCTTAGAAATTTAGACTTTTTTACTCTTCGAGTGACCAGTGTATATAAATTTCAAACATATGTTTAATAATCTTTAATAAGATGTTCCTGCATTTTAAACTTTTTACAATACGATAGATCTATACGAAGGAAAAAATAAATCGGAGAATAAAACGCCATCCAGAATAACGCTTATGTATTTTTTTTTACTCTCAGTTTATTTACTTTAGACTAATGTATATAATATATATTAAAACAACCTTCTGTAAATGTTTGATATGTTTTAAAAGCGAGAAAAATTTTGACAGCATTCAGTTGTTGACAACAATACATAACACTATATCTGCGTATAAATTAAACGGAAAAAGTAACGAATTAAAATTTCTTGATATTTTATTTATAAAACGTTTTTGACATTTAAATTGATATTAGGAATTCTTCAGCTGAAATGGCTTACTTAACATGTTTTGACATTCACTAATTAAGAATAACCATTCCTCGTATCACCATGCTGTCAGTAAAAACTGATAGATGACATGGCATTTTATGAGTGTCTAAAGAATGCTAAATAATTTATATGGATTCAGATGAAGATATTAAGTTAAATTAAGCACATATGTTTTGTTTTCTAGCGCCGACCCTACGGTACACTGAATAGCGTTATGAGTTTCCATGCAGTGAGCTTGGGTCCAAATCCCGAATAATGCTTCGTCGTTAATGTGTTTCCCTCCCATGGGGAGCAATGCTGGCTCACCTATAAATGGTGCTCCCGCAATGTAGCAGCCAGCAAGTGGTGAATAACAAATGGCGAATACCTAACAAGTGCCTCCGCATTAGAAAAAAAAAGTTGCATTTTCTTGCATTTATTCTTGACAGCTTTTGAATAGGACAGGAGACTTAGTTCTGTGAATATCGCTTGATTATTCCTCTTCAAAGGACCGCTGGGGAAGAACAATTCTAGCAGTTTGCATTTCTTTAAATTTTAGTGCATTCCTTAGGCCTTCGACTGAAATCAACTTGCTAGGAAAATATGTAGAGAAAAACACCAAACATATGTTTTGTAAGGTTTTCCTCCTTCAACTACTCCCAGAAAACCACAACACCACACTAACGCGCAGCCCCTAAATCTTGAGATAAAAGTTTATCTCTTTCTTGATAACTATCCTTTTCCAATCATCATTTTCTCCATACGGTAATCCAACGTTGGAGATGTGAACAATAGTCGTTTACTGCTTCGTTTATAGTTGAAAATTAAAGAAACTATGAAGTGCACAAGAATTAATAATGGCAGCAGGTGTAATGCGAAAATAACTTTGGAAATTATCAGCAGTTTATTGAAATACAAGGTTATATTACAAATTTAGCAGTAAATACTTTCTTAATTGGTAAAAATGTATTAAATGTGCCCCTAAGAATACATAATTATCAGTATAATATTATGATTCATCCTTATAAATGGATAATTATTTTAATCACACACAAATATATATTAATACCGATTACTTCAGGTATAGTAGAGGCATATCCGTAAATTCGTTCTTAAATTTCCCATACCAAATTATTTTCAATTATGAACTAAAATATATTTTAAGGTATTCGTTTACTCATATTCTTGCGAAGCTAATTGAACTTATTTTCATTTAAGCAAATGTAATATAACTTGAAATGTAAGATAACTCAAGTTAAATTAAATATAACGTTAGTACGATTGAAAAAATAGAACTGTTTGTCATTAAAACTTCAGGGCTAGTTTCATCCGATGCAAGACACGTTATTCGCGGGTATTTTAATGCATCTCACGGGTGAGCTCGAAGCCATAATTAAAAAGTGTATCACGGGCAGGGGGATTCGTCAGTCTTTTGAGAGTATCTTTCATAGAAGTTGTGCAACTCAAAAGTCTCTGATTAGAGGTAGCAAAAAATGTCAGACTGGAAGTAGTGGAGGTAGAACTCTCATCTCAATTTCTTGAATTTAAATTTTTTGCATGTTTCTAAGCATTTCAACCATTTTGTCCACTGTTGGCTTTGACTAAATTGCCGTGACTACTACTTCAAGTCAGTTGAATCTGTTCTTGGCATTATGTATAATTACTATGTCCAATACATTCTATATTGCCATCTTATTACTTCTCTCACCTATCCCTCACACCCTTCCTGAATAAAATTTTTTGTCCATGTTCTAGTGAGGGCCTTTCTGAATTCCGATTGCATCTTCTTACATAAATAAATCCTCATCTAACTAAGTTTTATAGTTTTGACATAGGAAAATATTCATGACTTGGTATCTATTACACCACGTAACTATTTATATAAGTACTTACCAAAATGCAAATCTTGATGTCAATATTGGATGTACAAGTTCCTACAATGGGCATTACAATAGCAAAATTTGAGTATGACATGCAATTTAATTAAAATTTTGGGAATTTCAACACACTGTGTTTAGGTTCTTGCTTTTTATTGAAAGAATTTTATTGCTTGTGTGTTTTATCAGAATTTTTAGAACTCATGTTTCATATTATCACATACACACCTTCCTTGTTTTTCGAAGGAGGGAAGGGGTAATAAACATTTCCAACATTTAAAAATGCTCAAAAATTAGAATTTCCCACACATCCGTTTAAAAACAATACCTGCCTTTGTTGCATCTAGCCTGTAGTTTGAGGCAAATATTAACATTTAAACTTTTAATTGTAAAAATTGCAAAAAATGTCAAAATTTCTAACAGTTCAAGGAAAAATATAAAATATTACAAGTCATGTCATAAAATAATTATGAATTTTTCCTTTTTCATAAGTACACACATTAAACATTATGTATTATATTTTTTGGCGAACCACGGCGCATATTCACAATGTATAAACACTCTAAAATCTTCATCCTAGCTGCCATTTAATATTATGCCATTTAATTTTAGGTTTATAAGTAGTTGTTATTGCATATATTATAGTCTAAACATTTTACAATAAACTAATAAACTCCCGTATTTCAAATAATGCATCATTATTATGGATTTCTGTTCCTCCATCCGACACGAATAAGAAGTTAAAGATAAATGGGTTATCATTCTGATGGAATTATAATACTATTTTGCTAACTGTGCTTGCATTAAATACAATTAATGCAAATTTAGCCTATTAAAAATTTTTACTAAAATACTGTTATTCAAGCTGCGTATTGTGTTCCATGTTTGTTATAATGTTTAAGTTTTTTTTTTTTGAAAAAAGAGACATTAATGTTTGAAGCTAATGCTATTTTTTATTAATGAAATATTCCCAAAACTAATGATTTAAGTAGTTTTCCTGAAAGTAAACATATTTGCATCGTTTCATAAATTTCTTTCAATGAATGTTATTACCTGTAAGGTGATAAAACTCCAAAAGGGCACGGTCGGTAAAGTAAATAAAAACTAAACCATTTATATAGTTTCACGGCATTTGTAAACAATAGATAAGAGCTAGTGGTTAGGTCTATTAATTATTCTCAAGGTATCACCCTATTTTCCAAGGCACTAAAGAGATCGAGGGATTGAATTCTTAGAGAATGATTTAAAAGTTGGTGCGGTAACACAGAGAGTTTCTTATTGTGATTTGATCTTCAGTATGTATTGAAAAATGTATGTCTAATTCATTATACCTATTCAAAACATGTAAAAAAAGTCCTAGGTAAAAACGATTTGTACGCTTGGGAGACGTTATTCAGTTCCATACATTTAAGATAAAATATGCGTTTTTACAACCCTTAAACTTTGAATAAAAAACCTTAAGTTGTATGGGAAGTTATTTAAATAACCCTTCCTTGCACGTTCAGCAGATTGTTTAGTAGATAAAACTCGAATGTCAAATTTTGGAGACCAGTTTTCAAGTCTAAATCCTCACAAATAGCAATTATGGTACTTCCCGTCCTTCCTAAAGATTGGTAAAATACTAATAGGTAACAAAACTACAAGCAACTTTCAAACTACACATAAAAAGGGATGACTTCTTTCCTAACATCAAAACAATAGTTATCAGAATTTTTATTTAAGGATTCTTAAGACGAGGCATAAATTACGGCATGAAAATCGCAAAGATTACGCTTTTACTTTGTAAAAACGTTGTATTATCAGATTATAAATGATGAAAATATTTTGCAAATTACAACAAAATCTCAGGAGTTTAACAATAAACTAATGACAAAGCATACATATTTTAACTTCTGTTTAAATCTCGCAATGTTCACTTCTGTTCTTTTCAGTGTCCTGGAGTTACCAAACAAGTGCCTTCTTGAATCCATATTCAAACTTAGTCTCCAATAATCGCGGATCTGGCCAGCTGGACTTTCCCAGTGCCAAGAACTCTCATCTCATATACATTGTACCTATCAAGTTTATTAATTTAATGCGTTTTAACACCTGACGTTATAATATAATGATATCTGAATTATTTCTCTTGGGTAAAATGTACCTTTCCTTGACTAACATTCAGTAATCTCTATACAAAGATAAACGAGCTCTCACAGTGTATTTGTCTGACACTCTAGAAACAAATGGAATAAAATTTAACGAACAGAGATCTTAAGCACAACTTAAAAGCGTGTAAGCATGCTGCATAACACAGATGTCAAGAAATCTGAAAGTCAAATGACAGCAAAATAGTAAAGAATTTCCACTTAAAATGGAGCAAATGTTAATATTTTATGAAGTTCCATACACTTCCAAAAATGTCGCATTCAATCAGGAGCAGACTTTCAGCACTTTAAGCATTATAATGTTCACAGTACTTTAAGAGATGTAGTAGAGTGGAAGTTTCTTTATAAATAAATTTCTTTACACAATATATGCATTGTGCAAAGTATAATTGTCAATCCTTTTATAACTCTTGTGTGTGTTTTTCCTTTTATGTATATTTTGATAAATATTGTAACTTAACACTAACCGATAAACTGATAGTCAGATCAAACACGCACATGAGGGTATTCAAAATGGTGTACGTGTAAATATTTACAATAAATAATAAAATCTTTTGAAGCTAAGTGAAATAATCGATTGTTTTTCATTAAAGATATCTGCACAAGGTGGAGAGGTCTTGTAAACATCATATTTTGAATCGAGTTTGGCTAAGAATTTAGTTAAAAGATTCTTTATAGCATAAACTTTATTAACAGCATCTATTTATTTCACTGATTACATAAAATATCAGCAATAAATAGGAAGAGAACCATTGTTTAAAAACAGCAGAAATTGGATTTCATAACAATATACGAATCGACGCTTTTAAGACATATTTTTTTACTTCTGAAATATTGTTAAATATCAAGACAATTAAATAAATAAAAACTTTCATACACCGTAGCAATTGAAAAATGCTTTTAAATGCTCTCATTAAAAATAAATTCAAAAATGTTTAAAATATGATAATAATTTCAAGGATTGAGTGTGAGATACAAATTTCCAATTAGGAGTGTTTACGGCAACATTAAGAAACATGAAAGAATATATATCTTAAAAGAGATCCAGGTTCAAACGACAGGAGTGGAATGAGTTCATTACAGTTCTGTCCACTACAATGATAG
Organism: Dolomedes plantarius; assembly: GCA_907164885.2. NCBI lineage: Eukaryota > Metazoa > Arthropoda > Arachnida > Araneae > Dolomedidae > Dolomedes > Dolomedes plantarius. The sequence goes on along the minus strand of OU015500.1, from coordinate 14,067,189 downwards.
ATAAATAATAACAGACACATAAAGAACCTGCGAAAATTTTCGGTGACGGAACAAATGAAAAACATTTGGCGCACCCCCCCCTCCCCACACACACGCACGCACGGACACACACACACATGTATATATATATATATATATATATATATATATATATATATATAGATATTAACAAAGTCTAACATCTACCGTTGGACTCAAAAAGTAAAGGTATTGTGTCTACAATTGTTCTGAAAAAAGTTTCCACTGAAGTTACATTAACCAGGATATTCCATTTTCTTCGAAGTTCAGTAACTTCAAAGACATCAGGAGCAGTTATGTAAAGGAAACGAGTTAAGGGATGTTTTAGAGGTACAATCATATTTTGTCAAACATATTTCCACCGACAGGATCGGATGGAAGGTAGAGAAAGTGTCAAAAGAAATTTTTAAAATGCGTAGGAATCAGGTGCCATAGAAATAAAAGTAAAAATAAATAAAAGAAAATATGTCAAAAATTGAAATATTAATGAGTTTGACACTAAGAAATTGCGTGTATAAAGAAATGTCGTTGTTATTCCTGCATTTTTTGTTTGACTGCAGTTTTTCCTACTCGAAAAAGAGCAAAGTAACAAAAGTTGAAAGGATGATGGGGTAGTTAAAAAATACATTCTTTTCCTAAACAATAATTGAGTTAAAACGATATTCAAGCTTTTGTATTAGCCACATAGATCCCCTCAACGGAAGCATAATCTACTGTACTTTATCTGCACAAAATAATTTTATATTTATAAACATGTCTATTGGATAACGCTAGTCAAACATGAAAATTTCAGTAAAACCTATATCAAGTTAGAACTAAAACAAAGTATGCAATATTATTTAATTCAAAAAACAATATGTACTACTCTATATGTAACGTTCTGCTAACAAGGAGAGTGAAAAAAATTTTCCCGGGCAGAATCGATGAAATTTAGCTAAATAATGTTTATATTGACTTAAATGTTACATCGTTCTGGGCAGAAACTGGACCAATCCTCCGCAATAATAGTTTTAGATTCAAACTTTTGTAAACGTGTTGGGTAGATGTTCATCACATTAATTGTATCAAAATTTGTTATTGCTTATTAATTTCTTTGCAATACTTCGAATATAAAAGTATGTAACACATTTAAACAAATCTAATTTTGTTTTAAAGGAAGCAATAAAGAATTTAAACAGAATTTACGTTCTACAACCCAATTTCTTTTGTTAAAAATCCGTATACACTTGCGGGTAACACATACAAAGTTCGCTCAATATTTTCACTTCCTTAGAAAATCGTAAAACCTGAGAGACTTAAATTAAAGACGTTAGATCACGGTAATAAAAAATTAAATTGGAAATAATTTGTTTCTTACAAAAACTTCCTATCTGAATACACGTGTATTTTTAATCTTTGTCCCCATCAGTATTTTTAAAGTAGTGTGTGGTAACCTATCGAATTCAACAACTAGTTAATTTAATTAAAGTAAAGTTTTGCCATGTAAAATTTATTCTACAAATTCTGTTAATATTCATCAGATTAATTCCTATATTTTTATCCTGTATATGTCATTGAAATTTTTAGTATTCATTTGTTTTCCAAAACTTTATTCCTTTGATGTATGGAAAAGTCTTTCAACATTAAATTATATTTTGTGAGATATTAAGCAATATGTTTTACTCTCATTTTTTAACATGTTTTATTATATGAATATTTTATGCTCGTCTTTGTATGATAACGTATAACGTTGGGATAACGCAACGTTAACATAGCGAAAATATTTTCTTTGCATAGAATTTTTTTTTATACTGTGGATATGAGGATGCTTCAAAATATTTTTCATTAAATAGCGGGAAAACCTTCTCAAAGGAGGAAGAGCAAATGCTAGTATATATCATGTCAGAAACGTATTCAATTTCATTTCCAAAAAAATTTATTCACATATGAAAATAAATATTGCTTTAATGGAAAATATGATTGACCTACTGTCTGCGATGATTTCTTTCACTTTCTCATTCATATTTATTTTTTTAATATTACGTACATTTATTGAAGATGTTCAATATTATTAAAAAATATTTTTTTTGTATGTTAGAAAATTGAAGGGATACCTTTTTCGGCCATCTTCTTATGTATGAGAATTGTCTACTTTTAATAACTTATTGCAGTATTAAAAGAACCTAAGGAAATTTATACCGAAAAAGCTAGCCGAACGGTGGCCGAATGGCTAGGACGCTGGCGTTTTGTACCGGAGTCTGTGGGTTTGAATCTCACTCTTGGCATGGACGTTTGTAGCTGTTCGGAATCGGCTATAAGCAGTAGTTCTTGGTTTAATTAGCCCTAGCGTAGCAAAAATTGACTCTAACGCTCCAAATCAAACAGAAAATGCTCAATTCTCTCTACATAGCTCTTCTTGATATACAAGCTATTGTCAATATATGCCAGTAAATATAAAGATATATATACAGTCATACCTCCCTTAACGGACACTCCCGAATAGCGGACACCTCTAATTAACGGACAATTTTACGAGTCCCAGTCCTTTTTATATAGGACAATCCATGTTATACCCTCTGGATAGCGGACACTCCGAATAGCGGACAGGTATTTTTGAAAAACTTTCAATTTTGTTTACAACGAGCTTTTCCCGAATCCTCCCTTCCGTACTTGATACAATGCCATTCTTCTGCCCCCACCCTCACCCTTTCTATCTTCCTATTATTCCAAAACTCCCCGTCTTTCTTGGAATTTAGAGGCGCGAAACTTGTTTGGAGGGGCTTGGTAGTTGGTCACAGACGACGCTAAAACTTTACTTGTCTATTCAGTTTAGTGTGACAGTGCAAACTGATTCAGATCGTGTTAAAATGGTGTCGAGAAGGAAGAGATTGAATTTGAAAGAAAAAAAATTGACGTTTTGGAAGTTGCTGAAAAGAAAAGCTAAGCGTTCGTAGACTTGCCGAACGTTTCCACGTTGGTATACCGCAGATTAGTGAACTTTTGAAGGATAAAGAAGGAATTCAAAAAATGTGGGTCTTGAATTCGAATGAAAATTTGAAAAATTTGAAGTTTCGTAAGACAGAAGCAAGTGAAATTGACGAAGTGTTGATGAAATGGTTCCGTTCTGCTCTCTGCAAAGAAGATTCCTGTAAGTGGTGTTTTGCTCCAAGAAAAAGCCAGAGAAGTCGATGACAGTTTGGGATTAGAAACTTTTAAGGCCTCAAATGGATGACTGGAAAAATTCCGGACACGTCACAACATATCTTTTAAACTGATTTGTGGCGAAGAAAAGTCTGTAAATTCAAATGAAGTAACAGATTGGACTGGAGAGCTTAAATCGTTGGGCAAAGGATATGATGACAGAGACATTTTCAATGCCGATGAGACAGACCTCTTTTACCGCATCCTTCCAAACAAGACCTTATGTTTTAAGGGTGAAAAATGTAGTGGCAGGAAAATTTAAAAAGAATGGCTTACTCTTTTACTGAGTTACAACATACTGGGAGACTTCGATACTCCATTTGTTATTGTAAAAGCTCAGAAGCCTAGATTTTTCAAGAACATTGATGTACGAAATCTTAGTGTTCCGTGGAAGTCAAATAAGAAAGTATTGGTTAGTGGAGTTAAACAACAAAATGAAAAACAATAAAAGAGAAAATCATTCTGTTCATGGACAATGCTACTTCCCATTCTGATGATTTAAAGCTCAAAATTGTTAATTTAGTTTTCTTGCCTCCTAACACCACTCTGATGCTATAGCCACTTGATCAGGGAATTATCCACAGCTTTAAAGTACGATACAGAAAGCTGCTTCTGAGACATGTGCTTTCACAGATTATCTACTGCAAATACAGCGGAGAGTTGGCAAAATCCATATCTGTTTTGGATGCAATTTCTTGAACTACGTCAGCCCTAAAAAGTTGGAACCTGGGTGCGTTCTAATATGTTTTAAGAAGGCGGGATTGTTGAGTACAAGCGAAGTGGCAACTGACAGTACTACTGAAAAAAAGCGAAAACGAACTGGGGATCTAGTAGCCAATTTGGATTCAAATGTCAGCGTTGAAGAGTATGTCAAGATCGACGACGATTTATACATTGAGGAAGAAAACCTTCATGTTTCCAATTTCATTTCACCGCTGAAGCATTGGCCCTTTCTGAGGATGATGATGAGGACTGCAAAATCAAAGATTATTCAGAAGCACTGAAATACAGCGACAATCAAAGCAGTTCTTTCTGCACAATGAAGATTCGGAGGGACTTGCAAAGCTAAATCGTATGAAGATTCACCTTGAAACAAGTTTTCTGTGTAAAAAAGAGAAATCAAACTTTGTTAACAGATTTTTTCAGTAGTAATTAAAATAATTTAACTCTTATACATTGTGTTTTGGGATTATTTAATGGAAAATAAAAGGATTGGACTAAAATTAAAAGGTAAATTAGCAAATTGTTAATCTTTTCTTACCTAATTAATTTTTCCTTTTTAGTTAAATTTCAGTCATATTTTTCAATCAAATGTCAAACAGAAGTGCAAAAACTTTTTTTATAAAAAGGTTGTCCTCCCCAATAGCGGACACCTCCTAATAACGGACAAAACCTTTGGTCCCGTGACTGTCCGCTTTTCGGAGGTACCACTGTATATGTAATAAATTAAATATTATGCCCTCCATTCTAGCATTTAAATTCCCTTTCCTAAGTCCAATCCCCACTAACATTACTTTATCGCTTTAAGGCCCTTAGCAACAGAACTTCCCATGAAAAGCATGTCTATGCATTTCTACACGTGTACATGTTCGAATTCAGGCGTGGGTTCGCATCGCGAACCCCGATATTCTGCTGACCCTACAAAATAACAATCACATGCTTTTTTCGCCCTCTCGCGCGTAAGGTTGAAAGGTGATATTCGCTTCCGAGCTGTCTTCTGAAATGGACGGATGTACTTTTGTCGCTCCAATAAACGATTCGGCCAGACTGCTCAAAATTTTATTCCTTTCAGGCTGAGTCTAGCTCCAACCATGTAAATATGAGATAGTTTTCCTTTTCAGGTTATATTTTAAGGACGTGGTGTAATGGTATTACACACACACACACACACACACACACACACATATATATATATATATATGTTTTAAAGTAAATAAACAAAACAACGCCTCGTTTTGTCTTTATGATAAACGAGATCATTATAATTTTAATACAGTTAGGATTATGTCTTGGAATAACGTACTTCATAAAAATATAAAGCGTAACTTAATAATAAACCAGTTAACGCGTTGTCTACGCTTACATTCAAATGTAATTAACATGGATTTTAGAATAAAAAAATACAAAAAATTAGATTCTGAACAGGGTTTCCCTATAAAATTCATTACCTCAATCTTAACCCAGTTTTTTAATCTAAATAATACAGTTTGAAAACAACGTTTCATCTTATAGATGGCAACAGTAATACCCTATATTTGACTGTAAAAGTGTGTGTGTTGGTGAGTCGTGACGCTGGCTTGGTGAGGTGGTATGTCCTTAAATGTATTGTTGTATTTTATGTTTATTTTTATTATTATTATTATTTATTTATTTATTTTCTTAGCGTTTTAATTAATATTATTTAATGATAACCTCTGGTTTAATTTGTTTGTCTCACTTTAATTGTTTTCACTTTTTTATCTATAAGGTTTTGGTGTTGTAGCCGACCACCGGGAGTGATGCCCGGACAGAAAACATGTTTAAGGGGATGGTGGACCTTTCACAGCGATTTTTGAAATTTTTGCCACAGAGATATGAAACTTTTCTTATATATTCATTAAAGTCTAACAATATTAAACACCTTATAAAATTTTATAGATATTTTAAAAAAAATATTTTATAATTAAAAAATTGAAATTAAATTACCCTTCTTTAAAATGCTCCTTGCGACTCAATTTTAAACTTTTCCCCTTAATTTTGCATTTATGTTGCTTATAAATACTTTCTGAACAGAGTTATGTATTTTTTTGTACTTTCGTTGAATAGTTAATTTTCAGAAAATATTTTTATGCTTGTACTCTGAATTTTCTTGAAATTTTTGTACTTTTGTACACTTAAGTTAAACTTTGATAACCTTAATGACCTCGAATCATAAAATGGATACATAACTTTATTTTCATATATTACAGGAGTCTTTATTATAAATTTCATAAACTTTCGTCAAAAATTATGACGCGAGGAGCATTTTAAAGACTTGCAAATCTGGAAATTACTCATTTTGAGAAAAATACATTTAAAACATGTTTTTTCACCTACCTTTAATACTAACTTTTGTAAAGCCATCAAGTTTTCATTTTACTTTTCACTACATATTTTAAATGCATTTCATTCCAATATTTACATGTTTTTAAAATATTAATACATCCCCCCAAAAAATTCCAATTTTTGCTCGATTTTTGGTAATTTGAAAGTCCACCATCCCCTTAACCGGGGATGGAGGGTCACAACTCCCTCCAGTCATCAACTATAACACCTCCATTTCTTTTCTGTTTTAATACTTTTCTATTTTAAATTATTGATATCTGGGTTTACCGTATTATTATGTCACTACATCCCCCTATAGTTTGTTATTTTTCAACTATCTAATATTATGTAAAAAAGATTTGTGAGCAGCTTAGCTCCTAAATTTTATTTACTCTCTCTCTTAATTAGCTTTTTACCAGAATTATTAAAATTTTCAATTACTCAATGTATCATCCCCAAATGTTAAAAATAATAATATTAAGAATAGAGAAATACAGATAAAAAAATTACTATTTAACACTGAATTACTATTGAAAATAAAAAGAAATATGGTTACTCTATGACGAACTAAAAACTTGGTACGTGTACTCAGCAGCTCTATAACTCAGTAAAATGTTGAAAAACATAATATTGAGAATACAGAAATACACATTAAATTTTACTATTGTACACAATAAAAAAAACATGTCTCTTCAATGACAGTTTATCATACCAATAAACTGGAGAAAAACTTTATGACGATTCACACCATATTAATATGCAATGCTAATATCAAAAATGTAAAAGCTAAAATATTCTTCACATTGTAGAAACATGCCATGCAGAGAAAAATTAAAATCTGACATAAATGCACATAAAGTAGAAATAAATATACTATTTGATGATGAAAAAACTCAAAAATTAAAATATACGTTGTTTTAGAGCTTTTCTTTATTTTAGGCTCTACATTAAATTTATTATTTTATATCGTAAAGTATTCCTTTTCTAGTTGGTACCCATCAAAACATGATGGTTGGATAGTAAATAAATGTACTAAATACACGAATCATATTCAACAAATCCTCGCCAAATGTTGAAAATCATAAATGATGAAGAGAGAAATACATTTAAATAATTACTATTAAAGATAAAAAGAAAATATGGTTACTCAATGACAAACTAAAAACTTGGTACGTGTACTCAATAACTCTATTAACTCAGTAAAATGTTGAAAATCATAATACTGAGAATACAGAAATACATATTAAAAATTGCTATTGTACTCAATAAAAAGAAATACGACTTTTCAATTTGAGTTTATCATAACTAAAATCTGAAGAATAGCTGATGAGACTCACACCGTATTAATATGCAATGCTAATATCAAAAATGTAAAATCTAAAAAATTCTTCACATTATAGAAACATGCCATGCAATGAAAAATTAAAATTTGACATAAATGCACATAAAGTAGAAATAAATATACTATTTGATGATAAAAAAACTCAAAAATTAAAATATACATTGTTTTAGAGCTTTTCTTTCTTTTAGGCTCTACATTAAATTTATTAATCTATATTTTAAAGTATTTCTTTGAACACAACATTAGATGTTATTTTGCCTTTTGGTTCTATTTGTACCTTTAAGTTTTGAAATGATCAGGCTCGAGACATAGCCACATATAACTGACCATGGCTGAATACTGGTTGTGGAAGATAGAGACCGACTTTATCAAAAGTTTGACCTTGGGCTTTATTAATAGTCAAACAAAAGGCAAGTCGAATGAGAAATTGCCGTCTCTTAAATGAAAAAGACAAACTGGTGTCTGAAGGAGTTAAATCTATTCGAGGAAGTAAAACTCTCTCACCAGCATTGTTACCAGTTATAATTTCCATATCCAAGAGGTTGTCATACATGTTATGAACAACTAATCTTGTTCCATTTAATAATCCCTGAGAAGGATTTAAGTTACGCTGGAGTATGACTATTGATCCAGATTTCAACTGTAAATTGTGAAGCAACAAACCACTTAATTCTAAACTGTTCAGGAATTCAATAGGATACTTTAGAACTTCATTTGCATCCTCAGTTATTAAATAATTGCAGCTTGTATAGGATCGTAAATTTTCTGGTAATAAGTCAAGTATGAATTTATTTTATTGCAATGCTCATTTTTTGGTGCTAATATAGAAACTTTTGAAAAGTTAATGATTTTATCTGGTGAATTAAATTTATTTCCATATATTTCTGAAACAATATTATTTTTAGTAATTATAAGAGATGACAATTCAATTGTACTATTTTCTTCCTCATTTATAGATGGATATTCACCATTCCCAATTTTAAGTAGAAAGTCTGCAAATTCTAATCCCTCTAATTCGCATTATTTCTAATTGGTATTATTTTGTTCAACTACTGATATAATATGATCTATAATAATTTTTTGTTCTTCATTAGGGTGTTGTAATACTGTAATAAGGTTATTATTGGTAGGAAAATGACTATTTGAAATTATGGGTAAATTTTCAATAACTGGTAATTTAAAGGCAGATACAGAAGTTGAATGCTGTAGAAAAATACTGTTTACATCTCTAAGAGCTAACTGATAACTAACATTATTGTCATAGAAAAAAAGGTAATCTTCTGAAAGTGGTTCCTTGAAAGTATTCCATAGATGTAATACATCATTTGGCTGTTGAAATATGCAAATATAAGAAAATAACTGCCGCATTTGAAAAGGCATTTGGAAAACGGAAGTTTCCTTCAAATAACGCATCCATTCTGAATCATCCAGAAGTAAACCACGTTGCATTGCTGCTTCTTTAAAAGTGGAATAAAAGATTCCTTTATATGGCCTAATATCTACAAAACTGGTGGTCTCCGTAACATGAAGCAATAATAAAAGGAGATAGTGCAACATGAAAAATGGCAAACTGGTGAATGAAGGAGTTACATCTATTCAAGGAAGTAAAACTCTCTCACCAGCATTGTTTCCAGTTATAATTTCCATATCCAAGCAGTTATCATACATGTTATGAACAACTAATCTTGTTCCATTTAATAATCCCTGAGAAGGATTTAAGTTACGCAGGAGTATGACTATTGATCCACATTTTAACTGTAAATTGTGAAGCGGTAAACCACTTAATTCTAAACTGTTCAGGAATTCAATAGGATACTTTAGAACATCATTTTAATCCTCAGTTATTAAATAATTACAGCTTGTATAGGATCGTAAATTTCCTGGTAATAAGTCAAGAACCTATGAATTTATTTTATTGCAATGCTCATTTTTTGGTGCTAATGTAGCAACTTTTGCAAAATTAATGATTTCATCTGGTGAATTAAATTTATTTCCATATATTTCTGAAACAATATTATTTTCATTAATTATAAGAGATGGCAATTCAATTGTATTTTCTTCCTCATTTATAGATGGATATTCACAATTCCCAATTTTAAGTAGAAAGTCTGCAAATTCCAATTCCTCTTGTTTTGCACGCATATTAATGGAAAGTTTAAATACCTTAAAAAGTGGCCACAGTGGTGAAAGTTTAATACAATTCTGTATAATTGTTTGTCTAGAGGCATGTGGAACAACAGGTAAAACTTGTCTAAAATCTCTACCAAGAACAATAACCTTTCCTCGAAAAGGTATGTCAGTATCCATAATATGCTTTAGAAGTCTGTTAATGCACACCAAATCAAGTTTATTAGCCATTGGTGTTTCATCCCAAATAATAAGTCTAGCAGATTTGATATTTTCTGCCTCTTTGCTATTCAATTTTAGGTATGATACAGAGGCAATTTAAAACGACTGTGTACAGTACGACCATTCGGTAATAACACAGCAGCAATTCCAGTCCAAGCTACAGCAATTACTTCAAAACCAAATTCTGAACATCTATGTATAAGGTTTTTATAAACAAATGTTTTTCCAGTACCACCTGGTCCATCAATAATAAAAGCATTACACATTTTGGTATTATTTTCTTCAACTACTGATATAATATGATCTATAATAAATTTTTGTTCTTCATTAGGGTGTTGTAATACAGGAATAAGGTTATTATTGTTAGGTAAATGACTATTTGATAGTATGGGAAAATTTTCAATAATTGGTAATTTAAAGGCAGATACAGAAGTTAAATGCTGTAGAAAAATACTGTTAATATCTCTAAGAGCTAACTGATAACATTATTGTCATAGAAAAAAATAATGTTCTGAAAGTGATTCCTTAAAAGTATTCCATAGATGTAATACATCATTTGGCTGCTGAAATATGCAAATATAAGAAAATAACGGTCGCATTTGAAAAGGCATTTGGAAAACTGAAGCTTCCTTCAAATAACGCATCCATTCTGAATCATCCAGAAGTAAACCACGTTGCATTGCTGCTTCTTTAAAAGTGGAATAAAAAATTCCTTTATATGTCCTAATATCTACAAAACTGGTGGCCTCCGTAACATGAAGCAATAATAATTGAAGATGGTATCTTTCTGTTTCAGATGGTGCAACATTAAATAATCTACCAATTATTTTTCCAAATTTGACTTTTCTTTTCCACAGACACACATTTTTATCCCGGATATATATATATATATATATATATATATATATATATATATGGACTTTCAGTGGTAAGGTTCTTATTCAATTCAAACCATGCAATCAACTCAGTATTTTTCAATTTAGCTTTTAACAATGCATAAGATGCATTATCAATGTTAAAGTAAACCTGTTGTTCATTAGGTAAATGCACGGGCAATCGGATAATAGTATGTGATTGTTCATGCATGGGATATGCAAAAATTCTGTATGCAGCTTCAGTTGGTCTAACATACCTAGTATTTAAAAACATTGATATTTCAGCATGATGTAAAAAATTATCATCGGCAGTTACTTGAATATTTGCACAGTCATGGCCTTTGTATACATACTTATGCAAGTATTTTACACTATGCACACTTGTACAAATTTCAACATTTATGTGTGCTTGAAAGTATCTTAAGAGGAAAGCATTGTATGGCACTATAAAACGGTTATCAATGTCAATTTTGACCCCATTGATTAGTTTAGAAAAAGTTCTTCCATTATTTCTTCGCCGATAGCGAGGGTAACCATTCACATTTTCTTTAGTTACTAGCACAAATGCCCTTGGATATTCCTTTTTACATTTCCCTTTGTCCATACAAATAGAATATGGATTTAATTGCCCACACGGTCCATGTACCATATGAGATTTCACCAAGTAAAATAAGATAGTATCATTAGGGTCAGGTATTTCTGCAGACACAACATTATATCTTCGATTTCTCGCAGCTTACAATGTTCTTTTAAGTATAATAATAAATGAATATGAGGCAAGCCTCCTTTTTGGAATTCTACAGTGTATATAAATATTTGTACCTCTCCAAAAATCTGTTTTATAGTAATTAATCTTAGGAGTTCTTTAACTTTAGCATGAAATACACGAACTAAGATATCTGGTCTATTATTTGCAGTTTCATGTGAATGAATACTATTAACAATTTCAGGTCACAAAGGATTACAGGTAAAATTAATAAAAATATCAGGTTTACCAAATTTCCGAACAATGGTCATAGCATCCTAATTTTACGATGTCTGTCTTTTGTATGATAAATACAGTGCGAAACAGCGCGAAACAGCGCGAAATAAAAAATTTCCATCACCGAGAGAGATAGAAACACTTCTCGGATAAATGTGTTTACCGGAATAAACGTATATATCATTAAAACATGTCATTGAGCATGCGCAGAAATTGAGTATCTAAAGCCAGATTTAAACATGATACTTAGCATGCGCAGAAAGCAATTTTTAATTGCAAATTATCGCTAATTAATAGAAATTTCGGTTACAGAAACCAAATTCGACAAATCTACATATTACAATCTTTCGTTTAAGACAAAAATGAAGTAAATTGATGCAGTAGTTTTCTCTCACGGACTGCCCAAAAAGTCAGCTTAGCAACTTAAATATAATATATATATATATATATATATATATATATATATATATAATATATATTATATATATATATATATATATTATATATATATATATATATATGTATATATATACAGTGAATCTCGATCTATCGTTTTTCAAGGGACCCGATTGAAATGAACGATCAATGCTGGAAAACGATAGATGCGGAAAGATAACAAAGCAATATGATCGTTCTGGGACTTGATAAACCTGAAACTGTAAATACGGAAAAAAACGTTGGATCCGAAAACGATCGCTCGAGATTCTACTGTATATATAGATAATATATATATATATATATTATATAAGATATATATATATATATATATATATATGTGTGTGTGTGTGTGCGGGTGTGTGTGTAGCATACCGGCACGGCCCGGTCCCGTGGAAGGATGATCGGAACCGGAATGCCACAGAAGGGAAAGTCGTAGCCGTGTGGCAAAAAAAAATCGCTTTTCACATCGGCAAATACTGTTTGACATTTTGCTACAACGATCACAGCAGTTTAACAGAGTCACACCAAAACCCGCTCTTGGAAGCATGTTTTACTTATTATAGACTTTACGAGCCTCGTCATATGACCTATTAGCTCTACAATTATTGGGTAAACCCAGGAATCTGGGACAGAAGCCACATTTTTTTTTATATAAGTTTCGCGCGAGAGATTGGGGATTTGAAGGGACGATATATTGATTGCCTACTTTAGATTTTAAGAAACTTACAATTTCTTTGTTCTTAAAACGAAAACGAAATTAACTTTACACCTAAGGGAATTTAAAAGAATTTAGAAATTATTTAAGGTTTTTGGGTTTTGTATGTTATATGTATATATATATATATATATATATATATATATATATATATATATATATATATATATATATATATATATATATATATATATATATATATATGTGTGTGTGTGTGTGTGTGTGTGTATTAAGTGAACATTTTAATTTGTTGTAAGATTTGTAATTAACCTTTTCCTTACGGGGTGGATTAGCATGTATCCCAAGAATACGGGCCCCAAAATGAATATATATATATATATATGTAACCCCCCTTAATGGCTTAGTGGCCATTCTTACAAAGGGGGTATGAAATTTCCCGTTCTAAAGAGGTAATTAGAAAAATGGGCCCCGTAAGCTAAAGGTTAATATTTTGAAAAGTTGGCCCTCGAATGTTTTAAATTAAGATGTTTTGATGTTTTTTTGTTTTTTTAATAAAGTTATTCGTAAATTAGACCATATTTTAAACGTTATCTGAATAAAATTCGCAACTAAACAACACATGTTTGTGCGACAGAAAATGGATAATTTTCATGTATATCAAGAAACATTAGATACATCAGATACTGAAAACGGCTGAAAATTTTCGCTTTGAGCTCTTTCGTTAATTTACTTTTTATTCAAATTCCGTGCTATTAGAGTAAACATATTAAATGAGTGAAAAAGTTGCTTATGTGGCTTTTATTTCATCTGAAAAATAGGGGGGAAGATACTAGTCAAGGATTTTAACGAATTATAACATTAGGATAATCGAAATAAACATATGGGGAGTTAATTCATTTATTTCACTTTCAAGCAACTATAGGGATTTGAATTTTTTTCTTTTTTAATGGTATCGTTAGTTACACAGACATGTATTTTGGGCCTCTAAAACTGTTTTCACCAGGTCCCGAAAAATATTTTTTCATAGCTCTTGATAGAATGCATTTATATATGGGTAGCAGTATGATTATTTTAATCGTAACTTTTTATAATAAGTAATATAACATGAACATTATTATACAAAAATATTAAAAAATAGACTTAAACATTCAATAATTCTATGTGGTAGTTCTACCTGATACCTGCAAAAAAAAACAGAAAAAGGAATAAGAATATTACGGCGAATAATACCTTAAGTTATAACCAGCATATATTATTATTACAGTATTTTATTACTAACACAATAAGTATGTCAAAGTTTAAAAATTACATTATTAGATTTCTGTTCGTTTAAGATTTTTAATTTCTATATTAAAACGGCCAATAATCAAATAAATGACCTTTATTGAAAATATATTACTTTTTCATAATTATAAAATGCTGAATATTTATAAAATTGCATTTATTTCTTTTACAAGAAATAAATAAATCATTTATATTTAACCGTAATTATCGATTTTAAAAGCGGTATATAACAGAAGTATTCAGTAAGAAAAATAACCCAATTGTTAATTCATCAAACATTTCCTTTTTCACGAAAGTAATTTTAAGGGGAGAGTATTCATTTCCGTTTTTGGTTAACACAATTTAAAACAAATATCCCGGCTATACAATACATGTATCAAAGTGCCATTTATAGAGACCAACTTTGCAGTTCAAGACTTTGAAGTAACAATAATGCTTCAGGAAGCTATTCCAAACACCTGCAGTAACAACATTTGTTCATAGAAGCCCTATAATTACTTTCTTTCTAATCACAAAGTTTGTTTCCCACTGAATAGATCTTGAAAATGCAAGCTATAATGAAACTTTCTTAAGGGAACTTATAGTTGCGTTCGCTTAATTTGCACCTCATTTGAACACACTATTGTTTTCAAAGAAATGAGACCTTTAATGTATTTCTATGACTGTCAGCTGATTGTTTTAAAAAGTTAGTTTGTTGCGCATACACATTAGATTAAGGTAACATTAGACTCAAACATGGAAGTTTTCTGTATTATGTGGAAGTATCATTCCAAAAGATCTCAAAGAAAGTAAGATAGAATCAATTATATTATTTTAAATTATTGATTAAATTGTAGGAAATGGTTTCGTGTACTAGCAATTTAATTTTTAATTTTGGCATTATGTAGTACATGACAGAATTGAGCTATTATGTTTCGGATTATTGGAACATGAATAAAGTAAGTAACAAACTTCCAAATTTCAAAAGAGAAAAAATGTGAAATTTGTAAAATGATGTACCGAATATTTCTAAATACAATTATTTTGTTCTAATATATATAAGATTCTGCAAAGGAAGGAAAGTGGGACTGTAGATAAAACATCTAACTCAAATTCTTGATTTATGAATTTGCTTATCTACAGTATTTTCCTTTTCCTTTTTAATTAGAAACATCATTTGCCAGATTTTTGGGTAAATATTTTTTTCAATATGTCTATAATTTTTTTCTGTTTATCTACTATTGAAATCGTTGTAAGTAAATACTTTAGTTTTAACGTCTGGACCCTAATATACAGGGTGATTCAAAATGAATATAGCGATTACAAAAGACAATAACCATTTAATCGAAACGACTTTATCGATAAGAATTAAACAGAATGTAAAAGAAAGTTCAAAATTTTGTTTACATACTTTATAAATGTTCTAAGCGACTCCCTTTGCTCACACCGGCAGCAACTAAGCGGTAGTCCATTTCACGCCATACATTCTGAAGTATATGTGGAGTCACCAACGCAAGCTCATTAGAAATGCGCATCTTCAGTTCTGGAATTGTTTTCGGCAAAGGAAGCACACACACAAGGTCTTTCACATATCTCCATAGAAATAAATCGCAGGGTGTCAAGTCCAGAGATCTAGGTGGCCAAGAGCAGACCACATCGACGGTATCTCCAGTTCGACAGAGCCAACGCTTTGGAAGATGGTTAAAAAATGGGCGAACCTCTACCCGAATGAGGGGGTGTTCGATCTTGCTGAAAGATGTAATCCGTATGCCACAGCTAGATACGGATTTTACAGATTACATCTTTCAGCAAGATGGAACACCCCCATATTGGGGTATGGAGGTTCGCACATTTTTAAACCAACATCTTCCAAAGTGTTGGCTCGGTCGAACTGGAGATGTCGATGATGTGATCTGCTCTTCGCCACCTAGATCTCCGGACTTGACACCCTGCGATTTCTTTCTATGGAGATATGTGAAAGACCTTGTGTATGTGTTTCCTTTGCCGAAAACAATTCCAGAACTCAAAATGCGTATTTCTAATGAGCTTGCATTGGTGACTCCACATATTCTTCAGAATGTATGACGTGAAATGGACTACCGCATAGATGTTGTCGGTGTGACCAAGGGGAGTCGCATAGAACATTTATAAAGTATGTAAACAAAATGTTTAACTTTCTTTTACATTCTGTGTAATTCTTATCGATAAATTCATTTCGATTAAATAGTTATTGCCGTTTGTAATCGCTATATTCATTTTGAATTACCCTGTAAAACTAATTCTACATGTGTATTCCTAAAATGATCCCTTTATAGCAGTAATAAATACTTCTGGGGAAATTTTCATGAATGTTTATATTTATGATGAGGGCATGCCTCTATTTTTGTTTCTTTTAATGACAATTTTTTTCAGATTCAAGTTTATTCAACAATGTTATTGTTTTGATTGCAATCTTGATTTCAGTTGTCTCCCTTTCGTTTAAATTCTCTATATAATCATTTATAACTGAATTTTTTTATAATTATTGTTAATAAAATTTTAATTAGAACTCCCCCAAATAATTTCATCAAGTGTTATGATATGTCTTACATTCCTACACATCTTTAGAGCTACTGCTGGTGTGAAGACCATAAATTTATAAAATAGTTCCGTAACTGACTGACTGATTCACTGACTCACTGATATACAACACACAGACCAAACCGCTGGACCTAAAGGGCTGAAATGTTGCATGGCGATTCTTCTTATAGTGAAGGGGTGCATTAAGAGAGATTTTTGAAAAATTCTTCTTAGATTTTTTTAAATTAAATTTTTAAGCTGTTTTTGTAACTTATTTTAATTTTGCATTTAAAATAATAATTTAAGGGTTATAAAATTTATATCACGAGAAAGATCATAAAAAGTCCTGTAAAATGAAATATTTTTTGAACCTTTACCTCCATTTTCTGATTTTTGGTGAATTTTTAAAGATTAGTTTTTAGAAATTAATTTATTAAATGCTGATCACGTGATTTCTTTTTCTGGTACTTTAAATAAATTTATCGGCACGTGCATAACAACTAAATATACAAAAAAAAATATTTTTTTTTCTTTCTAATGCAGCAGACGATTGAATATTATCCAAATTAATATCCCTTACGATTTTTTTATAAATATATATATATATATATATATATATATAAAATTATATATATATATTTTTTACATCAATTGTAAACATTGATCGCCACATTTATTATAAATATATATATATATATATATTTTGGCATTAATTGCATACATTTACCGTTGAATTTAATTTGAATGTACTCCGTAGCGAAGCGCGGGTTTTCAGCTAGTCTCTTCATAAATGAATAAGAATAAAAATAAAATAAACTGACTACATCTTCCCCTAAAATAATAATTGCTACAATAATACTTTGTTAAAAGTAACATATCTTTTATAGAGGGCAATTTTCAGATGACAATAATAGCAATGTTTCATTAATATTATTAAATCCATTAATGGTACCTTCATTCAGAATATTCGACTTTGTTTATCTATTAATAATTGATGGATAGAGCAGTTAATCACCTAAGAATTGTGTGGTCTCTCTCTTTCTATAATGCTGAATAAAAACAGTTATTTATCCTTAAATCTTAAAATTTTTGTCTTCAAGTTTTGAAGCGCAATCTACATAAATATTATAATTCATCGCTGAATTTCACATAAATTTACACTAAATTTCTTTTTTATCGCGAGATAGTCACTGTAGTTTTATTTATGATTCATTAAATTGAAAACTTTAAAATTTTCATAAGATAATTATCAATAAAGGTGCCCATTTCAGACAGAATGTTAATTAAAATCTAAAAAGAAAATTCTCATCACCACTTGGTGTATTTTTTCTATATATTCTCGATATTATATTTTTTCACAGTGGAAAACAAATGTTCTAGTTTCAGTGCTTTGTTCCGTTTCTTTATTTATCCTATTAAGGATTCTTACTCATTTCTTAATTTATCTCTTTACTTGTTCATATATTATTAAAGGCTTACACTTTTTTTATTTTTATTATGCTTATTTTCCGTTTTTCATATGTAAAATATAGACAGAATGAAATTTTCAATAATTAATTTCATCGCAAGAAAAGTTCATGCTAGTTTAAAGTAACAGAATATTGCTGAAGATAAAGATAAATGAGTTAAAATAAAATAAGAAAGCAAAGCTCTCCAGACGCTAACATTTATAAAACTACATAACAGAAGCCATCTAATACTTTCATTACGAAAATAACCCAAGGTTACACTGATAAATAATGCATGTTTTTCACATCTTAGCCTCTTACAGCTATATCTGGCATGCCATGTCAAGAACAGATTGCTTGCAGAAGAGAAATATGAAAATAAATATAGGAATAGAGTATTTATAGAGAAGAAAGATGGAATATATATTGAATATATTGGTGTATAAATTATAACTAAAATAGCAGAAGATTTTTGAAAATTTTATTAAAAAGATTTTTTTTACATAATAAATACTGTTTAGTAAAAATTTATGTATTCCTTAATGTTTCTTCAATACTGTAGAGCTTTGAAGGAAAAATTAACTTCAAAGACCAAAAGAGAAAAATTAACTTCAAAGACCAAAAGAAAAAAATTAAAATATATTTTTTTCGAATTACATGTTTTATTTCCATTATATCCTATAAACAGACCTACCTAATATAAAGCCTACCTAATATGCAGTGTGAAGAGCCCATACCTTAGATTATGTAAAAGAAAAAGGTGATAAAGGGAAGCATATATCGTGACTGGGGAATTTATTTAATATAACTACTGAACGGTTAACAATAGAGCCAAATGAAAATAGTTCTGATAATTTAGATATAAACAAAGCTGTTTTATATATACTTGAATTCTTGTCTCCGCGTACAAAATGAGCCGAAAAACATGGACAACCAAGAACTCTGAAAACCGTAAAAAATGCAATATCGATAAGTTTTGAATCACTTACTAGCTTGTTAATATTTGAAAAAATCATTTTAATGTCCATGGCTCTAGAGAGACAGACTGGGATCAATATCAAACATTAGTAAAGTAGTATTTTAAATTCACATTATCATTCTGCGATTACGCTGAAAGCATCTGTACCACTGTTGACATACATGTTTGTAGCCATTCGGAATCGGCTTTAATCTGAAGGTCCCGGTCTAATTAGCCCCCGTGTATCAAAAAGGTGACCGTAGATCTCCAAAGCAAACAAAACCAATCATGGCTCAGAGATAGTGCTTCTGGGATGTCAACTGTATCTAATAATATCTTTCTAAAATGTAATTCCAAATAAAGGGAATTGCATTGTATCAACAATACTAATACTTTGAAGAATTTGATTAAAGAAAGTATTAACTCTTACATCTTACATATTTGGTAGTTTAGTACAAATATAACACCGTAACTTGTATACTTTGACATTATTATACCGACTCATTGCTATATATATATATATATATATATATATATATATATATATATATATATATATATATATATAATATATATATATATATATATATATATATATTATATATATATATATATATATATATACTATATATATATATATATATATTATATATATATATATATATATATATATATATATATATATATATATATATAGATATATATATATATATATGTATGTATATATATATATATATATATATATATATATATATGTATATATATATATATATATATATAATATATATATATATATATATATATACTTACTTAAAGTAGAAACTGAGACATGAATGTTTAAAAACCTAAACATGTATGGCATAAAAAAGGTGAATTAGGATATTTGTTAAAATGATACAACTCTCAAATTTTAGCAAGGTGTTTAGATGTATGCTAAAAACCTATACTTCTCCGTTTGATAATTATCAATTTTCTAATGAAGACAATGCTATTTTCAAAATTTATAAAGGAATATATGACAGGATGTAATAATATAAAAATCAGTTCACCTTTTTCTAAGGAAACAGGGGCGAGTTCATTTAACGACTTAATTTAATTCTATGAAAATTGACAAAATTTTCATAGAACTGAGAAAATTTTAATAATAACCCGTGTTTATAGAACTAAAAATTTAATTTCTTAAATGCAATGGATATTTCGATAAACAAAATATTTAAAATCGAGGATTGTCAGAAAGTCTTGTAAATTTCATTTAGTTTTTTTTTTTCTTGATGTGTCAAAAAGATGAAAAATACTAAGATCTAAATCTTTTGGTAATATTTACTTATTTAGAGGGAAATAAATTTTTTAAAATCAAATAGGTGTGAAATTAAATAATTTATGGAAATATAATGTTTAGTTTAATATTGTATTTGTTTAACTTTTTGTTAATTGTACGATTTATCTAAATTTGATTACTCTTTAAATATTCCCGGTAATCTTTTGTGCAATTATGTGTTAAGGATTTATTTTGTGTTAAGGATTTTTTCCAACAGCTATACTTTTATTTATTTTTTTTTATTTTCGTTGGCACTACTATAAGCAATTGAAAAAAACAAATATGTTACTTCTATCCTTGAGTTACATTATTTTCCAGAGTTGAAAAAAATAATTTTTGGAAATTTCAAAAAAAAAACTTGCATTTTACTTATTTCTAATGGATCATAAGTGGCCTTAACAATACAGCTCTTTGTAATTTCATAAAAGGCGAAATCAGTCTTCCAAGTAAGGAATCATGTACCAATCAGCGGAATAATACTGACAAAGAGGATATATGAGGACTTTTCTTGCCCAATAATATTTGGGCAGCAATGTCTAGCTCCCAATCATATTTACTTAAAATAAATACTCCGTATACTTCATCGATCTCCAAATAACTAACCCTTCGCCCACGCGCTTCGGGGCCGTATCCAAGGCAACATACCCTTTTGCATTTAGGAGCGAATAGGAGGATGCAAGAGTGTCCAGCAAACACTTAAACCTCCATAAAATATTGTTGATCGAAAAACAAAAGGAGCGTGTCATTAGTAACATGAATTTCGATTTAAACTTTTAGTTTTGATATTCGTGGAAAAATCCTTTCTCGGCATTTGGATCATTTATTTCAATGATGAATATCCTGAAGATGCTTTGCGGAAAGCATTGTTTTCATCTATGGAAATATATTGCATACTAATGCATTTATAATGGGGAAAATATCTTTTAGTAATACATTGCGTTTTTACTAGGATTAACATATCCTGTGTTATTTAAAGGCCAATTAATTTTCTCCACTGAAATACTGTTTATTTGAAAATATGATATTTTTTTACCGTCTGCAGTTTTAAATTTGAAACCGATGGAGAAGGAAATATAATATTTAAAGCATTTTCATCGTGGATAATTTTTTAACGTAGATTCGGTCCAGACAATATTGCCAACCTGCAATATGAATCATTTAAGTCTGCATGTGACGCAGAGGATTTCATAAAATCCAATTTTCAATTAAATTATAGTCTACAGTTATAATGATTTAAAAAGTGATATACGTTTCCATAGTAATGTATTGGCAGTTTTAGTATTTTAAATGTATAACGGTGGCTTAGGTGGAAGTAGACTTTTGGACTGTTTTTTTTCTATAAGCGTTAATTGGTTAGAATATGTGACCAAACAGGAAGTAATAGTAATACATGAACTACATATCTGGTACACAAAATCGCCTTGTCGGTTCAAGCAAGTATCCCAGCACTCCCTGGATTTTGTATACACTAAGCGAAGATTGTCCCTGGCTGTCTTTGTAACTAGTCTAGTCTTGAACGCACCTCAATAGTTTGCTAACCATTGGCCCTTGAATGCCTTTTTCATTTGGCCGATGATGTGTAGTCGCAGGATGTTTGACGACCTCCAGCGTATCCCGGTGGATTAGATTGTTAGCGGAATCACCGCTGAAAGTCTTATTCACGGCAGCAGGAGCCACGGGTTTCCCAATTTGGTCGGCAGATCTGTACTGTCCATCTGGCCCTCAGGCCCATACTAAACATAACCGAACAGGGGAAATCAACCCTCGGCTGAGTTTGCAGGTATTGCTACGCAGTGTCTGGTCTTCAGCTTATAAGCGAAATCTGTGGTAGCCCTATTATTTTCGAATTATCCACTGCAGCCGATTCCATGTTGGCAGAGAGTGTGCTTGAATAGGTCTCGGCATGTCCTGTGTTAATACGTCCATTACGAAATTCTCTAAACCATCTGTGCAGTGTGACAGACACTCATGCCTATACACGTCCTTAATACGACGATAGATTTTGGTTCCACTAACACCTGCCGTCAAAATTTGAATAACCGCTCGCTGGGCATGTTTGGACGAATCAATATTACGTAGTCAACTTGCTGAAACGCTTTCAAACAGCCTGTGGATACTTTCCGACGATCTTTCGTAACATACAGAGGAAAACACAAAGATCTGAGTGTTTAACAACACTCTCAAGAACAAAAGTCTCACTTTCATCTGGGCCACCCTCATAATAACTGAACATCTATGTAAAAATGAAAATTTTGTATCGCTGCAGGCTGAAATATTATGTTTAGAATGCAATACAAGTTGAAAGCTAATGCCTCCTTCTTTCTTAGACAGAACATAAATAGAGAGATTTTTTTTATGTAGTTATGCTAATTATCCATGCAGATTATAAAGATACAACAGTTTTAACTATAATGCACATTCATGCAGACACCTGGAAATAGTTTTACTTACATGACACAAATTTTTGTTTTAATTTAGAGAGAGAATATTTCTGATAAGTATTACAGGGATTTTACTAATTGGAAGTTTTACATTATGAGAAGACAATAAGATAATCAATTCATGTTGAATTTGAAAAATTTCAAAGTGTCTTTAGTTTTTATGTTTCGGAAAATTCAGATAAATACACATTCTGATATTATTTAGCGACAAAATATGCAATAAATTCTTTATACAAATATTTCAGGATAATTCAGCAGACTTTAAGAAAAATTAAAATGCATTGAATATCTTTGTTAAGAGTCATTACGTTGATTCTTCTATTATTGAAGCACAAGATTTTAAATATTAGATATATTTAGCATATTTTTGTTTATTCAAAATGACATTTTTTAAAATTTGCAGTAATTTTTACATTTGTTAAAAACGTGAGATCTCTATTTATCACAAAAAGTTATATTACAAGCCCAGAGTACAAAAAAAGTATAACGGAAAAGTTGCAGTTACGTAATTGTCCTAAATGGATCTGGAAAATCGAACGCAATGGAGTCGAATTTTATGTTGAATTCTGTACTAGAAGTCCTGTGAGACGGGCTCTCACAATGAAACATTTTTCATATGCAGTAAAGCCTGAAGTTTTACCTATTTTGTTCCAGTTCTCTCAGAATACACACCGCCAACATTCTTATCTCGGTGTTGCTCGTTTTTAGCAAAAACGTTTGTTACATACAAAATATCTACTTATATATATATATATACAGTAAATCCCCGATTATCTGCGGAATTGGGTGGTAAGAGCACTGCGGATAGCAAAAATCGCGGATAACCCGAAAAAAGTCTAAACATGAGGGGCAAACACGAAAAAGAATATTTCAATATAAAAACTGTTTTATTGTACACAAAACACAATAAAACTTTTAAAATACATACGTATGTACAGAACATCAGAAATCTTTGCTCTACGTCAAAATCCCTAAAATAAATAACAGTAAACTAAAAAACAATATGTACATATTGTAAGTACAAAAAGTGTTCAGTTACATCTTTTTAAAAATATCAGTCACTCGCTTTTTCTTCTTACTTTGAAAACACCTTTTCTTTATTCTAAACTGTACTTTCCTTAACATAAGTTTTTCTGCCAGATGTACATCTTCGTCTTGTTCCTCTAAATATTGAAGCAATTCGTCTACGTGCTGCAAGGCAGTTTCTTGTGTCCTCCACGCAGGCGCCTTGTCTTCTTCTCTTTCATTTTGTTCTTCGTTCTCGTTCACTCCCATTGCTTTGTTCGTTATCTCTATGTAAGCCAATCTTTCAAACCCCGACTCACTTGCGTCGCATTCCAGGAACTCTTCTATGTTCTCTTCGTCGACATTCTCACCTCCCGGAATAGATGTCTCTAAGTCAACAAACGTAGTGGTCGGCATGACTTCATTTTCTTCTACACAAATGTTTTGGTTCATATTTGTTTCGATACTTGGAAAGAGTTTTCTCCATGTTTTAACAAGGGAAGAGGGTTTCATGTAATCCCATGCAGACGCAATATCGTAAATGCTATCCAAAATTGTATAATTCCGTCAAAATTATTTGAGATCGCAACCTTCCTCGATTTTTGACAGTAACCACTTCGTCCAGTATGTTCTCTTCATGGTTGCAATGACTCCCTGGTCCATAATTTGTATAATCGCAGTAACATTTGGGGGCAAAAACTTTGCGAAGATTTAAGCACACTTGTAGCTGGATGTGAAGGGGCGTTGTTAATTAACAAAAAAAAACCTTATTTGACAATTTTTTTAATCAAGATGTTTACGTACTTGAGACAAAAATGTTTTCAAACCATTCTTGAAAAATATGCTAATTCATCCAACCCTTTTTTGGAGGGGTTGAAATAATCAACTGGTAAATTTTCTGCTCTTCTCCCCTTAAAAGACCTCGGTTTCTTAGATTTACCGATTACAAGAAGCCTAAATTTGTGACTACCCGCAGCCTTGCTGCATGGCAAGATTGTAATTATTTCCTTGTTACTTTTTCTACCTGCCGTTTGATGTTCACTTTCAAATGCTAAAGTACGAGTCGGAAGATACTTCCACAAAAGCCCTGATTCATCAGCGTTATAAATTTGTTCATATGACAGATCCTCAGACAACACAAACTCTTCCAAATCACGTTGAAAATCATCAACTGCTTGTTGATCACCACTCAGTTTCTCTCCGTAGAGACCAATATCTCTAATTCCGTGACGTTTCTTAAAACGGTGTAACCAACCGGACGACGAATCACATTTTTTTCCAGGCCTAACAAATCAAAAAAGATTTTTGCATTAGTTACAATGGTAGGACCAGACACGGGGTGCACTCACTTCGCACCTGAGCTAACCACTCCGCTAATGCCGAGCCAAGTTCATTATACGTGGATTTCTTCATTGTTTTTCTTCCTAGAAACACTAAACTTGAGCACTGACAAAGAAACATAAAACACGACTGATCACTAAGCACTCTTACTGTCAACTGACACCACTGGCAGGCCGAGAGGTTACGTAGAGGGGGAAGGTTAATGAATTTCACAGAGTGGACTCGTCCGCTCGGGTCGTCAAGGTGAGTGATCAGAGAATATACAACATAATTTTCGACCTTCGCACTGTAGGGCCTATTGTATTTTCCTTGTTTTTGGCTTGGATTAAAAATCAAAATTCGTTTTTTTTTGAGGTTCGTAATTAAAAAAGATTTTCGCGGCACTCGCGAATAATTGGGGCTTTACTGTATATATGTATGTTACTTTTCAGTATTGATAATTTCTGTGTTGGGAAAAATTTGTATACATTGGTTTATATTCTGTCTTCGTTTTATATAATAAAATATTTGACATAAAACAATGGAGATGATTGAAAATTTTAATTCTCGTTGTTAGTAATATGCCTCTTTATGGGGGAAGCAGTGAATGTTCATTTCAGTTTACTTCTTCAGTCTTCTATGAATTTTGTATTTTGTCATCGCACTTTTTTTTAAATTTGACATTAGCACCTTATTTAATTTAAAATTAATCTTCCATTTCACCTGTCCGTCTAGAATTTTATAGATTTTCACATTTTTTTTTACGCACACTAATTTGGTAAGTGTATAGATAGAGAGATTTTGAGGAGCATATTGATCTGTTTGACTCGGGTATCTGTGAAATAAATATAACTCACATATACCTATAGACACATATCCTGGACATTTATCAATTTCTCCCCAAAAATGTGTGTGTGTTAGTCACCGACTACAGCAATCAATAAACATTTTATATATTTTAGCTTCACCTAGTACCCTTTTTAAGTTTTCATTTGGGATATGTATTTGATTACGTAAGCAAATCTATCTAGTGTGGTCCTACAAGATGAAATAATTTGTTACATAAGTTTATAATCATATAAAATTCAAATTTAAGCATTAAACCCTTACCTATATTATAATTTTCAAGAAAAAAAGTGCCTATTTTTTCCGGAGGATTCCATTTCTTTCTTGATCTGCCATATCTAGTTTAAAAAAATCCCATCCCCAATTAGTAGTGCTGCCATCTGGAAAGTAAAATAAGAAATAAAAAAATTACATGGTAAATGAAATGGATTGTTTTTAATCTTTCTGGTGTGTTACTTTTAAACACTCCAGCCCGGAAATATCACGTGCACGAGAAATAGAGGGCGAAACCTGACCCCCCTAATTTTTACGGGAGAGAGAAGAAAGGGTTTAATAACTCACTATATTTAATTAAACTATGTTATTCTAACGTCTATTTCTATCATAAAATCATCCCGAAAAGCTTCCTTTTCTACAATCCTCTTCTACGGAAATCCTCAAATACGGACGCATTCACTATTTTCACTTCACTTTAAATTAGTATGTAACTCATAAGTGATTTTGTATGAGCTTTCACTATATCACTATATGTGGCTGATAGGAAATACTAAGATATTATTGCTTACTCGCAAGCAAAAAAGACGATACTCTCTAAATTTTAACAATAGGTGGCAACAAAATATTGGGAAATAATTTTGACATTCGTTCTCTATACGTTATACGAAAATAACTCCTGATGTAAAACGCTGCATCCATAGGGTGCAGGTAGTGTTAGACCTAGGTTTCACCCTTAATGTAGACCCGGTGACGCATAACCGATGAGTACGCTAGAAGGAAAGGAATTCCTAATATTGAATTATTCTAAATTTTTACGGGTGACTGACATAGTGCAGTCATCCAGGCCACTTCGTTAGAAACCATCGTCTATCCCGAAATGTGGTGCAATACGTATAGCAAGAAGAAGGCAAAACTGACTCAAAGGTGGAACCAGACCTAAGTGGCGGTGCTTCGAACCAAAATATACATCTCTAGCTTACAGGTAGCCTTGGACCTAGACCCTCTCTTGTGTGATAATCTTGTGTGGTCATCCTTTAATTGGGAGTTTAACTATACAAAATATTTGTATTCTGTAAGATAGACTAAGCACGCAAATTGATCTGTTTGATATTTTTAGTTTTTTAATTAAAAGTAAAATCTGATAGACTCTAGTAGAACTTGTAAATTTTACTAGCAATAATTTTTAGCAGATAAATGCTACTGGCAATAATTTTTAACCAGAGAAAATCACAGCAGACCTTTATAAACGCATTTATTGTATGCAGAATTTAATTATTATTTATATCGCCAGTGGTAACCTATCGAAGTTTCGCCGGCTTTCGGTGCTGAGGTTGTTCCGTTCGAATCGCGACAAGCGCCGTTAAATACCTTCGTGTCTAGGCTAGGTACGGGCATGCTGAATTCGTAGACCGGAAAGGAGGTTCTATGAGGTCAGTGGATGGATTATGTATGATCTCCTAAGATGTCACGCCTGGGAGTGTTTGGTCAAAATTGGGGTGGCACCTAGCCAAGACAAATTCTGACCCTTGTGGTGATATTACGAGTATAAACAGGAGCCGCACTACTCAGCCCGAAGCCTATATGGACCCCGTCTAGTATAAATTCCGGCCAGGGTGAGCATTAGAAACAACAATTATTATTTGTTATGACAGCATATTAATTGTTATTTAATAGTAACGCTTGAGAGTGAACTACTATAAATATATATACTTCCCGACGGATAATAAATGGCCTTGTATGTAACTGAAAATTTAGAATTTCGAAACATACAAAATATAAATAAGCGTTGTTCTGTTACATACTTTAATATGTATTACTTTTCCATGGATTTCTGATAATGAAACTTGAGGTGTGTAAATTTACGTGTAGGGTAATTAATTTTTAAAAGTTGTTTTTGTAAGCATTAGAATTTTCTGCAAAAAATTTTGTATTTGTACTGTAGTACCTTTCACGGATTCACGTGAAATAGTATTAAAATTTACTTTCATCCTAATAATTCGCTTTTCATTATTCTCTTTCTACACCACTTAAAAATCGAGAATTTCTCTCAGCTGAACTGATTGTCTAAATATGAAAAATATTTCAAAATTGCTCTTTATTTGAACAAAAATAATGACTTAACCCTTAAAGGGGCGCCGTTTGCACAGTGCAAACGCCTAAATCTAGTCTTTTTTCACTTGCATTCAATGTATTCTAGTTAAATGACCTTAAAAACTGTTAGTACTGCCATCTGTTATCAGTTTAAAGAAGTAAAAACATTTTGCAACCTTTAATTGGAAAAAGTTTCATGATTCTTTAGGTTAAAAAAAACCGGGAAAACATCTGCACCGTTCAAACGGGAGAGGTTGTCGCCCCTGAAAGGGTTAATCCAGTTTTGTATCTACTTATATTGATTAACAGAAGAAAATTTCCTGCTTTTGTTAAATTAAATACAATAAGTATACATTTTTACAAGCAAAAGAAAAATTGTTTACACTACGAAGCTATCTATCACTTCCCTTGAAAACAATTTTTCAACATAAAAAGACTTCAAATCACATGACTTTTTAATACTTTTATTTTTATTTTAAAGAGAAAATTGTATTTGTCCTAAGTATGTATTTGAGTATGTACTTAACGATATCAGGAAGAAAATTTTCATTAATATGGAGTATGCTTCAATTCCTTCTATTTATACTTTTATCAGACCCAGAAAAAGTGTTACATTAGCTTAATGAAAGAGATTCACTCATCATTGAAAAAAAATGTGATTTAAAAGATACAGCATTATGAAAATGAAAAGTACAGTTTTTACCGGATCTATAAAGATAGTATATTTAGAATATTATAGAAAATATTTAGAATTATTATAGAAAAATAATATTATTTTGTTGTTCAGTGCCTCAGACTAAGTGAGTCATCATGTTTATATTTGAAACTTTAACACTAGAAAGACGGCTGCCGTCATTTTGACGGTTTCGGACATACTATTGAGCGTTATCTCTGTATTTATGTCCTCAGGGTTCTATAATTTTATGACTTTTTCTAATTTTACGCGAAATATGCACACACATTTACAAAATTACATTCGATAGTAAAGAGGGGGAGAAAATGTGTTGTATACCTACTTAGACTGAAATCCGTCAATTTGACGACAATAAAAAAACAGGCAGAAATCTTTAAAATAATACCGGAAAAATGTTAGTTAGTTTTCGTCTCTTCCCCCCTTTTGCAAGTAATAGAAATATTGGCTCTTCGGAAATATTGGTGTTGAAAAATAAGAACTGCACAAACAATGCATATATTTTTACGGATAAACCATACCAGGTTGTCAGCTCGGCATACCTGTATAAAAATATATCTAAATATATACTAATTTATTATATGTTGGTATTAAATAGTTCAAAATTTAAAGCAGTTAACCAGTAAATGAAACATTAAATATTTAAAATTCTTGATTTTATTTTTAAACGTCAAAATGACGAATTCAGTTTTTTTAGTAAGAAAAAAATTCCAGTATTTCTAGTGTTAAATATGTCCTACCGATTCATATTTCTTAAACACCTAAAATATGTCTAGTCACAATAGTTAGATTACTTTTATGTTAATATTTTATATATAATTTAAAGTAAAATAAAAATTATGCAAAAAATTACAAGTTTGTTGTGATAATTATACTCTCATTCTTATCTGCACTAAACATTTTAAAACCATACACTCTTCTCTTAGAATACAACGAAAAGCAGATTTTTTAATCAATGCAGTTAACAGTTAACCTTCCGATAGAGTAACTATTTTATGATCCATAATGTTCAGAATGAGTTAATAAAGCAGTTTTATATAAATTACCCTATATTCGATCCTTCGGATAAATAATTATTACACTATTTTTTAGACTATTTTCTCAGAAATTCTTACTAAATGATCGTCCATGTGGACATGGACTGTAACTAATTTCGAAGTTAGTAGTAGTTTTTTACACACACGACAATGGAGAACAAAATGTTTCAATTTGCTAATCTAATGATGTCAATACATAGATAGGGAAAAAGAGCAGCATCTGTTATCCTAAAAGACCGGAACACCAATGGTAGAAGTCTGACTTAGCTTCTAGGCCTACAGACTTTAGCTGGGCATAACGGAATGGCCTTGGGTGACCCTACCAGGAGTATACACTCCCGATGTACCTCACCCATTCCGCCCAGGGGCAACCCCTCGCCGCGTTGAAGCAGTCTTGAGGGGGAAAGAGGTACTGACGAGTCTATTAAAGCGTCCACACACATGCAGAACTGCACAGAATTCTGCTGGGAAAACAGTTATTTATGGAGCAGGGGACGTGCTCTGCAGCGCTCTGTGGCGATCCCTCCTCAGCGCGGTTTTTCACAGTTCATCAAAGAGACACGAGGGACCTTGGGGGGGGGGTTCTATATGGGGGTCTAGTGTTCATTCACACATCGCTTTAGACTAACAGGGGGGACGGACCGGGACTCATCGAACCCAAAATGTGTCAAGAGGAGTCGGGGGTGTGCTTAATGCGTATGCGCTCTGCTTATATGTGGATGCAACCATATGGATATGCCGGAGTCTCGGACATATAGTGAAGTAAACATAACTGTTCTATACGGTCTGCATTCGCCACCGCCCCCGTGCACTATTGGTACCAGGGTAATGGCCCCGGTGGATCTCTGTCCCTCCGGCGACGCAGACAGAAGCAAACTACAATAACCCGCTTTCGTAGTGGTCAACTCAGAACATTGACTTCTACCGGCAAAGAAAAAGTGTTTCCAACTTCTACCAAATGTTTCAAAGGCCATGCCACTCGGATCATATCCTTGTGTACTTGGGACTTGAAAAGGAAGATCTTCTGGAGCAGCCATTGTGGTCATTGACTTCTTGAGAGTGTGTTGTATCATGGACCTAATCTATCTCTGATGGGTGACAGGGATCACCACCAACAACAACTATGTTATCAATATTCATATTAAGATTGTACAAAGAAAGTAAAGATAAACCCTTAGTCTCAATTTCAACATACTGTAAATAGATAATTTTCTATCCTGAATTTTCCATTTCAAACTTAGAAGTTGAATAATAGGAATTTATTTTTATTACCAGTCTTGGTGTATTAACCACAACATTATTCAGAAATTTATACAATCCTGTCATTTAAAATAGGATATAAAGCGTGTGTATTCAGTGTACCTTTTGAGAATAAATAATATCAAAACTATATGTTCTACATATTTTATTATTTATGCTTTCAGCAATGTCATTAAACTCTTTTTTTATCCATTGATGGTAAAGGAAAATTCGGTAAGACAGTCTTTTATTTTTCTAGACGCTAGGGTGTTGAACTTCAATGAAGAATCATTAGTATTTTGAAAGTTTACATTAATGTATTTTCCTTCTCCATAATTTCTTTTTTGAATTTTTTCCTGTTCCTTTTTTTACATTTTGTAATTACATTTTCTTCGATAATTTTTTCACGAAGGAAACTTTGTCTGGGTTTTATTGCCTTTTTTTGCGACATGGAAATTCACAGCGTAAAACACTGGTGTCATAAGTGAGGTTTAATAATGTAAATTTCTTAAAGTCTATTAATTGAATTATACATAACATTGAAATAGGGGCTGGTTTTCATAGACTTTTAATTATTAACTTTTGCTGTTGATAAAACTAATAGATACATTATGAAGACTTAATTTAATTCTTTTATGGAACAATCATTTAACCAATCGCAGCCATTTGACAAGAAGCTTTCTAAAGTGACAGATATTTCTTTGACTTCTAACTACAGACTTACGACTCCTTGATTTAATTGGAAAGAAACTTAACTTCAGTTTAATTACAAAATTAGAATTATGTAGACAACTCTAACGTACCCAGAAACTTAGGTTCATGGCTGCTGGATGCACTGAGGATGCCTGTCCTTGAATTAATCTCCCGTCTTATTGAGAACTGTAACGTGATATTTTGTGAAACTTAAATTTATTATTACTTGACTTAAATGCGCAGTATTAACGCAAGAACAACGTTAAGCCAAATGCACATGATTTAGGAAACCCACAACAATTAGCAAGCCTAATGATAGATTAAAATCGCTCACCTTACGTACATACTTCCAACATATTATTCCTGAACGTCGCACTGAGCCTTCCGGCTAAATTGACGTCTACTCACCACAATGGCTTGGCTGGATTACGTAAGTTTAATAAAAGGGACTCAGCATCATAAACGATGATTAATCACCATTGATTTTACTCTCACCTCAGACTGTGTTTCTTCCTCACTAAATGGCTAATTCCATGCGCATATCACGTGTTTTAATTCAATACGATTGTCTTTCTTTTTGGTTTTCGACAGAGAGATCCGCAAGTTTTGCAGAAACATTGGCCCAAGATAGTTTAATGACATAAAATACATAGTTGAATAATAAAATGTATTATAATACACCACAGAATGCATTTGAGTCTATGTGCTGTCCATATGTAATGTATGAAGTCTTTAGAGAAAATATCGTGTCGTCCAATTTGTTGTAGAGTTAAATTTGTTTAGCGAGATGATAACAGATCTAAGAAAATGGCGAATCCGTGAGTGTGTGTATGCTTCAAATTTGAAGGAAGATGTTTAGGTCGCACCCATGGAAATAATTTCAGAACTTGCAGCCGCCTATATAGGATTGAATTTCTATGGTAATCCCTAAAGAACTGAGGGAGATTTATTCTAGTCAGATATTAAGAATAAAATTTTATAAATATTGAATTGGATGTAAAATATGGTGGTTCTAATACACACATACGATGTTTACAGGAAATGTTTTTGGCGTCAAACACTTTATGGTTTCTTAATGCCATCATGTGCTAAATTATAAAGAAATTGATACTGTCATAATGAATTCCAGAGTTTAATAAATTGTGACAATATTCCTATGACAAGGTACTACTTTATTACTTAAACGTTTGTATATGAATAACAATGCTATGTCTACGAAATAACATTACAATCAGGAAAACACTTTCATTTAATCTTTTACAGCATTTTGTTACGTAACTGAATGTTACTAAACTCCCCATTAGTTTTAAAGGATTTGTGGGAAAAAAATTTAAAGGATTTAATTATTTTAAAGAATTAATCAAAGTATTATTTAAAGGATTAATTTAATGGATTTGTTGGGAAATTAAAATAGGAAATACTTTCACCCGGGAATTCGTGTTCGTTATCTGTCGGTAACAATGAGAGGAATTGATGTCATTAATGAGACCTCTACATGAGTTAAATAAATCTCTTAATCAGTTAAATTACTCTGTTTTCTTGTTAAAATGCAAATGTGAAATTTCTCTAATATATTTTCAATCTATTAAGAATTTATATAATACCATATAAATAAAACCGCGTCATAGCTGATACAAAATTATAATTTATCATTCAATGTCTTTATGTTTGTCACATATACTCGTAATTTGTTTCTAAAATGTGCCCGTATTGCAATGTATGAAATTACTTTATCTCCTGTTAATTACAAAACATTATTCTGTTCTGTACTAAACAAAAAAGAAATTAGTTTTAACACATATTGTTACATTTTTAATTTCTAAGCTGATTTCTACGTTTACTTAAATCATGTTCTTGTAGTTTTAAAAACGTTTGATACATTTCTGTTAAAAATACTAAAAAACATCGTTATTCCGTATACAACACTGTTTCGTCATTTTCCTGAAATTTTGAATAATTATTCACTAGTTTGACAATAGGATATAATAATTTCGATTTTTTCAACTACTCTTTTTGAATGAAATCCGGTACCAAGGGGGCAATACTTTTGAGAGGGCTAAACTTTCTTATTTACCTGCAGACATAGGCTCGTTTTTGAAAATCAATAAATGAAATCTAGCAGTGCCATATACCAAATTAATTCACATTCTATCATATTTTAAATTATTTTTAACACCCTAAAGCGTCTGGGAAATCGAATTTAAAACAATTTTTTTTTTCTTTTCCATTAGGCTTGTACACCAACTAGAGTAATGTTCTTCGGATTTAGAAAAATAGAGATTTATTTACCTGTACAGACAATTTTCTGAAAGTAATAGACAAACATCTTTCACAAACATACTAAAAAGCTATGGAACTAGTTTGAATTTATTATGAGCGTTCAAATCCAAAAATGATTAAAAATACCAGAATAAAAACAATATCACGAATCGACCTACTTAAGGCCAATAACGATAGCTGAATATCATTTGTCCTCAAACGAAACAAAACTATTGAAATAGCATCTAAATGAAAATATTCAAAAGTTAGACGTAAGATGACGACAATAGTAGGGAGCATGTTGCTTTAACAAACGAGAATGTCTTGAATGGTTTCACAATCTTAGTAAAGAGTGTTCGAGCATAAATCTTCCATATAGTTTGGTTACAGAAGCGAGTTCATCCAGATTATAATTTCTAATCATTACAAAGCAAATTTGAAGACCTTTATGAATTTTTAGAGAACTAGCCCCTGCGTGACCACCATGGTCGCTTATAGTTTTATATTTTCTTTTGCAAAACATCTCAACTGAAAGTAACCTATGTAAGGAATGTTACCACTACCCGTAATCATAAATATACGTTGTTAAGGGGTAGTGGGAGCTCAGCCAAAAAAGTTATAATCTTGTTAAATTCACTATAACGCTGATTCTAAAAAATCATGATTAAAAGATGTGAATTTCCATTACTTCAGAACAGAATTAAAGATAAGATTGAGAAACCCAACACCAATGATTTTAAAAATTACATCCCTCTCAGTATGTACAATTTTCAGAATTAAGATATCTACACTTTATCATTATATCAAATAAGAAATTGATGGGGAAAATTTTTTTTCACTTAAAAAATGGAGTAAAAATTCAGCAAGTACTAACATATAGTGTGAATTACATTTGGGAAAATATCTTCACTTTTAAAATGGAGTAAAAATTCAGCAAGTACTAAAATATAGTGTGGATTACAACAATGATATTCATAAAAATTCTTGATATACACAGTTGAGTATTTTAAAAATAGGAGATACTACAGTGACAGAATCAAAAGAACGGACTCTAGATAAACCTACATACACGTGTCCATGACTAAACACTGGATTTGATAAGTCTAAACATATTTTGTCAAAAGATCAGCGGTTTTAACATATGTCGCCACTATACACACGCGGTTTTAAATTGCGGACAGCCGCTAATGTTTACATCCGGTAGTTGCAGCCGTTGCCATTCGGAGTGAAGAAATATTGTTGATTTTTGTGCCGCATACCTACGCGTTTTATATATATAGATTTAAGCAAAAAAGAATATTCTGTCTCAACTACCTGGGGCATTTAATCCTAGAACACATATTAAAAGGAGGTAAAATAATCTTCAAATGTACAGTTAGCTTGCATTATATTCGTCTACTTTCAAATGCAAAAAAGGTGCTTTAAATATTAGGAGGAAAAATATGTTAACTTTTACTTAAAAATACTTGTTTTTCTTTTGACAATATATGAGAAAAAATAAATGAAACATTCATATGTGTTTGAAAATAATTAAATGCGAAATTTTAGAGTATGTGTAAGCAAAAGGAATTCATAAATTCTCAATTGAAATTTTTGATGACCCATTAAAATTTGGAACCGTTTATATGCTCTACCTAGAAATAAATTTCCGAATGTCAGATGTGACATTATTTGTTGAGGAATTTCATAGGAAGAAGTAAAAACTGATTAATTATAAAAAAAAAAAAAGAATATCCACAAAAAGAAAAACTATCCTCTAATTTATTTCATAATTATATAATAGAGGAAAGAAAGAAGGAATATTGAGAACATTTTCATATTTACTACATATATCAATTTATATCCTAAGTGTAAGTTTTAGGCTTTTATTTCCTTTATAAGTTAACATATTAGAATTTGTGTGTAGGAATAACGTTGTCATATATAAGGAACAGCTTTGCAATCGTGGAAATATTTTCAATTCTTTTGTTTCAGCATTCCAAAATGCAATTGAATGCTACTAAAGTCTTTACGTGGTTTAAATGAATTTTAATAATCAATTTGTATAATTAAAAAACAAACATTTTATGGATGTATTTTTTATGAGCTTTGTCTCTGACCAATATTGTGTAGCGTTCCTAAATAAACTTTTAAATCTATAACTCAGAAAACAGACGTTTTAATTTAGAACTTTCATCATCTTCACATAATTATTCCCTGGATTTGATAGATTTTACGTCAGCTAACGAAAATATTTATTTCTTAATTTAACTTACTTATATATAAAATGGTTCCACCCCATTAGAAGTTTTAAATGCAATAAATCATGATTAAAAATTTCTCCATATTCTATCATCTTTTTAAAATTGCACCCTTTTCCTCTTCAGTATTATAGTACTACACCTCGCTGGTATAAAGTTTTAAAAAGTTAAAGGAGATGTTTGAGAATAATTATCCCCACGAACGTTGAAATAATATTTTTTTACAAAGATTTCTAAAGTTTAGATAAACAGTGTTTTTCTTTCACTGGTACACTCTATTTCCGCCATCACGATACTGACTGATCGATAAATATACTAACGAAGCGTGCCGTGTTTTCATTGGTTTATTGAAACGCGGTTTACGAAATAAGTTCATTCTATATACCTTACAGATTTGTTTGAGGAAGTTATTATGCCCAAATGTTTATTTCTCACATTTTTCTCTTAAAACAGTTTTTTATATTATTGTTCACTTCACATTAACTGTTCAGTACGGTAAAATTGCGATTACAGGGGTTTTTAAAATCGCCATGTCAAATACTTTAACAAAAGTTATGTTAAAAATTAATTGTACAGTTGAATGAATAAAATGCATTTATATATATTTCTTTTTTCAATTTTTAGGAACTTAGTTGTAAATACATATGTTGTTCTTGATAATGCGGAGGCTATTGTAGATTAAACATTCGCCTTGAATATGAATTACCGGACTTACAACGTCTCGCAGACACCAGACCAGTTGAGGTCAACATCGAATGAAGGCGGACGCCCTAATAAACACAGCGAGACTGCTGGCTATTCATTGAAGGGGGCACCGTAAAGACGGCCAGCATTAGCACCTACAGGTTCCGTAATTTAGAACCGAGACAAGTGCCGAGGCTGAAACACTTGACCCAGCACCCCCAGAGGTAAGTTTGAGAACTTGGAGGATTTTGCAGCCACGACAGATTTTACGTGCACCAGCCACCATTAACACACACTGCGGTGGATTTATCAGCGGTCAGCATCGAACCAAAGACGTTTAGGTCACTTTCCTTTTTCACCGTTCCTTTCTCAACCGTCTCGCTGTGTTTGCCAACTGGGCCATCGTGCCCTTAGTTGTAAATATTTAGTTATAGTTTTCGGGAATGAAATAGCTATAGTTAAAAAAAGTTTAATATTCAACAAGTTTATTGTATTCGAGATTGGTTGACTGCATTACCTTAGAATTTGAATTATTAACTTATTTTATTGATGTTTTGTGAGCTAGATGATGGGCCAATTCAAATAAGCTACTTCCTTTGCTAAAATTTTTAATTTTTGTTAATAGTTCCAAATACATATGTTACTTTTGTCTTTGGAAGATCCTACTTTGAATTTTGAAAAATAAAATGGGCCTTTTTAATATTGTTCTTATCATGAAAAGGATAGTAGTCTTCACCTTATCAATCAAATTATAAGCAAATTACGTATTATAGCTTAAAATGTTCGGTCAGGAAATACATAAAAATGTCTCAAGTATTCGATTGGTGTTGAGAATTGCGTTTTAGATTGTTATATACTTTTGCGATTTACAATCAGCAAACCACAAAAATATTTCGTGCTCATGGCATTTACATGCTTCATGAAAAATGCCGAAACCATTTTCCACTTAGTTTTTCTCAGCTATAGACATTCGTAAGAATATAAGGAAATAACTGATATGGGGAAAATGTATCGAGCTTAAAACCCTAAAATATGGTATTTAATCCAAAAATTTCCGACATCTTTAGTCAAGATCGCAAAAATTATGCACATCACGAGGTTGTATTGACAACAGTACTAACTAATTAAATAAAAATTAGCTTGAATAAGATCCAGAGGAAATAAAAAAGCATTCAAATCTTTGAAATTACTATCTCTTTAAAGACAATATTTAATCTTTACAAAATCTTCTTAATATACCTAAGTATTCTGACGTGTTTTAAAAATTCTAGAACATTTTCAAGATCATTTGCCTATTGAGAAAGACAGTAAGGAAGGTTAAAAATCGAATTCAAAATCCATATCGCTTTTCCTTGTTTTCTGTACATATCACAGAAAACAACTCGTAGCAACCATCTGTCTCATATGAAAGAATAACAGATAATCACATATGAAGCCCTTTTCTATGGAATCGGAATCCAGAAATCCAGCGTCATGGTCTTTAAACAATTTAAGCAATTGGAAATTATACAAAACCATGACTTCCATTTTTTTCCCTTTCTCAACCGTCTTTGGCATCTCCCGCATAAAATGTTGGTTATTTTTTACCAAAGGACGCAGGTGTAACCTAAAAGTGCTTATTTGTTACTATTTTTTTCGATACCAATGTCTAATCTTTACAGATACTTGTAAGGGTAACCTAATCTATATACTATATAAAACAGTTCCGTAATTGTTTGATACACTGACTGACTGACTGACTGACATACAACACACAGACCAAACCGCTGGACCTAAAGGGGTGAAATTTTGCATGGCGATTCTTCTTATAGTGTAGGGGTGCACTAAGAAAGATTTTTTAAAAATTCTTCTTAGATTTTTTAAAATTAAATTTTTAAGCTGTTTTAGTAATTTTTTTTAAGTTTGCATCTAAAATAATAACTTGAAGGTTATAAAATTTATATCACAAGAAAGAGCATAAAACTTCCTTTAAAATGAAATCTTTTTGGAATCTTTACCTTCATTTTCTGATTTTTGGTGAATTTTTAAAGATTATATTTTAGAATTTAATTTATTAAGTGCTGATCACGTGATTTCTTTTTCTGGTACTTTAAATAAATTTATCGTCGCGTCCATAACAATTAAATAGACAAAAAATATTTTTCCCTTGATAATGCTGCAGACGACTGGACATTATTAAAAAAAATATTAAAATTCAGTAAAAGATATGTTCCACAAACTCTACTATAATAACTGTACTATATTCTTTAGTATATCCTACTAGATTTAATTTGAATATTTTCATCTACATTATTTAGTCTATAAAAATATCTCTTACGATTTTTTAAAAAAATATATATATATTTTTTTTACATCAATTGAATACATTGATCGTCGTATTTATTATACATACATATATATATATATATATATATATATATATATATATATATATATATATATATATATATATATATATATATATATATATATATATATATATATACATATATATATATATATATATATATATATATATATATATATATATAGGGTGAACCAAAAGTCTTGCCCTGATTATAAATATTTATCGTGCTCAAACTATTATATTTAGACCTATGTTTGTTTGGATAGATTGTAAGTATTGTTATAAATTTTTTTATAAGACCATTTACCTCAGTAAAATTTAACGTGTTCCCCCTTGGTAGCTCGGAGAATGTCGAAGCTGTATTCCAGTTCCCGTCAAGTGTTATTTAACATGTCTTCTGTTACAGTACACACAGTACATGTTTCGTCTAGGAAATCACGCACTAAAGATCCCCATTGTGGGGGTGCGACATCTTTCTGAAAAAGTTTCAATAAGTCTAAGTAAATGTTATGGGTAACGCTTTTTGGGCTTTCTCTTGAATCGACGCCATTCTGGTCGAAAATGATGTCCTCCTTTCAAATATTCTCCTGAGTCCCTCTTGAAGAAGCACTCGCGTCATTTATTGCACAAAAAAACTACTAAAACTGACCTATCCAACGATACAAAAGTTACATTATTATATAAAACGGTTATTTTTTAATGAATTATTATAATCAGGCAAGACTTTTGGTTCACCCTGTATATATATATATATATATATATATATATATATATATATATATATATATATATATATATATATATATATATACATATATATATATATATATATATACATATATATATATATATATATATATATATATATATATATATATATACATATATATATATATATATACATATACATATATATATATATATATATACATATACATATATATATATATATATATATATATATATATATATATACATATACATATATATATATATATATACATATATATATATATATATATATATATATATATATATATATATATATATATATATATATATATATATATATATATATATATACATATACATATATATATATATATATATATATATATATATATATATATTTGTCATTAATTGCATACATTGACCGTTGAATTTAATTTGAATGTACTCCGTAGCGAAGTGCGGGGTTTCAGCTAGTAGTTCATATATTTTCACTCAAATGGTCGAGTGTCATCTGCGTATAGTGAAAATTGATCCAGC
Source organism: Dolomedes plantarius (assembly GCA_907164885.2). Lineage (NCBI taxonomy): Eukaryota > Metazoa > Arthropoda > Arachnida > Araneae > Dolomedidae > Dolomedes > Dolomedes plantarius. The sequence goes on along the minus strand of OU015500.1, from coordinate 14,026,342 downwards.
TATGCCATTCAAGCGTGCGCTTCGAGAATGTCAGGAAAAGTCATATTGTAAATTCAATTCTTCACAAACTATACGCTGTAAAGAGTTATTTCTTAAAGGGTTAGAGAAACGCATTTTATTCGTGCGATTAGTAGGCTTTTAAATGATATTTTTATGTCACAATTGGCTCCAGCTTACGCAACTAGACTGACAAAGTGCAATCATTAGTAACAATTAAGGCGAACTCTGCATTTGGTATTCTTTTAACAGCTGAGTGCTCATGGGTTATACCATGCTACGATGCTCATAACAAGGATGATACCTAGGATCAAGGTAACTGGGTACGATGGAGGTAGAGTGGATTCCCGTCTAACGGGAGTATTGTGTTCCGCGTTTTAAAAAATCGCGTCGTAGGAATTCACAGTGCACGAATTTTTCCTCGCAGAACGCGAATGATATTAGGAAAATGTTCAATGAAATGAGATGCATAATTAAAATGAATAATACCTTTTCATTCCAAAAATGTAACAAAAACAATATTTATGGGCAAGATATATTCAATAATAAAAATGTAGTATATACAAAACATATATTTAATATGACAAAGAAATATAAAACTACTAAGTTTAAAATGTGTAGTGGATAGAAATAAATTGCTCTCCCACTGTTTAAGAGGTAAAGTTCAGCATTTCATTTTATAGCGCGTTTTACATTAACCGCGTTATGGGAAATTAAGTAGTAACACTTTTTATTAACGCGTTATAAGAAACCACGTTGTAGGAACTCGCGTATATAGGAGTCTATTGTAGACATATCTGCCATTGTGATACCCCTCACGAGGGCGTTTTCTAAGCATTTTATTTGCTACGATTGAAACCGAAATTCAAAAAAAAATATTTTTCATGTTTCATTAATCTTCGTTTTATATAGATTCAAGGGTTTGATGAGCAATTTTACTTCATATAATAAAATTTACTTACATATATCGCAATATATATATATATATATATATATATATATATATATATATATATATATATATATATATATATACCCAACAAACACAGGACTGACGGCAGCTTATCGGGCCAGTGCTGGAGGCACCGGTTGAACGACAAGTACGGGAGAATTTTGTCGGGCCACTGGCGGGTTGTTTACGAACCTCCGAAGGGGAAACGCTTTCCGTTTACGTGTTTCAGGGCCTGTTATGGGTTGATATGAATCGCACCGAAATCGTTTACCCTGCATCGTCCCGGAACTGTACCTCCGATTCGTAACCACAAGTAACAGATATCTGCATCAGAATTATGGATTTGAAAGGGAAGGCGAAGATTAAATTTAACAGACTTTTCAAAAATATTTATTTCATTGTTGTGAAACTTCTTTTACGCGGAAAATTCCCATAATTTTCCTTGTATGTAAAGATTGTATTATGTGAAAAGTATTATGTGAAATTGTATAATTGTATTATGGGAAAATTCACATAATTTTCCTTGTATGTAAAGATTGTATTCTGTGTGTATGTTTTTAACTCCCTAGAAGCTTATAAAAACAGATGAAAATTAGTTTCAATTTTATATATTACTAGAGAAATTAAATATCTACTTAAAAATGGGTCCTTGTTTCACCACTCTTTATTTATAAGAGAGGAAATAGTGATAAAATTTGTATTTTTTTAAATTTCTTCTATAGTATATTAAAATAATAATATATATTTTTGTAGATAAAATATTCAAAATATATTTTTCAGGAAATTTACATATTCTAAGTATTTCTAATTGTTAGATGCCATTATAAAACAACTGATTTTGTAGAATTTTTTCTCGAATTTCATCGTATTAATTTTACAGTAACATATTCTTATAATACAAATTTGAATGAAAGAAAAAGAATTTTAAATTTACAGACCTTAGTTAAAATAAACAAATCACACATATTTAGAAAAATATTAATGTAATGTAATGTCAGAGACATAGACAGTAGATGTCATGAGACACCAAAAAATATCAAAAAATAAGACCCTTTATCCTCAGTACGTACATTGAAGAATATATATTACATTGTTTTTTTTTGTAATTGAATCAGGATACGAGAAATAATATTTACAATAAGAAAAAAAAAGGCAAAAAAATTAGTTTAAATAAATGTTAGAAATAAAAAATAAGGCAATTAAGTTTAAAATAATAAGTAAGTTATATTTAATAAATTAAATTGGCAGGTTTAAACATCCGTGAGTACAGATAACAGAACTGCACTTTGCAGGATCGAACCGAGGACTGAAGCATGGGAAGCAAAAACGAACGCCCCACACCAGCATTCCCTGATAGGGTATCAAGTGTGGAACTTCAATAAGAGGAAACTGCCTCGCATGGAACAGAAAAATAAAGGAAAAATGTTAAACACTATCAGAAACCACACTATCAGAATAACACTATCAGAATTAACCTGTGAACAATTAATGGACTGGGTAAGATTTGAAATATTAAGATCGGAACATAAATTTTTAATTTTTAAGTCGTCGTTCGGTTTTGGGATTTTTTTTCCAAAAAAATTCAATGCGTAAGTAAATTAAGTAATTTTGAAAGGTCCGATATTAATCCAATTGCAGTAATGTTTTCAGATAAGATTTTGAGAAAGTTTCATGAAATTGATTTGGGATATTGAATTTTGACTAGGTTGTACATTTTCTTGAGGGTATCTTTTTACCCTTCCGCCATTAAAAAAAAAAAACATGGCTCAGGTTTGGTTTCCCGCCTAACAGGAAATTCATCATTAGCAGCGGGAATTTCTTTCCTCCGGATTACGACAGTTTCCTAGGATAGAAAATTGGTTAGAGAGATTGATTCGATCATTAATGCTAGTTAAGTTAGAGTCGAGAGCAATTCGCTTTAGACTAACCCAAATTTAAAAAATCACATTATGTTCGATTTCGTTCAAAATTACCACATCACATTGCATACCAAGATTATAATATTTTATACATTACATATACAATGTATTTTTCATTTTCATAATAAAACTAAACTTTTGAATGTAGTTGACTTTTTTATGCGGCCCGCCTGCCTTGAAAAAATTTACCATGTGGCCCAGATGCTGCAAAAGGTTAAACACCCTGCTTTAAGCTCATCAGCCTGATTCAGAGGTTTAACTTTTTCAGATTTAGGAATATAATCAAAAGTGGGTGTAGAAGAAAATTTAAACGCACACTTACTGTGCATAAGATTAAAAAGTTCTTTGAGATTGGGGATGTTAAACGTTATTTTGAAAAAAAAGAAATTCATGTTTTTCAAAAGTCCATAGTAATCACACATGGTTTCCATTACTTATTTCACTGACACATTGAATTGTGTTTTGTTTTGTTTTTTATTATTAAATTTTGGCATTATCTTTTGAGAATGTATTTTCGTTTTTATCAATGCAACTCTTGCAGAAGTGCCACGGACGGGTAAGGGTGACTCGGTAACGAATTTAACAATCCTTTCTACTGCTTGTGTGTGACATGGAAAATTGCTGAAGTCAGTACGTTGACTCTCCTGATCAGATTATTTTGCTTCCTAGTTTATAATCAGAAATATGCCTCGTTCTGTTACTTTAACATCTTTACGTACAATCATATCAATATAATCCTTGGCATCAAAGTTTATACGTTGAACTTAAAACTTTCCAATGCCCCCTTCATTTTTCAGTCCTTGCTTTTAGAATCCGGCGTAATCCAAGCTGTCTTACGTGGCTGCGATCAACTGATATCATACATAGGAGGAGATTTTCAGAAGCAGCAAAGTACGAATTTCTTTGAATGACTGGGTCAATTACATTTTTAAGAGTCTGATGGAGGTAACGTGAATAGCTTACAAGTTTCCACAAGTGCTTCGATCCATGGATATAAGATAGTTTCCGCTTTATGTGAAACGAAACAGATGCATATACTTACAAAATGTACTCAGTCAGTATTCGGAGATTTTTTTTGCAGTACATTCTGTTCCCACATACAAGTGAAGTATTCGGTTTGCTAATGTAAGCTATCATGAATAACAAAGTTTTCCTGGTTTTCTCATAGACAAATCAGAAGAGCACCTTCCAACAGAGATTGCATTAGACATTTCTAACAAATATTTTGGGTCCACACTTAAATCATCCTTAATTTCTAGTAATGGAATGCCATTTTCAATAGGTGATAATTCAATTACTGGAAGTTCATAGCAGTTTTCTAGTTGTTTACCTATTTCTCCTCCAAATTAGGACGTAGGCGCAGTTCATTTCCATGAAATAGACAAATCAACCACTGCAGTGGCCTTCTTAATTCCTTTTCAAATAAACGAACCACATCATTATTCAATCCAGTGTTCACGGCAGTTCCACCCATTCCAATTACAGTAATGTTTAAATTCTGGTTGTTGTCATTGAAAAATGCTATTATGCTATCTTATATACATTTTCCAGTGCCAGAAATCTGCTTCTGAAAATCTCGTCCTTTGTATGATATCAGATGATCGCAGTCATGTAAGAGAGAGCTTGGATTACCCCGGAATCTAAAAGCAAGGGCTGAAAATGAAGGTGGCATCAAAAAGTTTTTATTTCAACGTATAAACTTTGATGCCAAGGATTATATTGATATGATTGAATGGAATGATGTTAAAGTAACAGGACTTCCTATGAAGAGGCATATTTCTGATGACAAACAGAAAGCAATTCAATGTGTCAGTGAAATAAGTAAAGCAAACCATGTATGATTACTATGGACTTTTGAAAAATATGAATGTTTATTTCAAAATAACACTTTGCCTTTAAAGACATTACATTAATATTTTTCTAAATAAATGTGATTTGTTTATTTTAACTAAGGTCCGTTAATTAAAAATTGTTTTTTTCATTCCAATGTGTATTATAAGAATATACTACTGTAAAATTAAGATGATGAAAATTGCGAAATTCTACAAAATCAGTTGTTCTGTAATGACATCTAAAAATTAGAAATACTTAGAAATACCTAAGTTTCTTGTAAAAATATTTTGAATATTTTATTTACAAAAAATATATATTATTAATTTAATATACCATAAAATAAACAGAAAAAAAGAATTTTATCTCTTTTCACAAAAATATCTATTTTGAAGCACCTGAAAAATATTTCAGTAGAGCAATAAAATTTTATATTCAATACCAAAAGTCAGCTTTTGAAAGCTATAGCATAATGAAATTTCAAACCATCTTTTTTTTCGCCTCGTCATACTACAATGCACTAGTGTCATCTGATTGGACATTCAGTTGCACGTGATTGAAAAGGCGCCATTAAAGATTGATTACAAGTTCGTTGAAATTAATCCACAAGTAAGTTTCATTCGTTAGTCTTAAATTATTGCCTTTAGATTTTATTTAACACCCTTACATAGTGAACATTATTCTATTTCTGTTATAAGATAGTGTTTTAATCCAAGTTATATATGAATTGACCATATTTCAGATCAAACTCTACTGAACTGAGTGTATTGAATTAGCAATACTTATGGCACTTACGAGCACTTTCGTATGTATAAATAAAAACATTTTGTTTCGGAATAATTTAAGATTCGTGTTTCAGTTAATATTTTAGATGGACAAAGGAAGTAAATGGACTCTTGTGAAAGTCTTAAGTATTTGCTAATTAAATTAATATTTAGAATTGTAATTTGTACGCACTATTTAGATTTTTATATCCTTTAGAAAGTATAAAATACATGACACATTATCAATTCCAAATCTACATAGTTGAAAAATAAAAATGTATTTTCATTTCCAGTATAATATTTTCCATTTTATTTCTTTAAAGAAATTTGAAAGAAAATTATAATGAAATTTTTTTTAATATGTTAATCCAAATTAAACATTTTTTTACTACTGGATTGATAAATCAGTTACACATGATTCCTCCATAGTAAATTCATGCATAGTATTCAATGGTGGAAAAATTGTCCATTTTCCTATTAAATATATTTTACAATGTTCTTATTGCCAGGTATCAATAGGCAACAAATTATCCATGTCTAAATGTTAAAAGATGGATTCAAAAACGTTCCACATTATAAAAGATTCTAAAAATGAACTTGTAAATCATACAAAAGGATCTATTGAATTCCTTATCAAATTGTGTTTTGAGTAAACTTTATAAATACACTGCATTTTATACATTATAAAGAAATAAAGAACAAATATTCTTAAAATTTTTGTGTTCATAATTTAAAAGAATGTATTTAGTATAATTATATATTTTAATTTAAATGCTAAACACTAATAGGTATTTTTCATGTATAATCTTAATAGCCTTAAAATATAATTTTTTTAAAATTCTATTTATAATGTTCTATGTGTACACTCAATTGCTATATATGCAGTGGCGCACCCAGGGGGGGGCCCAGGGGGCCCTGGCCCCCCCCAAAGAAGTAGAAATATTGATTTTGCATTATAAATATTTGTATTCATTCATCTCGGCCCCCCCCCATGCATTATAAATATTTTTATCCATTCATCTCGGGCCCCCCCCAAGAAAAAACCCTGGGTGCGCCACTGTATATATGTATATGTTATTCCTACTGGGTGAAATTTCTTTATGTCTATCGAGAGCAAAGATATATTCAAAATTTCAAAACCAGATCAAAATATTGTTTAATCAGTATCCACATGTCAAGTAAATATTGAAACAATAGCAAATATTGGAGCATTTTTTTATCTTGAATATCTCATTAAATAAAAAGCTTATTTAAGGAACATTTTGAATTTCAATTGCTATTAATCAATATTTTGAACTGGCTTTGATATTTAGATTATATTTCTACTCTCTCTGAAGATATAAAATAAAACAATTTCACTCTTTAGGAATAACATAATGGTGCATACTTTTTGCAACTGAGTGTATATATTCTTGCAATTGAGTGTATATATATTTTCAAGAATTATTAATTTTTGTATGTATGTGAACTCCATTGTATTCCTGAATTCATTCAAAGAACCTCTGGAGTAATGAGAAGTTTAGAGTTTTAAATTTGTGTCAATATAGATGCCACGTGCATTTAATTTTCTAATTTGTATCGTGTTTGAAATCACTTTTATCAGTGTTATTAGAGATGATGGCAGTGAAAATTATTCCAAAATAGACTATTTAGATACATAAATTGTTTCTTAACTTATTAATTTGCATTCCATGTTTTTAAATTATATATTTATAAGTATATAGATTTGTAGATTATCAGAATGTGTACATACAAAAAATTGCTTTATGTAATAGATATTGTACGATAAGAGTTTTTATAAATCTGAGAATGTTCTCAATAACTATCTATAAGCTGTTCATCTCTAAAGGTCTTTTGGAAATTATTTTGTTGTCATGCTGTGCAAATAAATGTGAACTTATTGGCTTAATATATATATATAAAGGGTAAAATTAGTTTCTTTTCCCCTTTTTATATTAGTGATAAGCAAGTTTATAAAGAACTCTACTTTTCAATACTTCTTGGTTTGATAAAACATTAAATTTTTATTATGGCATTATAAGAAAATATTGGTTTTTTTACAGAATTTTGAAACTGGAATCTATTCAGAGCTTCAGGCTTGAAAGACAAATACCACTTGGATCTCAACTGCTATTTTATTTTGGAAGTGGAGTTCCTGGACCTGCTGGTTTTAACTCCTATCAGCAAGATATTTCGTTGTCAATGTAAATATGCTCAGTAGGATTTAATAGTGATTAAGATAGGTAGGTATTAAGATTTAAGGTCTTTTAAGGTGAATTAAAATTTGAGTCCTTCATGAGATGAAGGAAAGGCTAAAATTTAATGAAGCTGGTACAATATTATTACTAGTATTAGAAGAATTAAAATTATTAGTTAATTAAGTAGTTAATGTAGATGATTTTTATTCCGGATAGGGAGGTTACTGGCCCACAGTAAACTAGGTATTAAACATAGAAAAGAAAAAAAAGGCCCCGTTCAGGGTCATACTATAATAATGTGATAATCGCAGAATTCCGCTGGGGGAAAAGTGAAAATATCAAGATAATATAATTTGGACTACGCGACACCACCTAGGCCCGAACCCATAACGTAGGGCTTACTAGGCCAGCGCGAATGCACTGCGCTGCGACAGCGACGAGAGTAGGTGGGAAATAAGTGAAGAGTATCGCGGTGGGGAAATTAATGTTATCTCCTAAGGAGACACGCCCGTGGGCGTTTACGATTGGCAGGGAGACTGAAGTCGTAGTCGGGGAGTTCTGCGACCACTTGGATCTCATAACCTGCGTAAGTTTTTAACGCCACTGAGCCTACCTTTTTTTATTCTCGAGATATACTTTTATTTTCAGCAGTGGACTTGTGGCCCAAATCACTGTTTTTAATATTTTTTTAGATTTATTTTTAACTAATTAAATTTTTTCTATGAAAAAAACTAAAAATATTTATTAAACAACTAAAAATTTCAAATTAGTTTTTTTAACTTAGACGCTAATCTGAACTTTCTCATAAACTTTGGTCTCAATAATTTGTGGATAGAATATTGATTTTCTTTATTTATTCTTTTTTAACTGTGAAGCTTGTTGTTAAGGTTTTAGGTGAGTGAGAAAGTGCAGTCCGGGGATTTCAGTTAACACGACTCTTGTGAAAGACTTTAACTCTTGCCAAAAAAGAGATTTATATTATAAAATTATAAAATGCCAAGGTTTATTTAGAAAATATAAAATGTGTTCATAGACAAAGTTTGTTTATAAAATTGTAGATAAGACATCCATTGTGAGTTGTGGTTTATTATATCAAAATGTGTGTTTGATAAGTGAATGAAATAACCCTTTCTTAATAATGGAATAGAACTCCTGTATAATCAATGAATTCACGGATACAAGATACAGTTCCAAAAAGCAAAACGCCTGGTTTACAGAGTCTTTTATAATAACAGAAAAATGATATTTATATTATGAAAATGTGAAGTGCCAAGCTTTATTTATTCTTAATGGTTAACATTAAAATTTTAAAAATATTTTTAGAATTTCCTGATAAGTTGTTAGAGGTTCGTTGATAATTCATTACAGAAGTAGTAAAAAGGAAATTGCTTTTGGATGTATTAGATCATTAGTTAATGGGCTAAGTAATTTTAAATTTTGGTAAAATTTAATTTTATGCATGCCATAAATTTTTCTCTCTGTTAAACATGTTTATTCCATTTTAAGTCTTAATACTTATATAAAGAATTTGGATTAAATGAAAACAGTAATGAGTGATGGTGAAAATGTATTAAATGTGGTAATTGAATTGCTTGATGTTCTAAGACATAAAATTTCTGATCATCAAAATACAATAATTGACTTCTTGACTGAACAACTGACTTTATTATTAAACAATATCCTATTTTGCTACCCCCCTTGTTTAAGTATATAATCATCCTTCAAATCCTAATAGACCATTATTTTATATTTTTGATCCTGTACTAAATTTGTACTAAATTTTTTAAAATTCCACTGAGCATCTTGTTTAGCTGTTTAAAAAATGGGGGGAAATGCATTGTAAATTGTCTTTACTTTCTCAAAGTTTCATAATTAAATATGTTGATAAAGTTGTGCCTGAAAAATAACTCAACTGATTCTGAACATCAGTTGGAGTTTTATGGAAAGTTATACAATAGTTAGTTGAAATTGTTTCTAGGAAGTTTTGCGAGGTAGTAATCTAGTTCATGTATATTAAAGTCTTATTTAAATATTGTGCTAAACATATTCAGCACATTGAAAGTCTGATTACTTCTCAACTTTTAATCACCAGGCAATTTTTGGTATTAAATTATATGCTCAGTGCATATTCCATTATGTGTAATTTTCACTTAATCTGATTTGAAAATTCATGTGAGGAGAAATTTTTGGTTCAGTTAAATCAGAAAATTGTAGAAAACTTTTTAAAAAGTTGGTTTTTTCCCATTTTTTTCAAACTGTGACACTGAAAATACCGATTATGTCTTTAGCCCTAACATAGTTTTTAACAATGATATGATCCATAACAAAAATTCGATGCTACATTTTTTTTTCTTCTTTTATTTATATTACATTTATTTTCCTCATTGTATAACTTTTTGAATACTACTCAAACCAATTCTATTGTTACTCAATTTCAAAAAATCATATTTCAAATTTTAAGGATCGATCGGTAGTCAATGCGCTGAGAAGGGCCCTAGCTGAATTCAATTTGTATCCGTCCCAAATGTTAGAAGCATGCTACATTTTTTTTCTTCTTTTATTTATATTACATTTATTTTTCTCATTGTATAACTTTTTGAATACTACTCAAACATCAATTCTATTGTTACTCAATTTCAAAAAATCATATTTCAAATTTTAAGGATTGATCGGTAGTCAATGCGCTGAGAAGGGCCCTAGCTGAATTCAATTTGTATCCGTCCCAAATGTTAGAAGCATGCTACGCCTATGGTCCAAAGTATACATGTAAGGGGGTCATACTACCTTTTTTATTTCACTGATAAGCAAATAGACGAGTGCTCTGCACTAAAACGTTTTACTGATCTTGTTGAGAAGTATTGGAGAGCACGTGCACTGATTGCATAGGTGCTATTTTTGGTAGTGTGTGGCATTTGTAAAATAAATAAATAAATAATGAACTCTGCTTTTCAATGCTTCTTGGTGTCACAAATCACTCTAATTTTTATTATGGCATTGTAAGAAAATATTGGTTTCTTTACAGAATTCTGAAACTGAATCCATCTTCACCTCATTGTGATTTCCATGAAAAGATTCCACAACTCACTTGGCAGTGTGCTCGATTCATAATCTGTAAGTTCATTTTAACCTCACTGAACCCATTTTTTTTTTTTCTCTAGATATCCTTTATTTTTTTCAGCAGTGAACTTGTGGGCAAAATCACAAAGTTGATAATATATTTTTTAAAAATTTATTTTTTGTACTTAAATTTGAATTTTTCTATGAAAAACCATAAAAAATATTTTTATTACATAATTCTTAATTAATAAACAACTCAAATTTTCAAATTTCTCTTTGTATATTTTATACGCTAATCCGAACATTTTCATAAACTTTGGTTGCAGTAATTTGTGGATTGATATTGATTCCTTTATTCATTATATTTTTAACTGGCAAGCATGTTATTAAAGTATTAGGTATGTCTGAAAGTGCAGTTCAGGGACTTCAGTTAACCGTGACTCTTGTGAAAGTCTTTTATCATAACTGCTTACCAAAAAAAAATTTATATTTTTATATTATAAAGATATAAAATGCCAAGGGTTATTTTACTCTTGATAGTTAATGTTAAAAATTTTTTAATTTAATTATCAGAATTTCATGAGAAGTAGTTAGAGGTTCATTCATAATTCCTTACAGAAGTAATAATAATATTGCTTTTAGATGTATTAGATTATTCGTTGATGAGCTAATAGGTAGTTGAATGTCATTTGGAATACTAACTTCTGCCTAGTATTTAATTTTATTATTTCATTGTCAAATTTTGGTGGAGATCTGTCACATAAAATATATTTTTGTGAGCAGCTGTTATTATAAAGTGTAAGGATAAGGGCAGTAAAAAAATATTCCAAAATATATTATTTAGGTTCAGTTAATTATTAAATAATTGTTGACTATAATAAGGTTATGTTTGCAAGTGTGTAGGTTTTTTTATGGTGTATTATTTGGTTTATCTAAGTTAAGTTGAAAAATGATGCAAGCATACAAAGATTGACTGGCTGTCAATGTTGAGTGCAGTAGCATAGATTATTTTACAAAGTGCAATAAAATACTTTTAACTTTTCAAACCGAACTTCTAACCAAAATTTAAAAAAAAATTTAATGAAACTTTTAAAATTGGAAATATTTTCATGGATCTAAGGAATGGAACATAACACCTGTATTGTCAACTAAGTCATGGATAAAAGATGCAGCCCTAAAAGCAAAAGGCCTGGTTTCTGTATACTTTTATAATAATCATGTTACAACAGTATACAGAAACCAGGCTTTTTGCTTTTAGAACTGAATCGTTTATCCATGAATTTGTTGACTATACGGGTTTTCTATTCCATTGTTAAGATCTGTGAAAATACTCTCATTAGCAAAATATTTTTTTAAAAACTTAAATTTGGGTTAGAAGCTTGGTTCAAAAAGTCTAAGTGTTTTTTCACGCTTTATAATATAATCTATGCCATTTCACTCAACATTGACAACTAGTCAATATTACCCACCTCATTTTTCAAATTAACCTAGACTAATCAAACAATATATCATAACAATTGTTAATAATTATTGAATCTAAATAGTATATTTTGAATAATTTTTTACTGTGGTTATCCCTAATAACAGCTGCTCACAAATAAAAAAATATTTTATACACAGATCCCCACCATAATTTGACAATTAAGTAACAAAAGATATGCTCTATTAAAATACTATGCAGAAGTTAGTATCCCAAATTACTTTCTACCACAATTTTTGTAAAACCAATTACTGTGAAAGCTACATCATATAATAAAGTTTTACTTTATTCATTATTATAGTAATAGATTAGTTGTTAAAGAGTATTCACCCTTTTCACTAAATTTCTCAGTACAGTAAGACATTCAATCCTGTCAATTAAATGATTAGTTATTACAGATATAAATAAAATAGATTAGAATGCCTTGATAGAGTACAATAATTGAAAGCTGACTGAGAGACTTGAGATGACAACAAAATTTTCTTTTCACTATCGAGAATCACTCTCACGTTGAAAGTAAAGAAACACAAGAATGAAGATTGAATACTATATAAAATCTTAAATTTCTAAATCTGACCCAGCATCTGTATTAATGCTCTCTATGGCATGTTGTAATCAAATTTAGAAATTTAAGATTTTGTATGCTAATGTTTTACTTAGCATTCAATCTTTATTCTTGTGTTTCTCTACTTTCAACAGCATTATTGTCAATAGTGAAGAGGAAATTTTGGTGTCATTATAGACAAGTCTCTGATTCAGCTTTCAACGTTGAGCTGAAATTATGCTCAACATTAAAAACTTAATTGTACTCTTATCAAGGCAATCTACCCTATTTTATTTATATCTATAATAACAAATTAATCGACATGGTTGGATTTTCTACTGTACAGAGAGAAATTTAGTGAAAAGGGGAATACTCTTTAACAAATATTTTATAACTATTTTCTATTAGTATATTTATTTAATCAAGTAAATATTTTTTACATGATGTAGTTTTCACAGTATGTAATTGGTTTTACAAAAAAAATGTGGTAGGAATTTACTTCTTGGAAGTAGTTATCAATAAAATGACAACAGATTTAAAACTGCACTCATGTGTTGGGTGCTGTTTTGTATCAAGTTTTTTTAAACCCTGTCTCAGAATTTATATTTCCTAATTGGATTTATTTAATTCTACTTTATCAACAATGAATTTTTCAACTACTTTCAACAATCAACTATTTTTACAACAATAAATTACCCTTTAATGTACAAAACTATGCAAAAAATAATTTTCTTATCTGCAGAGCATTTACTAACTCTACATAGAAAAATAATTTAAATAAATTCTTTTGATTCATAAATTATATCTGGGGATGGGAGTCATTTTCCTTTCACATAAATTTATGAACTGATTTTCTCTTTCTTTTTTTTCCCTAGATGCTGTAAAGATGGAGCCAGAGGTACAGCGAAAGGATCCTGTTTTGTAGAAAATATAGAAAAAAATTGTGTAAATGTGCTATGTACTTTCTAAATAAACTATTTTTACTTTAAACCAGCTCTTTTCTGTATTTAAAAACATGTGTGTGTATAATTTTTCTCAAAATTACAATAGAAGATATTACTATCATAGTACTATTTCTCAAAAATAGTACTATCAAGTGTTGGATATTAAGTCCAATATAATAGAAAAGAAAATATTTTTTTAAAATGACATAAGAATTTAATGAATTACTCTTTAATTCACAAAACTATGCAAAAAATAATTTTCTTATCTGTAGAGCATTTATTAACTCTACACCAAAAAATAATTTAAATAAATTCTGAGCAAGTTTTCACAAGCTCACAAAGATGGGCTTCATCATACACACTAGACATTACTCAGGTTTGAAGAATGTATCAAATTTATGTTTATAAATTTATCAAATTATGTTAATAAATTTTATACTGGGGAAGTACAAATTTTTTGGGTTAATTATTAAAGTAGTACTGTTTTACGTACTATAATCTCATTCTAAATTAAAAAAAAACAAACTGTAACCTTAGATCGAGTGGAAAGATGATTTAGCTTTAATGGTTGGTATTAATGTTATCTTAACTTTCAAATTTGGGTAAATGTATCTTAATGCAAAATGAGGTTTTGTTCTAACAAGTAAACTAGTGATTCATATACAAATTTTTAGGTAATAACAAAGATCAGTATTTGGTAATACCTAAAAATACATAAGGCAAAACTGGAAAAAATGCTAGAAATACGAAGGCAAAAAAAATAATAATAATAAGTGAAAGGGTTGATATCAGAGGTTAATCGTCAATGAAATAAATAATAATAAAAAGCATATAAACAAAAGGGTCCTACGTAAAACTTAGAAAAAATGCCGGCGGTCCGATTCTGGTAGAATGCTGGCATGATGCCCGGACCTACGGCACATTGCTGTTTACGAGATGGGTAGATGACGGTATGTCGACACCAATTATTGCTCCCGTAACCGGCCCGTCAACCTCCGGTTACGTTCCGGCTATCTGTCCGCATCGATGGCTTAATCGCGGCTGCCTAACGGTTCGTAGTCGGATGAACGATGGCTCGAATCCTACCGGAAGCGGCCCGGCAGTCGACGGGGTAGTCGCGGGCGAGAGGACACAGCCGTGACGGAAACGATACTGACCTAATGCGCCGGCCCGGCAGTGGTGAAATCGGCTGGCCGGAACCTTCCGACCCCGGCCCGATGCTTCTGTGTTTGTTGGGTATATATATATATATATATATATATATATATATATATATATATATATATATATATATATATATATATATATATATAAGTTTGTTCAACTTCGACCGACAGATGAGAACGTTGCACATGTGGATAAACTCCGTCTTCAAAACAGACGTGCTACAATAGACGAGATCGTCTCGTCTATTGACTGACCAACTCAACGTGCAACGATTTCATAGTGCTCTAGCATTTTCGGAACGTTATCAACAAGAAGGAAATGCTTTTCGGGACTAACTTTGGGAAAAGTCGAACAGTTCTATCTACAGGGAAGGTGATGTGGCGCTGTTTTTTGATAGAGAAAGTGTAATGCATACCGAATTCTTACCGAAGGGTGCCACAATTAATGCAGCGTCTTATTATGAAACTCTAAAGTGGTTTCGAAAGTCGCTTAAAGATCGACGACCAGGAAAATTTTCCAAATTCATTGTGCTCTTGCATAACAATGCAAGACCGCAGGCGGAGATCCTAACGAGGGATCTTTCGAAAAAGTTTAAGGGGGAAAGTGGAAACTAGCACCATATGACTTCCGCGTCTTCGGTCCCATGCAACAAGCACAGACAGTATGACGATATCACTCAGAAAAGGAGGTAAAAGTTGTAACCCAACAATGGTTATCTCACTTTGGCAATTCTTCGCAGATGGCATGGAGAAACTGTTGCCACGCCTCAACAAATGTTAAAATAAAGGAGATGATTACACCGAGAAATAGATTTTGTATTATACTTTTATGTTATTAAAACTTTGTTCTATAATTTCAACCCGGTATTGTTTTTTCAACGAAATGCAACTAAATTTTTGCACTCGATATTGCACTCGATATTTAGTTGCGACTGATATATATATATATATATATATATATATAATTTTAAATTACTAGTACTAGTGCAACAAAAATTTAGTTGCACTAGTTGGAAAAACAATACCGGGTTGAAATTATAGAACAAAGTTTTAATAACATAAAAGTATAATACAAAATCTATTTCTCGGTGTAATCACCTCCTTTATTTTAACATTCGTTCAGAATATGGCAGCTTTAAATTAATTTATCGGATCGATCGTTTTTTCATAATAACTGAATCTGAAATATAAATGTCTGGATTGAGCTAGAATGACGCTCTAATTAAACAATGAGCAGAACATTTGAGATGCACGGTCTCGTATTTTTGTTCTCTCCTGTTTAGCCTGGATTCGCTTTATCGTACCACTCCCACTATTTGTTCGTCGTTGGTGTTCCTTAATTCTTTAGCCTCTGGATTGCTCTATTTTCGGCAACTCATTCCAAATTCTCCGACTATTCAACATTTCTGTTCTTATCAGCACTGGCTCACAGTCAGCCGACCTGAGAGGTTCTTGCTGCCCCCTGGCTTTTCTGTTGGCCTTGGGATGGAGGCGTCTTGGTGTTTGGTCTAGGGTGGGAGAAGTTTCTGATAGCTGCAGATCTCCACCGGTCGATAAGGATTTTACCCGGAAGCAGAACTTCCTGGTGGACTTATGTCGGACCCCATCCAGTGCTTTGGAATGGCTCTAGTTACAAACGATTCACAACTGCCTCTTCTTTATGCTCTCACACAATAACCGATACCGAAAAGAATGCAATTTGCAACACAGAAAAAATATTCCTTACTTGTGGAGAGAAAACCGCCAAAAAACAAACGAAGATTAAAGACTTTTATTTGAATCAAAATTTCTGTGTATCTACGTGTAATTCTTTTTTTTATTATTATCTTGGATTTCAGTAGAACTTTGTAATTGTATCTTCATTTACACTACAGGTATGTATGCATATATCAGTTATGTATGTGAGTAAATATATTTTAGGGATATCAAACTTTAAGGTATGTCAATATTTTTTTGTATGTTCCCGCATCTATCATTTCCCCGCATCCATCGTTTAGTTCAGTCAGTCCCTTCGAAAACGATAGATCGGGATTCCACTGTATATGAAATATCATAGTAATAGAAATAGTTGAAACAGCAGATACTGGAACAGCTGTGAAAGAATTCGTGGGACGAAGTAAACAGGCGAATAACAGAAGAAGTGGTGCAAGGTGTTAATCTCTAAGACGCTATGTTACGTCATGGACTAGGGCATTGCGAATGATTCTTATCGACTCAGTCTCCCTAGACAGAGGCTGTTCTAAGTCTATGAGGATATTCCTCTGTCTATAGGGGAACGAAAGGATTAATTACTGCAAACTTTATGAGCTATTACATCATCTTTAGAAATCGAATAAGTTATGTTTTACAGGAATATGGACAAGTCAGATTATTAATATAAAATTATTTTTATATTTTTTATATATATATATATATATATATATATATATATACGAAAATACTATATTGAAAATTCCATGCATTTCTCCGAACAGTTCCGTTTTATTCATAAAACGGGATTGAGTTAGAAATACGGATAAATTTTCTTGGACAAGGCACCCACGCATTTCTCAAACAAATTCCCCCTATGACGTCACTGTCTGCAATTTTCTAAAGGGTGATGAGAGTTTGGTTTGACGCAGACAGAAAAGGGTAAAATTCCAGAATCTTCCTTTAACTGTCAATGTCTTGATTATTAAGAATTGTTTTTCTTTTTGACCAAGAAAGAGCCGTTCACTTCAAAGAGTGATTTTGCTACGAAAACCAACAATAGTATAATTAAAGATAATTTAAAATATATGGATTAATCAATTTAGAATATTCTATTCAACTTTTGAAATTTTCTAAAATTTCCGATCATCCGATTTAGAGGAAATGGAATAAAAATAAGTTATACAAAAAATGTTATACAGATCAAAGCTAGCAAGCATTATTTAATTAATTTTTTTTCTTCATTATTTTCAAGTTAAGTTAAAATCAGAAATGAAATAATTAATTTATTTTAGAGTCATTATTTTTTGTTGAAATTTTTCTTATTAGAAATACAAAGAAACAAATTTCTTTTGTTATTAATACATGACACGTGTTCGTTTCACTATACAACCAGAAATATCTCAAGATAAAAACACATTTTTATAAATTTTTCTAATTGCACTCATACTTTGACACATTTTATGCTATAATCTCAGCTTTCTAATATTACTTTTGAAATGATTGATAAAAATGTTAGAATTTATCTGAAGTAGAATACAAAAAATCCAAATCTTTCGACTGAATACTCCAGCTGAACTGAATATGAATTACAAATTATGATGCTTTAAAGTTTAGGACTGTTATGATATATTTCAAGAAAAGAATGGTTATAAATATAAATAAGTCGATGCCAATAGACTCGGACTTCATATTTTCCAATAATTTAAATTTTTATCTATATATCTTTCGAAACAAATTTTAACAGAATTTAATAACTTATTTTCCTTTGACATATAATGCCTTTCTAATATCTTTTGTTTATAAAAATTTGCCACCATAGTCATAAAAATATTAGATATTTCAAAGATATACCTATGCATGCAATCATAAATAGATCAATATTTATCTCTCTCTCTCTCTCTCATTCTCTCTCTCTCCCATTCTCTCTCTCAGGAACGGACCAGAGGCTCGTTTAGGAAATATTCAACAAAAATTAGTTCATTAGAGGAGATAATCGGAGTTAGAGTTAGGTTTTTTTTATAGGTGAGAGATTAATTGTAGAAAAATGTGATGTCTGCTATAGTCGAGTAGCAATAAAAACTGGTTTTATCTTGAAAACTCAGTGACCTATTATTTTAGTAACTTTATTGCTTTCTTTTACAAACTGGTGGCAGAAAAGACATTAACACCCAGAAACTAATCCTGTATATTTATGTTTCCGATACGATAATGTAAAATAAAAATAAAAACACATGAAACATTACAGAAAGATAAATGAAACATTAATTGAATTTTCGGTTATAGCCAGAAATGTTTCATTTTTTTGTAAAATATTATTTAATTTTTCCCTATTAATACACTCATATATTATGAAAAAGCTAAAGAAAGAGCTCCAAGATTACAAGAAAAAATATTTGATCGATAAATAAGCTCAAGATGATTTCTACTTAATAAGGAGTTGCTAATTTCACGGGGAAAATGGTTATTACATTCGACTGTTGAACCGACTGGAACAGTTGAGGAAACTACTTTGTCTGGGACTAGCACACTATCACACATTTTTCTCTCTTGAATCTTTAGGTACGAAAGGAAGATCATTGGATAACTGTTGAGCCGAGAGTTACAATAACTAGAAATTAATTTAAAAGAAAATTTTCTTAACGAGGATTAAATATGCAAAAAAGCATACGTCTGGGAGAGCTATAGGAAATATTGAATATCCCACCTATATACTTTTTACCCTCAACCTTAGAAAATGCATATGGTATTTGTCTCATAATTCATAAAGCTAATATTAGCATATTTTCTATATTTCAGAAGCGAGCGAATATCCAGTAGTTTTATTTAAGTAAAGAAATCTTCTCTCAAAAGAAATATTGGAAGCTGTGAACATGAAAATGGGAAATTTTACTTGAAAGTTTATTAAAATTTTTGTAGCTGCAAAGCCATTTGTTAGAGTGCTATTTCGTTATTTTTAAAAGTTTAATTTTCTGTACGGAAATAATTCATTTACATTTGGGAACTGGTGCAAACTACACCTACTACACGCACGTAAAGCATATTACATTTCTGTCATGAATGCAGTAATTACGTTAACCCATAAATACGTTAGATTCTATGTAGATGATGCGGTTCATATAGCGGCGCTCATAATTAAATATTCAATTAACTCATAATTAAATATTTTATTATGAGTTAATTAAATATTTAAAAAGTTTAAGTGCGAAAATTGGCATCACTCGAGATAACAGTGGAATTAATTCGTAAAAAAAGGAAATATATAGAAAAATAGAAACACGTATTGTTAAAGTTTACAGCTAAATTAAGAATGACATTTTGTTTTGAGTGAAAACAATCAATAATCAGGTTTTCGCCATAATATTCTTATAATATCTCAATCATTGAATTTCTTTTGTTTTATGAAGTAATATAATTAGGTTAATCATTATATTTGTATGTTGAAATAATTTAAGTATTTTCGATTTGATATCTTAATATTGTAACACAAAATGGCGACTGCCAAACCAAATACCGAGCTTGACGATTCTTTAAGAAACACGAATAAGTCACATACCTAAAAAAAAATAAATAAAATTAAAAAAAAATTGTGTTGTCATGATTTTTTTTTTGTCCACAACAGTTGAATGTCAATGTCAATTGTTGGAAATTCTATTTTTAATCGAATTTTTGCAACATCCGGTACCAGACATTTGGTATTGACGTTGAAAGTTACATTTTGACAGCATTTGATAAGTATATTCTACTAATTACTGAAAGAACTGTTTAATAATATTTGTTTACATAATTAGGAGAAAAGTTAAAGCAAGAAATCAATGATAAAAAAAATAAAAAAGAGTTTTTTTTAAAGAGAAAAGTAAATAATCCAATGTGAATGATAAAAATAAGCATCCAATAACATTTTTAAAGTGATTACAACCCAGGAGATCTCTAAAGGAACTATTCTATATTTAACAACTATAAACTGTGAAACAACTTTTGTATTTGATTACCTATGAAAACTGTGACCGTCCAATATTCGAAAGACTGTGATACGTGAAATTGTCAGGGACTGTAACATGAACAATATTCACTTGTATTTGTGTTTTGTGGCATCTTTACATCTGTCATTAGCAGTGTTTTCCATTTATGTTAACCATTCTATTTTATTTTGCTCCAGATAAATGTTTATAATGTTATAACATATTTCCATGTTTATGTCTTTTCAGTTGTATTTTAAAGTGTAAGATATTTGTGATTTTCGGGCCAACTTCAACCAACTAATCTTACTACTAACTTTCATGTTCTCGCTATCTGGAATGTCTTGATTGGAGTCGACGGCCGCGTCTTGAAGCCCATTTCAGATAGGGGGGATATTTTGTAATAAATTTTAACCACCTCTAATCGCCTGTAATCAGAGTTCTCTCACTCTATGGTAACCTTTCCGTCTTTTGCCAATACTAACCTACCTCGCCAATTTCTGGCAACCCGTTGACAGCTACTTCTACGCTCGCCAGATGAAAGCTGGACGTCGCGCTGTAAGGTCATGTTATTGCTGGAATAAAGTTGCATGTTCTTGTATTCGAATCATATTGTTTTCGGCCACGATGCTTATTTCAGGAGATGACCATTCGGGTCATCATATATATATATATGACACGAAGCGTGATTTGCTCCTGTGTTTGATTCGATGTTCTGCAGTCAATACGTACATTACAATTTGGGCGAGTGGCGAGGCCATGAAGGAAGTAGTCCAATTAGTGATAAATCCATGTCTATTAGACTTCATAAGTTGACCACTCTCCAGGTTAATTTCCGCGCTTAGCCATTTTGTTAATTTCTCAGCACGCCGCCGTGAGCTACCGCTAGCAAAGAAATTCCCTCTCAATCTGCCGCGAAAAACCAAATTCCCCCCGAGCTCCTGCTGCACGCGCATGTGCAGACCTCAACCTTCGTCATCTGGACCTTTAATATCGCTGATCTTGCAATTTAACTTCGCGCCCAAAACCTTTTCAGTTCTAAAAATAAACCCTCTCACCTAGAATTACTCGCTTTGAGCTCAAGTCGCTTTTAAAAGATGATTTTCCCCACAGCAAAATACGCGCGCTTTGTAAATGAAGTGTTAGATTCCTATTATTTTAAGCCCCCTTCCCCGTACTTCTCAACTATATTTTGACAGTTCAGTTATGTTTTAACATGTATATATATGTGCATATATATATATATATATATATATATATATATATATATATATATATATATATATATATATATATATATATGCAGGGGTGTTCCAGGTAGCATACAATGCATGAAATAATTTTAGCGAAGTAATTAAATAAAAGAAATGGACTCTAGGAGAATAGGGGAAAAGTTTTTAATGCAGAGATTTTAACACAATGGTTTTGCCCAAACACATCGAGAAAGACTGTAAGCAAAATTTTGCGACATTCTAAACATAGGCTTTAGGGTCATTACGACAAGAAACTCACTAACAATTGTTTCGAAAAAAAATAAAATTACAATAGACCTAAAAGTAGGTCAGTATTCGTATGGGGTATCGTACCATTGAATATAATACTGGTGATTTCTATTTGCTATTTTGTAAATGTGTGCTGTAAGAGATAATATCTAGAGTGCCGTAGAAGGGTGCACTAATATTAAGGTGAGGTTATAGAATTAAATAAATAAAATAAATAGACAATAACAATATCTTAAAGTTGCATTATTTAAGAAATTTTGAAACATGTAAACATATTTTTATATATAAACATATTTTTACAAGTTTACATATTTCGTAAATGAATCTACAAATTAAAATTAATATAAACCTTAAAAGTTATATTCATATTTCTCTGGAAATTATTGTAGATTAAGAAATGTAACTCCCGTTCCTTTATTTGTTAATTCGTTATTGGTGTAAGGAATTTTTGAAGTTCATGATTCTGTTATGTATCTAAATTTGATGGATTTTCTTCTATCATAAAATTTTAATTTCAGAGTTTTAATCCTTGGGTAAAATTGAAAATTTATTCAGATTGCAAAGACTACCATTTATATACACCGAATGATAAATGAATTACTAAGCATATTTTTAAAAGATGCAAAGAATCATATTATACTCTAACGTAGTTTGACTAAATATAACTCAAGAAATTTTTACATAATATAGGCGCAATTCAGGTCCAAAAAAAATCGAATGTTTCTACCAAAAAAAGTAACTTCTTTTAAAAAATTAAAACACAAGGAGAACTCTTCCTTCAGTCGTCTTTGATAACGTGCTTAAGTGTAATAAATATTCAAATTTCTTACATTAACGTTGAACAAAATCATTAAATCTGAGGTTTAAAATCTCACGAAAGAGTACATAAATAAATTACATTTTTTTTGGTTTTGATAATTTAATTTCGAGCATAACCCTTATTTTTTTCTGATAACTGCATAATACAATTATACAGAAATTATTCGATACGAGAGGATAGCATTTAGAAATTATAATGCTCTTACTGTTAGAATAGGAGGGGCAACTGCGTAAAGTTGGAAAGTTCGATGCACCGAGGAAAATAGACATTTATTAATTTAGGTCAAACATATACAAGCTGCAACAGAGATAGACACCGACTGACTGAGCCTCCCCAATTGGATGGTGTTTTTGGAGTTCCTAAATAGATGTCTTAACTCCAGTACGGAATTCGATATGTTATAGAGATAAGAGCTCTTGATACATTTCATGGTTTTAAGTTAAAATATACTTGAAAAATATGACAAGTAAGGCAAAATATTCATAAACATTATGCGAGTTATGTCTGTACATAGTGAATACAGATTAGAAAAATTTTATTTTCATTTATTTTTTTATAATTTTTTACTTATTTAATAAGTTTTTCGAATATTATGAGTTTTAAAAGCTTAATAAATTATTTTAATGTTTTTGCTATATATATATATATATATATATATATATATATATATATATATATATATACCAAAATATATATATATATATATATACCAAAATATATATATATATATATATATATACCAAAATATATATATATATATATATATATATGTGTGTGTGTGTGTGTGTGTGTATGTATACATATATATATATTTTACTTTTTTAAAATTTTTTCTTTAAAGTGACCTATTTTTCTTTAAAACACCTCCGAGATACGACCCCACAAGTAGCATGTCACCAGGACAACACATTAGCCCTGTCATATGAGAGCACACAATCTATTTTAGATAATCAGAAGACGTGAAAGATGAAAATTTCCAACTTAGTATATAAAGAGGGGTTTATAAATTAAAAATAATTATAAAATTACAGAATTTATCAATTGAATTGTGATCAAACACAGAATTTATCCGGATCTGGCTTTGATAGAGCAGCCCACCGACGCTTTCTGTAGTTTGGATCACGAAAATTATAGTCAAGAAGTTCTGCTTTTGTTCATTATTGAGGTTATATATATTATTGTAAAAAATTTAGAGGCCTGCTGAGCAACCCTACTAAACGTTTGGATGTCGAAATCCCGTCTAATAACCTTATTAGAAAGGTACCTCCAGATTGACTTAAAAAGAACATGACATGTATTTATAAATTTATAAAGTATCCCAAAATGAGCCAATAGTAGCTTTTAATACGGCATCCAATAAAAATCTTTGATACGAGAGCAAATAACAAAGAAGGGAAAGAACTGAGATCAGATAATATCGTCTGCGATTACATTGCTAACACTTACCTTTTATTTATACTGAACTAAAAAAAGGCAAATGATTATATATTTTGGGCAAATCCTTGCAAGTAAAAACTTTTCTCCGGGTCATCTTATACCTAGCATCATGAAAATTTCATCAAAATGAAAATAACTACAGTTAGTTTCCTTAAAAGCCGAAAACTACAGCGCGAACGAACAACTAAAACGTACATTAGAAACGACGTTTTTATAACACACATTCACAAAATGGACAAAATCGTTTTACCAACGTACTCTATAACGCATTTATGCGTTCTCTAGCTAAAGCAAACATTACAACTTTTTAACTTAACCAAAGTGAGAGCAAAGGAGGATGCATAAAAAGCATGTACGTAGCATTAAAAAGTCGTTTCATATTTTTATACTTCTGCTTTATGGTAATGTAAGTTTTCTACTTTCGTACTGCTTTTGTCGAATAAAGTGAGTTCACAAAAAAAATAGCACCATTAAGTTGGAACGTTTCATTTGAGACACGTTCTAGAATCATGTAGGACAGCATAACGACATATAAAGATACTTTTATGTCGATGTTTTCCTTTCTTTAGTTTTAACGAAATGCATGAAATAGCTCTTTATTTAAGATATAACTATTGTGAGGAATAAAATGAATCATTTTATTTTAAGATAGTTTTTTAAATATTATTTTTATTTCTTAATGGTTTTTTTATGTTTCAAGAGGTTTGTATTTTCATCATTTATATTTGAAAATAAAATGCACCAAAAATATTTACAATAAAACAATTTCGCATTATATGTACTCAGAAATAGCAATTTGTCCCCATTTCTTGAACTTACATGATCAGTTTAAAACATTTTATTGTTTATTACATTTAGTAAACTTTGTTTAGGTAATTTTCTTAAGTATAGGTAATTTTCTTAAGTATAGTCATATACTGATACCAGTGGAGTCTATCTAACATCCTCATATGAAATGACACAAAATCTTTGATTTTTTCTATCTGGTGATTTTTCTTAGTGGCCCCAGGGGCTATGTCCTTGTTTTTTGTAAGAAACTGAGCAGACGAGGCCTGAATTGCGGCCTTTATTGTCTATTTTCAGAAGATAACATTTGGCATGTAAGACGGTGAGTCGTACATCGACGCATTGTAAAATAATAAAATTGTCTACACCAGGGTTTTCCCGAGATTTTCCTGCGGTAGAACATTTTGTAAGGTATGCAATAACATATTATCAATAAAATCTTTAAAAAAAAGGGAAAACATTCATTATTTATTTAGTATTTAGTAATTATGCATGAATACTTATTTTTTAGACATTTTAGCACATTAATCCGTTAAATATGTAGCCGTTCCAGGTTATAAAACAATTCCAAAACACCAGTGTTCCACTGAACATAGTTTGGGAAACCCTGGTTTTACATTATTCCCAAAGCTAACAACATTCCGAATTATTATGTTACAGTTACTTATGTTATTAATTATAGCAAGTGTTTCAAAGGTTGGAAATCTCCTGACAATACGCGGACAAGTTGTTTCATTAAAATTATTTGCTCTGCTGAGAATTTATATTCTTCCATTCAACTCATAATTGCCTTAATCCAATTTGAGGGTGAAGAGCCACTCGTCTTCATATTAAATATTAAAACGAGGTGTCAAAACGTAGTGAGAAAGTTTAAATAGAAATAAAAATTTTCAAACTTAATCTTACTGTAAGTTAAATGGCGTCATAAGGTGTCATAATTAAACTGTCACTTCATAAGAATTTTAAGACGAAATTATGAAAATTTAATAGATACTTCAGAAAATTTAGCAAAAAAAATTAGATGAAGTGAGCACATTTTGTTCATTTTTGCTGACTCTGTGCATAGCATAACGATTTTACAATTAAAAAACATCTGCCAGAACCTTGACAAGAAAGTTAAAAAAAAAAAAACTGCGGTGTTTAGAATATATGCCATATTTCTAGGAAAAATTTTATTTGACATCTTAAATATTATTAAAAAAATTGAACCAAAAATAATGGCACTCTAGCTTATTATCCTGTTAAATAAATCAAATAGTCACACAACTTATTTATAGTCTCAGTTTTTTTTAAGCTTTACGTTTTATGTATAAAAGGGATTTAAAAAACTCTTATTGCACCAAAAAAGAGAAATATTGCACTATTAACATTCTTCGACACCACCTCTAAACATTTTTATTGAAAATAATAACAAGAAAGCATCTTCCTATCTTTGACCAGTTACAAACATTTGTGGCAGGTCAGAGCGACTATTTTTCAGAATTCATCCGCACAGAATAACCATAGCATTAAAAAATTGTCTTCCCACGGGTATTTAAAAGGAAAAATAATGGTCCAGGTTATCCCCAGATAAAAGTACGTTGTAAATTAACATTTTAACTGTACTTAAATACCCAGTGAAGATTAAATAATGATCTCAATAGTTGATGTCTATCGGCGATGCCCCATCTAAAGTGCTCCTTACCCTGGAAGAAGAAAAAAAGACTGTCACAATATATTGTTCACCTCACAAACTGTCTATATTATTTTGCATAGCGTTAATATTACTTATATTTGTAATAGTGTGTGTGACTTATTCCACCCGTTCTAGTCGTAGGCTAGAACAGGCCCAAAAGGCCAAAAGTTACTATGAAATCGTTAACAAGCAAAGGGTCTTAATAAATATCCTCCTTGGCAAGCCCCAGACAGTTTAGAATATGGTCAGGAGAGGCTTCAGCAGTATTGCATTTAGACCAAAAAAGGGTAAGATTTTTACCCCTGATTGTAAACAAGACACTTTAGGTGTCCACTAGCAAATCTGTTAATGGTGGTCTGCATCCTTCTGTCGCCCTTGACAGTAAGGGCACCACCAGGAGATTTTCGGTCGTACAAGTGGTCGTACAAGTGTCGAAGCTGTCTTCCATGAATGCTGGTTAATAAGTTTTCTTCTTGAGTAAATTTCAAGATAAGTTAAAGTATCTCGCGAAGAAATAGGAAGTATTTGTAATAGTAGCTACCATGCGGTCAAATATCCGTTGCCTTGCAGTTGCACGACTTTTCCGTTCAGCAACAAGGTACAGAGAGCGAAATTTCTTCAGAAGCTGCAATAACCTCGAATGAACTTGATCAACCTTATGCCAAACTTGTAACTTGCTCAGAAAACTGCTTAATTTTTTACAGATTACAATATAATTTTGAGAATACCTATCATTTTTCAAGGTTTAGACACCCCAAGAAAGAAATATCTTGTCCGCAAAAAAATTAATGTTTTAAATCCCTATTTGCTCTAAAACCTATTAGAGTTATGTGTTGCAAATCGTATAACGTACGCTAAATGTATAATATTTCATAAGCTATGTTAGGGACAATAAAATCGGTTTTTAATAAAACCTTACCTATAATTATTTAATATTATTTCTGTATTTTCTTGCACTTCTTTTTGAAATTATTTCTTTCAAGAATTTTCTTGCAAATTATTTTTTTCCCAATAGAGCGTATAGTCTATATATATAAAACAGTTCCGTACCTGACTCACTGACTGACTGATTGACTGATAAACAACGAACAGACCAACCCGCTGGACCTAAAGGGCTGAAATTTTGCATGGCGATTCTTCTTATAGTGTAGGGGTGCACTAAAAAAGATTTTTTAAAAATTCTTCTTCGATTTTTTAACATAAAATTTTTAAGCTGTTTTAGTAACTTTTTTTAAGTTTGCATTTAAAATAATACACTGAGGGTTATAAAATTCATATCATGAGACAGATCATAAAAATTCCTTTAAAATGAAATCTTTTTCGAATCTTTACCTCTTTTTCTGATTTTTTGTGCATTTTTAAAGATTAAATTTTAGAATTTAATTTATTAAATGCTGATCACGTGATTTATTTTTCTGGTACTTTAAATAAATTTACCGTCACGTCCATAACAATGAAATAGACAAAAAATATATTTTTTCCCTTGCTAATGCGGCAGACGATTTTACATTATTCAAAAAAATATTAAAATACAGTAAAAGTTATGTTCCGCAAACTGTACTATATTAACTGTACTCTATTCTTTAGTATGTTCTATTAGATTTAATTTGAATATCTTCTTCTACATTATTTTGTCTATAAAAATATCCCTCACGATATTTTTATAAATATATATATATTTTTGATTTTCTTTACATCTATTGCATACATTGATCGTTTTATTTATTATTATTTATATATATATATATATATATATATATATATATATATATATATATATATATATATATATATATATATATATATATATACGGGTATTCAGCTAATATATCATATGCTCCATTATAATACGAATATAAAATTAACGGAACGACGAATACATATGAAGCTAAAGGAAGCCCAATGAATTAAAACAGAAAATATAAAGTCTCAGCCCAAACTTAAAATGTATTTTTCATAAATCACTTGCAACAAAATAGAATGGTAAAGGTGAGAATCTTATTATATTTCTGTTTATGTGTTGATTTGCAAGGAAGGGTTTTAGATTCTGTATTCAAACAGCACTTCCAAACTTAAAAGTAAATAAAGTGTGTCTCAAATTTACTTTAGAGCAAAGTGTTTTCAGTAATGGCAGGAAAATAAAGTGCCACATCTCTGAAGAGTTTTAGCGTGAAACTCGAGTAGAAACATTTATGTGACTACGAAATATTTTGGTGCTGAAAGTTAAGGTATGTGCATACCGTAAATAATATATCGAATGATAGTTTCTAGTTCCCTGGTTGTTATAATGACAAGAGGAATTTTGCTTAGTAGATTTCGCCTTTTAGCTACGTTTTTAAAGCATATATCTACGTATATTCTGGGAATATATCAAGCATATTTTGTTCAGTTATGACGCATTTATACATCGTTATATTGGGCCCTTTTATGAATGATTTATATGGATAATATATATAAAGCATGTCCATGACCATGCATTTTGTTTTGAAGAACGCTGAAGTGTTCTATAATATAGTGAATAAATGTGTTTATAGTTTAAGTGTAGAAAAATGTGTTTTATAGTAAAAGTTTTTAAAATAAATTTTGTTAAAAATTTTCAGAAATATCTATTTTATTTTTTTCATGAATTAAACAAAGTTGTCAGGCACCATATAAACCTTCCTAGAGCTTTTTAGCTAAAAAGTCATTTAAATTCAATTAGCGTTACTTTCCTATATAAAGCCATGTATTGCAAATTTTAAAAAAAGTCAAACTAAACGAGCTTTACTCTCCTCTCCAGTGCTACCATTTATTACTTATATATTGCTTATTCACTTTAATTAGTTTTAAAAAAATGGCGATTTTGGAATAGCTTTTCGGTGTAATAGTATACAGAAGAAAATCATTGAAGTTGTTATGGATAGTTGTTAATTTTTATCATTGTACTTACTGACGCTGTGTTTGAAGGGGAATAATTTCGATAAAACTCTTTTATCTTCACTATGTTATAGTTTATGTTTCTTCTGGTTGTTGGAATTACAAAAATTCTTATAATTGTCTTTTTTTCTGTAAGATTTAGTTTGCCTCCGAGGAGATGTGGAATAAATTTATCTGTAAAACAATACTAAAAATTCAATATTTTTATATGATGTTTATAGAGATTATTTAACATTGCTGATTTATTGTTAAACATGCAATATTTTTCAATAGAAATAGTAAGGGTTTTCTCTAGATTTTAACAGGTTTCTCTTCCTCGAATATGGTTTTAAATTTCAATATTTATTCAAATCGTACATCTGCAGTTATAGCTAATATTATTTTACTTTTTCGTCAAAAGATAAGATATTCATAATCAAAGATATTCATAATTAAAGATATTAATGCCAAATAATATCTCAAATTTTATAATTATCACATTAAATTTTCTCAGTACTATATTCATAAAGTAATATTTTTCTTGTTGTGATGAACACTTGTCCGGAGATATTCTTTCATACATACACCGTGATTTTATTGAATTCTTTATTATGGAAGCATCATAATCCGGCATGAGGGGTCAGAAACGACACATCCATGCCAAAGTCAGAATTCGAAACCGGTTCCACTCTGTCGAAGCACACGATGTGGTTGGCATCCATCAAATAATTAAACATTAATGCACACCCATCTTTTCTTACTTCTAAAAATAATGTTACAAGCTCATTTGAAAATCGTGGAAAAAGATGATTTAATACCAGAGGATTCAAGTGTGGGTGTGTGTATATATACAGCAGTGTTGCCAACTTGGGGGTTTCCCCCTAAATTTGGGGGTAAGTTAGATAAAAAGGGGTGATTTTAGGGGCCACATTTTTTAGGGGCATTTGGGGGGGGGGGACATTTTTTAATATTTTGTACAATCGAGACGCGTTTTTTTTATAAGATTATAAGTTCCATACATATATCAAATGTAAATAAACCTCCATTTCATTATGTAAGTGTGTATTTTCTATTTATTTCAATTTATCTCTCAAACAGGATGCGTATTTGGAACCAGAATTTCTTTAATAAAGGTCTAGGGTGATCTCAATTTGGTGTTAGGGGGGAACAGGGGGATTTCGAAATGGCGCTAGGGGGAGGCGCTTCGTATTGTTTGGCAACACTGATATACAGGGTGATTAAAAACTGAAAGTATAAACTTTTAGGGGAGGTAGAAAACATGAAAACGAAACAGAATCACATAGGAATGTATGACCGGAAACTCAAACCTGCCGCTGGAAGGCGCTGTAGTCGGGATCCTCTTTCTCTCGTGAAGGGATCTTTAATCAACACAATGTTCATGTGTGGAGCCACAACAACCCAAGATGTATGCGACCACTTGCTGCCCAAAAACGGTTCTCAGTGAATATATGGGCGGGTAATATTGCTGACTATTAATCGGCCCAAACCTCTTATCACGCGCACTGGATGGCCGGAAATACCGCATTTTTCAGAAGGAGGGTACGGTCGGAATTACTGGACATTGTTCCAATGTCTGTTCAGCGTGAAATGTCGTTCCAGCACAATGGGGCTCCAGCTAGTGTCTTACGTGATTACTTGAACAGTATGATTGCACTTCGATGGATTGGGCGTGTAGACCCGTCCATTAGCCACCGCGATCGCCTGATTTATCTAGCATGTATTTCTTCCTGTATGGGAGCCTCAAATCCAGGGTCTACAAGACACCTGTTGACTCTGCAACGGACGTCGTCGCAAGCGCCTCCGTCGCAGCTGCAAACGTCCGCGAAATTCTGGGAATTTTTGAAAGCGTTCGATAATAGATGCTTCGCCGTTTTGAAGCGTGCATAACTGTGGAAGGTAAGAACTTTGAGCAGTTTGTTGGGAAACTGATCGTGTACACGTACAGTCCTAGTGTAAAGTATAGCTAAATAATGAGTTTTTCCATCCATTATTGGCTTTTCATTTCTGCATCTTCGTTTATCCTCCAGCTGATAAGGTTTCCGTTTCCGACCATACATTTTTCGTGATTCTATTTTGTTTTTGAGATTTTACCTCCCCAAAAGTTTGTACGTTGAGTTTTGAATCACACTGCATATATATATATATATATATATATATATATATATATATATATATATATATATATATATATATATATATCATTACATATATCTTACTTTCTACAAAGTATACGATAAAAAAAAGAGAAAATGTTAAAACTTAGAAAAAATTTAATTCTACAAGTCTTAAATTCTCCACAAAAACATTTTTTAATGAAGAATTTTTATTAACTTTAATTTCTACTTTAACATTTTAAAAATATAAATTTAAACTTAAACATTATTAATTAATATAATTTCTTATAAAAGGCATAATTTTAAACTAAAACTATGTTGAATATTATATTAGATGCAATGTTGACTAAAATCAATAGAATAAAAAAAAATAGCGTCTGGGAATACTTTTTAAATTTTTCTTTTCTATTTCCAAATTAAAATAATATGAGTGAGATTATTAAATGTTTATCTCTAAGCTTTATTTTCTTTATAGCTACTAACAAATTATGATATATTTTTGGTTTTCTTCGACTTAATTGCTCCGCAATATAAAAGCATGAAAAACTTGTTTAAAAAGAAATTTGATTTAAATTTCACTAATGTATTTATAATCTAGTGTGAAAAACAAAATTCAAATCATTTTGGATAGAGAGCGGCCTTTAAATTTCTAACTGTTTGATTAAGAAAAAAAAGGGTTATGCAATTTAACAGTTAAATTTCTGTATTCAATAACATTATAATTTATAAATTTATGTAATTTATAAATTTATGAAAATTATACAGTCTTTGCTTTAGTTTATCTGGAATGATATTTATTGCACAAACAGATTTATATTCATAAATATCAATGTACATTCAAATAAAATATCCAGCTTTCAATACTGAAAGAATACTTTTGAAAATGGTATTAATATAAATGCTGGAATAATACATTATAATTGGATACAATAATGCTCAAATCTACTTTAAAAGGGTTTTATCACTGAGTCATGAATAATTCTGAAATTTCTTTGTCATTAAAGCGATAATGACATAGGAACATTAATCTTTGGCCCGTTGACGTAGTTTGCTACAACTAATTAAACCTTGTTATTCATTTTCCCTATTAACCATTATAATTTCTGAATAATCTCTCATAAAATAGAATTATTAAAGATGATAAGCATAATAACATATAATCGCGGAAATAACAACGAAGCCTTATCTCCAAATAACTAAACTGTCTCTAAATGAGAAAGTTATGTACCTCGATTTTGGAAAAATTGTATTCTTCTTGCAAACAAGCCTCAAAACAATACTTTGAAGTATCTATTTCACAAAGTTCAAATGTTAAAATTTATTTTCTATCAAATACAGTGAATTATTTGAAAATAATACATTATATATATATATATATATATATGTGTGTGTGTGTGTGTGAGAGAGAGAAAGAGAGAATAGAACCATTTTTCTGAGTTACTGTATCATGAACTTGATCATATGAAATTTGATTTCAATTCTCATGTAGACCATTTGCATAAATTCTTTAGAGATATAATAATTAGCAGTGCAAAGAAATGTATTCCGAGAGGAAGATTGAAGAGCTACAAATGCTTTTTGTCCAGAGAACTTTGGGAAGTTAAACAGAAGCGTGATCGGTTCAAGAGGAGGGATGGATTAACCGGCAGGGTATAAGATATTCTACTATGTAGATGACAAGCAGCAGTTTTTAAGAAATCTTTCTTGGCTGAAAATCGTAAATCCTTTGACACCTTTATTTCGAAAATAGATTACCAGAATGATTGTAAGAGAACTTATAGACTCCTTTCAAAGCTGATAAATGAGAGTAACCAACCTACTAAAGGGCCAATTTCGAAAGATGGAAAGCTTTTAACATCTGATTTGGGTATAGCTCAAGCATTTGTACAATATTTCTGGTGAATAAAGCATAGATCTGGCTTTGCCAGAACAAGAAATAAAGCTGTAAGAAAACTTTATAACCGAGTCCAGAGAGAAACAGCCCCTTCTCCAATTCAATATCGATTTTCAATACCAAAATTTCTCCCTTGAATTGGACTTAGTTTTAACGGATCTTAAAAATGGCAAATACCCAGGAGAAGATGGTATCCACCTTGAATTTCTCATGAATTTAAGACATCGTGCTAGAGAAACCGTTTTGAGATTCTTCAACTTCATGTGGGAAACTGGAGCTGTTCCTTCTCAGTGTCGTAAATCCGTCCTCATTCCTATTCTTAAAACTGTGATGTCCAGAGTTACAGATCAGTCTCGCTTACTTGCTCTCTGGGTAAGACTATGGAGAGAATGGTTTCCAAGAGACTTACCTGGCATTTGGAAAATAACAGGCTATTGGTTACCGAACAGTTGGCTTTAGACATTTCAGCTGTACTGGAAATCATGTAGCAGTTTTAAGTCAGGCAGTTAAGGATATTCTCAACTAGGGCGAACTTCGTGGATCTGAAGTCGGCATATGATGTCGTTTGAGAAAAACCGGCTTCTAAAGATCTTTCAGAGTTTTCGACATAACAGCAAGGTCAATAATATAGATGTTAAACAGCATGCAACTGGTAACTTCTCCTTGGAACAAATCTTGGTCTTGAATGTTTTGCATCTCGAAAGACAGTTACCATATCGAATTCTACAGTAACGCTGTCCAAGGAAGCTTCTAAACCATTTAAACATATTGGAATGGACTCAAAAGTCAAGGTGATTGCCTACGTTGAAAATGCCATTTTTTGACTATTTTGGTCAACTTCATATTTTGCAAGAATCTTGTAAATCAATGTTTTCTCTTTTCAAAACCGTTTTGATTTTTATTCTACGTCAATTAGAAGCAGAGTTATAACTATTTTAATAAACATCGTCTAATACAAAATTGAAGTGACAAACAACTTTAAAGGCGTTTTTCTCAGAATTATGTTTTTTAGCACAAATCTCTACCGTTATCATGATATTTCACATAATAATGCATATAATTTGATAAAATTTTCAGGAAATGTTTTAGATGCTATTGTTAATGAAATGACGTACAATAATTGATGTATAATAAATTGTTTTTGGTTTGGGGCTGTTTTTATAAGGAAAGGAATGACGAATTGGGGAAAATTTTCATATTGGAACATAAAATTGTCTGTATTATTTTTGCATTTTAAAATTTCTCTTAGATTGCAGGTCATTTTGAAGATAACTGTTATATGTATCATGTGTAAGAAGGAAATTAAAATAGTAGCATTAGAATTTTGTTCAGAGTGATAAATGTTTTAGCTAAATTTCATTAAAAATTACTTCAAATTGACCAATTTATAAAAAAGTATGGTATTTACAGGAAATTTTTTTTATTTTTTATTTTTAAATGCTTTTTTACCATACGAGACCAAAAAATCCTTAAAAAAACAATTTAAAAAAAAATTGGCTCTGAACGTAGGCAGTCACCTTAAAGATGTTAAATGTTTGTTATATGCTGAAGATTTGGTTATATGCACAGAGACTCCTAATCAAAAGACAAAACAACTAACCGAACTTACCTTAAATAAAACTCTCAGGTTACTTAGCGATTGGTGTAACTCTAATAATCCGAAAGTAAATCTAAGCAAGACGTTCTATCAAACTTTTTCCTTGACTCACCAACCTTTTATCCCATCTCTGCTCTTCCAGGATCGACCTATCCCAGAAACGAATGGTGTTACTTACCTTGGTGTCTCTTTCGATCGAAAATCAACGTGGAGACTCCATACTGAGAACATTTTTAAAAGGGTTTCAAGGAGATTGACACTACTTAAGCGTATCGCTGCTTCCAAGTGGGGATGATCTAGGAAAACTTTAAATACTACTTATAAGAGCTTCATTTTGCTAATTATAACCTACTGCTGCGAGCCCTTGGTAGCAGCGTTGAATCAAATTATCAATAATCTTGAGAAATTCTAGAATCAAGCGTTGCGCTTGATTATTGCTGCAGTTAAATCTACACCAATAGATGCTACGATGGTTTGCTCAAATAAGAGAACTATTAGGTCTATAATCGAGGAAAAAGCCATTTTTCTTTGGTAAAAATAGTTAGACTTCCAGATTACTTCTCACTTTGGGACATTGTTTATCTGAATACAGAGCGTAAACTTAAATCACAGCATGGATTAGTGCGGAAAGTATTAAGTTTATAGAAGACATTAAATACAAATTTAGGTACTGAATTTTTGCCGCTCTCTCGGAATCCGTAAGATTTATTTCATTATTGTGTCTGTATTGACTTTGTCAAAAAGATAATTAATGGTGATACTAGCGAAGACGTTTTGAGATCCTTTTTCTTTGAAACAGTCTATTCACGATACCCCGAGGAGTACTGGCTTCGAGTGTTTACTGACTGCTCAAAATACGAAAACAATTTCAATGTAGGTACAGGGGTCCACTGTGATATTTTATTCGCTTTATGCACCTGTAGGGACAGATAAAACTGCCTTTGATGGGGAGATTGTAACAATTCGTATTGCTCTGGACTACATTTTATGCCGGGTGAATAATTTCTCTAAAGAGGTTATCCTTAGTGACTATGGGGCAGCTCTTCCAACTATCGGCTTCTGCGTTGTCCCCGAGTCATCTGAAGTATATAGGTGTCACTTACTATTGGACAAATTCCAAAAGAACGGTGGGGAGATTGATTTGCAGCGGATATCCGGCCACTGCGGCATCCGGGGCAAAGAGATGGACAACACCCTGACAGAAAAGGATGCATCTATACAACAAACATCCAATAATGAGGCTTCTTACAAATTGCTAAAGTTGCTTGTGAGAGATACTTTTACGAACTCCCTCTCACAAGAACTGTTGTCGTGGAGTTAAAATAAGTTATGGTACAGCAAATTTGCTGAAGTCCCAAAATGGCAGAAAGCAACTGTCTTATTTCGACTAGTGATGTGTCATGATCCCCTATTGAACCATCTCTGCCACATAAATATCGCTTCAGATTCCCTCTGTAATCGGTGAGAGGACATGGTCACCAATACATTGTTTTTCCTCGAGCTCCAGTGTGGGACAGATAGTGGATACCTAGGAGACTTTTGGTTTCACGGATGTTTTAGATCTCTTTTGTTTGTTTGTTTTTCTTTTTTTGTATGTATAGTCTAAAAATCCGTCATTGGAAATTAAAGCATATATTTGTGTATACACACACACACACACACACACACACACACACACATATATATATATATATATATATATATATATATATATATATATATATATATATATATATATATATACATATATATATATATATATATATATATATATATATATATATATATATATATATATATATATATATATATATATATATATATATATATATATATATATATATATATACATATATATATATATATATATATATGTATATATATACATATATATATATATATATATATATATATATATATATATATATATATATATATATATATATATATATATATATATATATATATATACAAACTTTCTCCAGAAAGTTCGGTGAATGTATCTATAGTTACAATGGATTGTTGTCTTACATGAAACAGCTGTTACTGTACTTCGAAGCAATCTCCGTAGGCGGTAATGCACATCTGGGAACGGCTGTACAAGTTTTGTATATTATATATATATATATATATATATATATATATATATATATATATATACATAAAGGTTCAGAAACAAATACATAAATTCAGGTAACATATGACATAATAGTTCTGTAAAATTGACCCAAGATGTCAAAGATATTGCAGTCGATTTCAACCTTCAATCCTCTCTTAAAGAAACACAATTTGTTGCATGAGTGACGCGGTGGTTATAATATTGTATTTTATTTTCCATTACCTGGTTCTTAACGCAGGTGGTAAGACTTAACGAAGGCATATGGCTCCCATAAAGTACAGGGAATGAAACTGAGTCAACAGAGCCACATGAGTGGGACGTCTGCTGCGTAGTCCCATATCCAAAAGCGTCCGATGAACTGTGTGCTCCAAAACAATTCTACTTGAACATGCATTGTATTGGGCTGTCAGCTGAGCCACTGTCTGGCGTCTATTTTTCTTCACCAAGCGGGACAGTCTCCAACGTCTTTTTTTCTTGATAACGCCATGGCATCTACTGCTGGTTTCACCATCATTCATGAAATTTGCATAAGCACTAACAACAGCAAGTCGCGAACAACCCACGAGGCGTGCAGTTTCGGAGATATTTATTTCGAGTCGTCGAGCCATTACAATCTGCCCTCTGTCAAAGTCGCTTGGATCAGTAATCTTTCCCCTCACAAGCAGAAGCAAGGGCAAAATCAATTCCTCAGATTCCCCAGCAACAGTTAAATACCATTCCCACCTGATCACGTGCTCTCCACGTCATCCATATGAATTCATCAGGATGGTCATAATGTTTTGGCTCCATACTGTATATATATATATATATATATATATATATATATATATACAGTATATATATTCTACTGTATATATATATATATATTTTTTTTTATCCAATGCGGAGGCACTTACTACGACATTGGCCCTTACTACGCCGCAGTTTTACTGTCCATTTTATTATATACAGTATATATATACACTGCTGGCCACCCAAATTGCAACACCAAGAAAGACAAGAGATATCACAACAAAATTTATTTTGTAGATAATATGTTGACCAAGTATCAAATGATTAAATTTATAGACTTCTGTGAAGTGTGGTTCCTGCCAAAATCAGTAGCCAGAGTAGCCGCCATTGTTGGAGATCACCGCTGCCACACGCCTCGGCATTGATTCAAAGAGACTTTGGATGAGTTCTTGGGGTACAGCAGACCAAGCAGCTTCCACACGCTGCCAAAGTTGATCTGCTGTGGCAGCTGGGGATGGAATCTGGGTCAATCGTAGAGCAACCATGGACCACATGTTTTCTATCGGCGAAAGATCCGGAGAGCGAGGCGGCCAGGGAAGCAATTCAATCTGGCGATTGACGAAGAACCGTTGGACAATGCGTGCCACGTGTGGTCGCGCATTATCCTGTTGAAATATGGCTGTGGGCAAGCCCTGGAGGTAAGGAAGGACAACTGGCTCCAACACCTCGGAGATGTAGCGCTGGCTGTTTAAAGTACCGGCAATGCGTACTAGAGGTGTGCGAGAGTGATATCCAATACCGCCCCATACCATAATACCCGGTGCAGGACCAGTGTGGCGGTGCATAACGCAGCTGTTCAGCATCCTCTCTTCACGGTGTCTCCAGACTCGAATGCGACCATCGTGGTGTTGCAGACAGAAGCGTGACTCGTCAGTAAAGACAATTTCATTCCATTCTGCCGTCCACATCCTTCTGTCATCGCACCATTGGCGGCGGAGACGTCTGTGGTTCTGCGTCAAGGGTAAACAAAGCAATGGACGTCTTGCGGACAGACCACTCTGCTGTAAACGGCGTCGAATGGTACGCGCAGACACTGGATGATGCTTTACAGACTGCATGTGCTGTGCTATGGTTCGTGATGTGACTGAGCGATCCGTCACTGCCATGCGCACAATTTGCCTGTCATCACGTGAAGTGGTGCGCTGAGGTGGATGCGATCGAACATGCCGGTCCGTCGTACCCTCCTGCATCCAACGATCACATATCCGCATTACAGTTGTTTTGTTTCGTCCAACACGGCTACCGATTTCCCTGAAAGATAATCCACAATCTCGGTAGGCCACTATCCTTCCTCTGTCGAACTCGGATACTTGATCAAAAGATGATCGCTGTTTTCGACGAGGCACAATTGATCGGTTTTTTTTTAAACCACAAGAAAAACACAATTGCCGAACTTGAAATCTTCGAAATCTCCAAGCCTTAAATAGCGCTTTGAAGTGGCGCCACAAGCGCGCGTGATGTGCGTCTGCGCTGAAATTTTAATCATTTGCATATCTCACCTCCGCTAATGCATGTTGTAAATTTCATGTTATTTGCATGTTTCCTTCAGGGTGTTGCATTTACAGTGGCCAGCAGTGTATATATATATATATATTTAAATTTAAACTTTATTCCCCTTCTCTTTTAATTTTGAATATGAATATATAACATTCAAACCTTTTTTTTCTACTTTTGAACTGAATTTGTGTATAAAACTTTAGAGTATCCCTTTTAAACTTGAAAAATGAGCCCATCCTCATGCACACGCCGGTGTGTGAATGAACAAATCTGCTTTGGTTCCTCAAGTATAGAAATAGTATATTTTTGTTACATAATTCCCTTTTTCTCATAAATTTTAAAAAAGAAATATAATTAATTCCAGGTATATGTCGACACGGGAATTAAAGTTTTCTAAGTATTAGAAAAATTCGAGAGTTAGTAATCTGTCTACTGATTATATTGAATGGTATATTCCTATAATTCTCTCCTAATCAGTAGGGTATGAAGTTTAAATTACAAAATCAAATTTAAATGCCCCTTTCTAATTGTTAGGAATGTAATCACAGACTATCTCAGTTCTTTCCCTACTCTCTGATTTGTTTTCATATCAACGTTTTCTATTGGATGTCTTATTAAATGTTATTATTGGCTTTTTACTGGAACCTGCATAAGAGTCTAAATACATGCGACGTTCTTTCTCAAACAGTCTGTGTCAGTCTGTGTCAGTCTGTGTCAGTCTGAGTCTATCTGTGTTGTAGCTTGTATATGTTTGACCGACTATTATTAAATGTCTACTTTCCCGGTCCATGGAACTCTTGTAACTTAACGCAGTTGCTTTTTTTATTCTAACAGCAGAGCTTTTTTTTCCCGCTCATAAGTTATTTTGCGTTAAGAAGACTACGAGAGCAGGTCAAACGAAGATTTTTTGCTCAGTTTTGTTTTTTCTCCTTTCGTGTTGGGATATTCGAGCAATGGCTGGAATCTGCAAGGACTTTTCCGCAACGCCGTTCGATGGAAATAATTTTCCTATTTGGCACAGAAGAGTGCTTGCTATTTTCTCAGCAAACGAACTTGAAAAGTTATTAGAAAGTGAAGCAGATGCAACAAGTAATGAAGAAATAATAAAAGCAAAAAGGGCGTACGCACTTCTATTGACACTTATGGATGGTAGAGTTTTGGCGTCACTTCAAAATGGAAATACAGCATACAAGGTCTGGAAAATTTATAGTCAAAGTAGGAAGCTAAAGGCACAGTAACTCAAATATTGACAAGAAAAATGCTTTCAACTCTTAAAAAGAATAAGGAAGTACCAATGAGATAACATATTGAGTAAATCCTTAAACTAGTAATTGACTTGAGGATAATCGGTGCAGAAGTAAGTGATACTGATCCTATTGTTTATATATTAATGTTCTTACCCAAAGAATATGAAATTATTAAAGTAGCCTTAGAACGTCAACCCAACATGAATTTAACTTTACAATTTGTGTCTCAAAGATTAATTGACGGCGAAACCTTAATGAACAATGCGAATACTGCTGATAAATTACATTCCCTTAAACCGCTTCCCTTAATTTCTTATGCGCAGCTGAAAATGTTAACATTTTCAGCTGCGCATAAGAAACTTTTTGTAATTTTTGCAAAAAAAAGGACAGTATGATAAAATTTTGTAAAATGAAAGCTTTTAAATGTTTTGTCTGGGAAAAGAATGGCTATTCCAAACAAGATTGTAACTTTTCCAAAACTGAAACAAGTTCTGGTTCAAAACAGGCAGCTTATGAAATATTTTTCGTGTTAGGAAATTTAAAAGACATTTTTTTAATTTATTCCGGTGCAACTTCTCACATATGTTCGAGAAAAGAATGGTTCAGTTCAATGGAACCAAGGTTAGGAACTATTAAATGTGCATCAAAGACTGCATTTCTTGAAATTCAAGGTATTGGAAATATTTTCGGTAAAAAACTAACAACATCCAGATAATTTAAAAGATTCTTTTACGTTAAAGAATTGAACGGACAACTAGCATCAGTGGAAAACATTCAATCTGCAGGTTACAGAGGGATTTTCAAGAATGAAAATTATTCATAGAGGCAGAAAACAAATGCATATTTTTGGACGTCGTGAAAATTCTGGACAATAAGTCAGTGACTTCCTACCTCATTGTGAAATTGCACTCATTTCAAACAACTACGACCATGATATGTTGCATAGAATATTTGGATATTGCTGCAGTAAAGCGCTGAAAAAACTGGGATTTCCCACTTCCTCTTCATTTTGCGAAATATATACTCGCGCAAAATTAAGTGAAACACCAGTTGGAAAGGGGCCAAGAAAAAGAGAAACTGAATCGATGGTGACGATGCACACATATATCTATAACTCCAGAAACATGAGAAGGTAGGCGATATTTTATGACTATCATTGGTGATTTTTCAATACGGAAGATCGATTATTAATAAGAAAAAGTGATGTAGCAATTGATTTTAAATCTTTTCTCTAATTAAATCCTTCAGTTTGAAAAATGCTGATTGGGGAGCAAATCCGAACGACAGAAAGTCAGTGTCAGGTTTTATTATAATGTTTTGCAGTTTTCCTGTATTATGGTGTGTTAAAAAATACCATATGTCCTGTTTTATGGTCTGTTAACAAACACCATATGTCCTGTATTATGGCGTGTTAATAAAAACTATATGTCCTGTATTAGGGTAAGTTAACAAAAATCATATCTCCTGTGTTATGGTGTGTTAACAAACACCATATGTCCTGTATTAGGGTGTCTTAACAAATACCATATGTCCTGTATCATGGTCTGTTAACAAACACCATATGTCATGTATTATGGTGTGTTAACAAAAATGTATTGCCATTTGTAAAGGTATTCAAGATATTTTTTGGATAAAGGAGATTGCCTGTGAAGTTGTAAATGTTAAGAATTTTGTAGTATACGAAGAAAACCAGTCATGTATCAAGTGCAATACAAATGAAAATAAATTTAGTATGATGAAACACATTTGTATTAAATGGAAATATATTCATAATGTTGTAAGCACAAATGATATAAAAATATAGCATATTGCTACTGTTGTTCAAGTTGCTGACATGTTAACTAATTCATTGCCTAAAACTAAATTTCTAAAAACTTTTCCTATTATGTAATCTCAAAGTTTGAATATTTCTAAATTTTATATGATGTGTGATTAAGGGTGGTTGTTAGGAAAGCAATCGCAGATGTTCTCACTCCTTTCCCTTCACTCTAATTTTTTCTCGTATCAACGATTTCTATTGGATGTCTTATTAAATGCTATTATTGGATCTTTCTGGATCCTATATAAGTGTATAAATACATGTGATGTTCTTTTTCAGACGGTTTGAGTCTATTTGTGTTGTAGCTTGTACATGTTTGACTGACTGCTAATAAATGACTAATTTCCCGGTCCATGGAACTCTTGTAACTTAACGCAGTTGGCTTTTTTATTCTAACACTCACCCACCAATCGTGCACCTACTTTACCGACTAATTTAGCCATCATTTTACCTACAACAGCAATTATTTTCCCCATTTCATTTTAATCAAAATGTATGACTTATTTTAACCTTAAAACATCTGAAATGTTAAAAATATGGAAATATGTTTTATTGAAAAATAATAAAACTATTGCAGAGTAGTATGAAAAATAATAAAAAAATAAACTTAACCAATAATATAAAATATTTAGAAAAAGTACTATATTTATTCAAGAATATGGTATCACAGGAAAATATGTAGTTGCGATGATATTAAAACTAGTCCCTAATAAACACGTATTCTATTTCAATCTTATTTTCCTTTTCTAATACTTTAGCAAACATTTCCTTTCAAACAATTTCTCTCTCTGCTGCACAATTTCATAACATAATTACAAAGTGGGATCAGGAAGGGAATTGACCAGAAGAGCATTATACCAAAGTCTCTTACTCAGCAATGTTGTAATTAGGAACAAAACATTTTAAATTCGTTAGGTGAGACTATGCCCTAATGTCAGTACTTAATCAATGTTACTTTCATAAGAATTTAAATGACTCTTGGAAAGTTTAGTTTTTCACACTTAGGGTACTAATTTTTACATTCGAACAACTACGGAAAACAATTTTGAATTAAACTTTTTGAACTTGCAAAACTAGTTGGATGAATCACTATATTTCATGCCCTGTCTGTAAAATGTAATACGTTTTGTTTTCCCATTAGAATTAAAGATAATATTCCTATCAGGAAGTTAATTGTAATATTTTTACTTTTCTTTCTGTTGAAAACCAAACTTTTCCTCGAAAAGGATATTAGTTTTTGGACTTGCGTATAAATAGAAGATAAATGTACAATAAATAACTACAAACTATCTTCAATAAATGTTTATTTTGTATTATTCACTAGTGTTAAAAGAGTAATACAGTCGAACCCCGTTATAGCGAACCCGGTGTATAACGAACTCCCGGATATAACGAACGAAAATTTCGGTCCCGCCGTTTTACTATTATATTTAATTCTAATTTATCCTTTTATAGCGAACCTCCAAAATCTTAAGAATCGCTATAACGAACCTTTTTTTCCGTCGACTATTGATTTTTTTGCTATTTTTAAACTTTTTAAGAATGTTGAAGATACAACGAATGTTGAAGAAGCAAAGAATGTTGAAGAAGCAAAGAATGTTGAAGACTTACCTATCGCAATGTGGATAGAAAATCACAAAATTTCATCATTCTCAGATTGCGACATGCAATTGTTCGAAACATGTCATGATGAAGTCATTAATGTGCAAATCCGACTGATGAAGATATTGTGTAAGTAATTGAAATGAATCATTCTGAAATTGAAGATTCTGCATCTGATGCTGATGAAGAGGAGCACATAAATGACAATATCCCCACCATCTCAGATGCTACAGCAGCAATGAGTGTTATTAATAAGTTTTTGTCTTCATAAAGAGTGGAAGAAAGAGTG
Source organism: Dolomedes plantarius (assembly GCA_907164885.2). NCBI lineage: Eukaryota > Metazoa > Arthropoda > Arachnida > Araneae > Dolomedidae > Dolomedes > Dolomedes plantarius. Next base: position 13,981,737 of record OU015500.1, on the reverse strand, counting down.
TTGGAGTCATTTGATGTATTGGACAAAGAAATTCATAACATGTTTTTGAAATCGGCATCACGTCAGCAGACGTTTACCGATTATTTCTGTATCAAAACAGTGAATTATTAATCATAATTTTAAATAGATTTTATCATTTTTCAATACATTATTATTTAATACACATAGCAACTAATGAGTTATACATTTTGTGAACTCTAACATTTTTCTTAACGGTTCGGATATAGCGAACAAAACATTTGGTCCCATAAGTTCGTTATAACGGGGTTCGACTGTACACAGTTAAACACTAAAATTTATACTAATCCATGATCTTAAGAGTAGAAGTATTTGCTGACTAGAAATAACAGAAAATATTTAAGTACGGCACGTGAATTCTATGCAAAGTTTTTCATTTATTCGAAAAAAAAGTCATGCTTTTATGACTTTAAATCTCTTTACAATTGTACGATATCCAGCCGTAACCTTTTGGTAAATATTTCATTTTAATTAATTTCGGAGAGCCAAAAGCAACCATCTAAATAAAGAAAAAATCGATAAGTTTTTAGGGGCTATTTAAATTTAAAACTACTCAAAACCATGTTTAAATATTCACTTCTGAGAGCCAGAATTTTCTCCATACATTCCTATAAAGATGAAATTACGGCAAATAAAATAAATTGCTTAAAAGACACGAAATCCTACATCACCGGTCCATCAACGGTTAAAAGGAAAAACCTACATTTGAGAAAACTTTCGTTCGTTTTAAAACGTTCAGGTGAAACAGACCCTAAAATACGCAATATTTTAAAAGGACAAAATTCATCCACGTAGTAGTTTAGAACATTTTAACGACTGGAATAAAAAGACATTATTATTTTCACTTTAGAAAAGAACTTTCTGTGACTCTTGATCTAGGAAGTTAGGAAAAAAAGATTAAGATAAGCTTTTAAAATTACATTAAAAATCATATCATTATTTTTTTACAAATGAGAGAGAAAACAAGTTTTAGAAGCATACAATTATATTTAAATTTATGAAAATGAATCTTAATTCAATTTTTCAAGCACATGCATTAATTTGCTTAAACAAATAATTGCAATAATTTGCGTAAACAAGAAATTTTAAAATTTTTAATCTGTAGGGAAACAATTCTAAGAATGTTGAAATATGTTACAATAATCAACATCCCAGACAAAAAGTTAATATAATTATTTTTAATCATAAAAAAGCTAAATGCATGTGCAAAATAAATTTAATATTTACTAATTTTCGTTTCAATGGAATGTTTACATCAAAAATTAGATATTGATATTTTGAATTTGAGGATTATATTAATTGCTTTTATATAAAAAATATCGACTGATTTTTTTTTTTGAAATTCTCGTTAAGAAAACCTTTTATTAACACAGCTCTTTATATATGATTCTGTTATTAATAAATTTAGTTAAATTGTTAGTGGTAGCGAAATATTAATAGCATAATCAGGAAAAGGATAAAGAAGTGAAGAACCTAATTTTATCTCAGAGAGTTTACTTTCAAACAACACTTGCACAACAATTATATTAATAAAAATGTCTCGCTCTCCTTATTTGTATGCTTTAATTATCTTAAGATAACATTTCATAATTTAGCATAAAACATGTTTCTCTTTTAAGCAATTCCCTTTGTAATAGATCTCATTCATCTTCATAATGCCTCTAACTTTCATAAATTTGTTATACAATTTAGTGTGACACGCGATGATATGTACTTTATAGAGATTTTTTGAACTGCTACCCTGACTTTGGGTAGGTATATCTTGAAGTGGCACTCTAAATATTTTTCATTCAAACACAGTTCTTACATAACAACAATGTTTATTTAAATATTTGCACGTATAGATTTTGCTTTTCAACAAAAAGCATACGTGCTACAATTTCGAGATATGTATAGCATTCGTGCAAGGGCAATACAATCCAATATATTCACTTGTATAACTACTAATTCAAGAAAAATACAGTTTGCAATACTCACAGATACTTTGAAAGTCAACCAGCAGTGCTGCCACGTAAACTTTGGGCCTAACAAGAACTCGAGTAGGTTTGAAACAACCTAGCTATGCCTCCAGAGGCTGCTCGCAAAACTCAACTATTATTAAACCAGACTTTAAGCCTAGATCCAGATCGATACTTCGTTTCGTCAGCTCTACTCCTCCTTCCTCTCACTTCGTTAGCTCTCTTCCTCAACACTTCGTTTCTTTGATCTAGCTGCTTGGTATTTATACCAACCGCGTATGACGCAATTAGCATATCTTAAGAGTCTTTTTTAACTTTATTGCCCTAAAAGTTCGATTGTTGTAAATCGAATCTTATGTAAACCTTACAACTTATATGGCTTCCTTTCAGAAAGGCTTAACTATGCATATACTGACTGATAGAAGTAATTATTAAAATTTAGTAATTGGTTATTAATTGGTTGTAATGATGTGCCTTGGAATATGTAAAAGTATCATAAAAATATGAAAAGGTTAAGTCGATCGAAGGCTATCATCAGTACATTTATTTGACAAATTTGGAAACGACGGCTGAAAGCGGTACGTTAATTAAAGAACTGACCTGCCCTGTGTGATGTAAGGTACTGAATAGTCCTGCGGCGGTGGTCAACTTGGGAGGTTGATCGTCAGACAAGATTAAGAGAAGATGTCGCCAGGGTTTGACATTACACGACAATGGACTGTGTTTTCGAATTTACAACGGCGGTACGTGAGAATCAAGGGCGTCGTGGGAGGTTTTTGCAAGCGTGTTTCCCCTGGGGGTGTGCGTTGGTTGAGCAGGGGCGACAATTTAAATGATGGTGGAGTAAAACAAGCGAATGAGGTGACGGCATGTTTCAGAATTGGTCTAAAAGAATTTTAGAAGGGGGAGCCAAGGAAGAAGAATGGACTTCAAAAATAGATAAATTGAGGAATTTGAAAAAACTCAAGAGGTCTCTCTCTTTAGCCCTCTCGCTTTCTCCTTTTTTTCTTTTGGAGTTAGCCAATTCTACGATCTCTCAGGGAGAGACCTTTTTCTTGGCGTATCGGGATTTTTGGCGTATCGGGAGGGAAACTGAAGTTCCCCGTTGCCTATTGAGAGGGGTGAGCTACGACGTGAGGACAATATTTTTAAATTCCCCAAATATAGTTTGTGCAGGGAAATATTGGTGTGTGTGTGCGCGAAGTGATTTAAAGGCAGCAGCAAACTCCCCAGCCCAAAGAAGCAAGAGTTCCCCGTTCTACTTCAGAAGGGAATCTACAAGTGCACCAAAATACAACGTATTGAGTGAGTCCAAATCATTTATTTTGAAAAAGATCAATCTGGTTCCTTTTGGTAGAGGTGTTTTTTCTTTATTTTGGTTTTTTAAAGTTTGGTTTACGAATAGGCGTGGAAATGATTGATAGACGAATTTAGTGGTATTAGATTTTTTTTTGGTTAATTATTCTCTGCTCCCTTGCCTTCATTTTAAAAGTAATCTTTTTCAACCATACTTTTTTTAGTTGAGAATTTGGTTTATGTATGGATAAGTGTTTTTTTTTTTTTTTTGTTACGTAAGTGTTTAAGATAAAATGTACAAAAAATGTATAAAAATTGTAAATAAATTAAGTTTGAGTTAAATTTAAATCAACTTTCTGTTTTAATTGTTCTTCAATATTTTAGTTCACTTGTTCGTCAACTGTTAATTACGTCCTGAACTACGGGTTATTAACAAAATAATTTTAAAACACAACGCACCCAACTACACCTTTATAAATAATTAATGTACTACCCAACTAATTCACGCCAGATAAAATAACTTTGGACGAGCAATACGACATTGGTTAACAACTTATAATTGTATAAGAATATAAATCTCTAGCATATATCTATTTTTAGAATATATCTATCTTTAAAACGTATGTTTTAAGGGAACCTCAATTTAGCTTTTACCTACTTTGATATTTAAAGACATTAAAAGTGCTTTTGTATCATATTTTATGCAAATGGTGTAGAGAAATAAGAATAAAATATTTTATAGACTTTTATCTCTGGTATAAAATGTATTCCCGTATAATAACAGTTTTACAACAGAGAATTCTATTATTATTTTATGTTTCAAGAAATATACATTAACCTTTTAGCATTCTGAACAAAATAGCATAACGAAAAGTTGAAAGAAAAGTGAAATGTTAATGCTTTCTCCCTTATAATATTTCTCTGCATTTTTTAAATTAAAATATTAAGGTAATGAAAACCTGTGACAACTGTACTTTAAAAAAAGTAATAGCCCTGAAACAGAAATCAATATCTTCTCAAAAAAAGAAAAAAAAAACGGTAGAATCGGTCTTATGAAAATTGATTCCATTATCGTATGAAACTAATAACTAAGATATGATCGATTACAGAAGCAAAAAAAATCCTTTTTAATACCCCCAAATGCACTAAAAAAATGAATGAAGGATGTTCTTGGCACATACTATCCATTTTTAACATCAAATATATTAATGAGAATCATAATAGAAATTATTCAAGCCCCTGTTTCTATGGGGGCATTGAGGCGGAAAGCAATTTTAGATATTCTGGTGTATCTGACATTAGTCACTTTTTTTGTGCCTTATGCGAAAAATTATATTCGTTACGCATTTACAATATGACTTAAACAGACGGAAATAAATATGCTTAATTTTATACAGAACTAATTGTTTGTTACTTTTGGAAATTTTTAAAGTTGGCCGTTGTCATAAAACTCTATATTATTATACAGTTTTATCATGCTCTAATATATGATTCTCAGGGCTTTAATTTTGTCGTTTGAGTTTCTAACAGAGTAACAGATATATTGTTTGATTATTTACACATATTATTTCAAGAAGGAATTCTGCCTTGAGAATTTATATACATACGAATGAGCCATTATGCAAGTATATTTAAGAAATATTTTAATACCAGATTTACTAACTTCGATACAGTTTATAAAGCGGGATTTTTGAAAAATAAACTAAAATTAAATGCCTGGTTCTGTTGTAAGCTCTTAAAACTTATTTTTGCACCTGACCATAACCGTGTATGCACGTGAATATCACGTGAATTGCATTCAATGCTCTGTACGTTGAATTTATGGGTACAAAGTGGTATGTTGTTTTTAAACTATCAGTACATGGACTTGCTTTTTTTTAAAATCGTCCTATATAAGAGTGGTACGATGGGAAGAATGGCTAGGGCACTGGCTTTTGGTACCAGAATCTGTGGGTTCGAGTTCCACTCTTGGCTTGGACGTTTGTAGCCGTTCGGAATCGGCTTTAAGCAGTAGGTCCCGGTGTCGCAAATAATTGACCGTAGGGCTCCAAACCAAAACAAACTTTGTAAAAGGAAACTGCACAGCTTTATAAAAGAAAACGTGCATAGCGTTTTAAAATTGGCAGCCCTGCATTTGTAGGGAAAACATAGAGTAAAAGACTCGATTCTGTTACCGTAAACTCCGAAAGTAATTTGCTCTTCTGGGGGAAATATACTATAAATTATTTTTTACATCCCATGTTCATAAAAAGTACATTAATAATGTTTGAAAGATTTTATAAAATAAGAAATTGACTTTTATTGCAGACATTTAAAAATTATTTTCTTTTTTTCCCAGTGAATATCATTTGTATGTAACCTCCTACCTTAATAAAAACTCATTAACTTCAGTTCAACGTAATTTTTTTCTTACTCAATGTACGGAAAAAATGTATTGTAGTCTCTTTTATTTAAGTGTTTCTTACAATTAAGAAAATAAAAATTGAATAAATGTCAAACAGCTTTGTTCAATTGAAATTCTGAAAGTGACTTTAACATTTTGATGTATATTAATGTCAACAGTTTTTTTATTAATTTCTGTTAATAAAATTCGAATAACATATGCCGGAAATCGTAAATTTAATTTATCATTGTTTATCGACAATCACATTACACAAGTTAAGAAAATGATGTATGTACAATATATCTCGATGCTGAAAGAAAGAGCCTTTATTTCTGTCAACGTCATTTAGTAAGATAAATTTCAAACTTTCGGCTGAGAATCAATGAGTTGATCTAAATGCTTTGAACTGGAGGTTTGGGGTTTAAAATTTCAATTTCAGTGGTAACGTGAAAGAAAGAAATCGCAGTTTATATCTTCCACGAGTTTATAAGAAATAAACTGCAGTTTATTTTTAATAAATTAATAATAGTCTTCCCGTTATTACAAAATTTAAACAATTTTACATGTTTATGTTCGCAAAGACTATGAGGCTGTTTCAGCGTTTACTAAAACATATTGTCAAATTTATGTAGCAACATGAAATATCTAGATAAATAGAACAAATGGTAATAATTTTTTATACACGTAAATGAATTTTAAAAATGCATTAAAAAATCCCTGAAGAATGTTAAAATTCTTTCATTATTTGCAGGTAACAGTTTAAATGGGCTGTTTGGGGTGGCCATGGATTTGGAGGAACTCCATTTCGCTGATGATTCCGCCGACGACCCTTACGAAATCATCCTTCTGCCTGACAACAGCAACAGAATAGCACCTGAAAACAGACTCTCCCCAGCACACGCCTGCTTATCTCTACCCCTAAAAGGTACAAGAATCCTTTAATCGTAGAAACGATTACAGGAAATTATTTTTTCGGTTATATTAGTAATAATAATAATTATCCATAGTTTATAATGTCCGCAAAAGGTTTGGCGGAGTAAAGGTTTGTTTTACGACTTACAGAAAACGTGGTGGAAAACGCAAACAGGAGCACATAACCTCTTAAAATCCACCACGTAAACAAATCGATGGCCCTATGTTTCGAATTAATTAATAGTTCATTGTCTGGCCAAGGAGCACTGAGTGTGATTGTTACCATGAGTATTTGTGAATTGTCCATAAGGGCAATCAAACCTAATGCTCTCTGGCTTGACGATCAATTTATTAGAAATTTTTCGTTTGTCTCTCCTTTATCAAACGTATTGTAAAAAATAATGGAATAATATTTCTAAGTTACAGAGATAGTTTTCGAGCTTTAATAATTCACTTTTCAGTTGAACTCCATTCACTAACGTCATTGAAAGGTTCTTAGATTTAAAATCTCGTCACGCAGGTTCGGGCTCAAAATCCAGTTAGGTCAAGTCTATTCTTGTGATATCGTTTTGTAGGGAAAGGTTCTAGTTCCCCCATTAGATCTTTCCACAATAATGCATCGAACCAAAGTTCTAGTGTGAATGGGAGAAGGGCCTCAAGTTAAGCACCAGCTCTTATGCACCAAAATAAATGAAAAAATAAATAAATTTTAAAGAACAGTAACATTTTAGTTCTACGTCATATTATTTCATAACTGGATTTCCTGCGTTTCTGTCAAGTGTAAGGAAAAGAAAAATTATGAAGTCTCCGACTAAGTTTAAAACGTCGATTTTGAAAAAAATTCCGAAATTTCTTTTATTACTATATCTTAAAAAATGTAAATTTCTGTATCTATATAGGCTCTAAGTTTTTTGTACAATCATTAAAAATGAAATTAGAGTGATTTAAGGAAGAGCAAAAGTAGTCAATTTTAATATAAGTGAAAACATTAATTGTGTTTTGTGAAGAACTTTTTCATCCAAAATGCATACGACTACGACTCATAGTGATATAATGATTTCATAATCCGGATATTATGAATGTTTTTAGATAGTTTTTTCATAATGCTAAGAATGTAATGAAATACAGATTTGGCTCTAGATTTGTTATTTATCTATCTATAGCCGCATTTATAAAATATCTCACCAGAAAGTACTGAAATTTCACATGTAATTGCATATAACCGCCTGTATTTCTTTTAGATTTCAAAATATCGATTACCGATTAGGTTATTACACTAACGAGAGATTTTCGTAGACAGGATAAAAAGAAATTAATGATATACATGTATAACTTTTTTTCTAGAGCCGTTTATATAAAAATTTGCTTAGTTTCGATAAAAATCCTCAATTTTGTAAAATGTTGATAGTTATGGTCTATTTTTCTCGTTTTCGTATTTCGGTGCTATATTCCTTCAAAAATTCAAACAGAAATTTTCGCAAATACAGTTTTTGAAAAAAAAACTGCTCCCAACGTAGTCGGATATACGTATTTTGTTTATACGTACCTTTATTAGTTGAAAGAAACCATTGTTAACATTTTCAAGACGTAGAGTTCTCAGAAATTCTGGTCTTTTGAAAATATATACCTAAAATAGTTTCCCTTTTGTGTAGGTATTTCTCTTATTTTTCCTTTGGGGGATGCACCCTTGTTTTTTTTCAAGAAATTCTCTCTCATTGACACCAGACATATACATCCCTCGTGTTTTAGTTCTCAGTATTTCCTTTGGAGACTTTTGCATTGTGTACATGCATTTCAAGTTTAAAGAAAAATAAACGTGTCTTGAGCTAAAATATTGGCTAGGAAAAATTATCATTCTTACTTCAGAATCGTTTGCTTAGGAGAAGATTTTTAAGAACAAAGAGACTCAAGACTCAAGAAGGCTCAAGAACAAGTAAACAAAAAAAATTAATTCAAGGGTGTTTTAACATTTTTTGAACTGCATCAGATTCAAAATGCTAAAGTGGTGTAAAATAGATTAATGAAACTACTTCAATTTTATTTATTTTTATTTTTTTTAATTAAAAAAATACACATAAAATTCCCGTGTACCACAAAGTATCACACGGGACTTACAGAGTTAAGTATAAAACACTAAGAAAATATAAGAAACAGACAAAATAAAACAAATAAAAGAAACTAAGAAGAATTACAAATATTTACAATAAATTTACAAAATAAGCCGAAAGTACACTTCCCAGAAACGAGCAGAAAGAAATTGGGAGGCCAGTTAATATTTAAGTCCTTAAGAGCCAATTTAAAAATATTTCTCTCCCTGCGGTACTTGGAACACAAAAACAGAACATGTTCAGCATTTTCCTCGCCACCAACGCTGCAGTTACAGGGGGTCGCCGAATACAATTTGAATCTACTCAAATAGCTCTTAAAATTTCCATGTCCTGTGAGGAACTGAGTCAATTTGTAGTTAGCAAAGAAGTGATGGCAAGAGAGTCTCATTCTAATGGACGGGAAAAATTTCTTGGTTAAACTACCATTATTTGAGCTGACGTATTCTTGGTTCCATGACTCCACCATACTCTCAAACATGACCTTCTTAAAAAAAAATTTGGGAATATTGACACTAATGTCAATTTCACGCCTTGTGGCGGACTTGGCAAGGAAGTTGGCTCGCTCGTTACCAAAGATACCAGTATGCCCACGAACAAAAGCAAAGAAAACAGAGACGTTTTTACTTTCAAGGGTTTTGAGTTGCCTTTGAATTTCGACGATAATGCTATTGGCAGAAGAAATATATTAAGGTCTCCAAGGATGAAAGTGAATCGGTACAAATGAGATAATCTTTGTTAGCACTATCTCGATTCATGATCCATTTAATGGCAAAGTTTAAACATAAAAGTTCAGCTATAAAAAAAGTGCATTCATTTCGAATTCTAAATTGAAAATGCTCGAACTCAATGCCATTCTTGAAGGCAACAAAAGCGAAACCAACCTTGCCATCAATTTTACTGCCATCAGTATAGCAAGTAACAGGGAAATCACCTGCAGTTTTGTTGCAATAATTAATAACATTGATAGCCTTTCTCTCCGTGGGATGAGGAAGATCAGATGGAGGTAAATCATAATCGTAACCAGAAGTAGAAGAAGTAGAGAAATTTTCTCTAAAGGCGATATTATGAAGAATGGCAGTGTCGATCGGAGGAAAACCAGAAATTGCATAAACAGATTCATAGCTTAAGGTGCGATATCCACATATGACTCGCAAAAGAATACGTCTTTGAATGCGTCGGAGATATTTACAATTAATCTTCTTCTTGAGCGCCATACCCCAAGCTCTAGAGCCGTACAAAATAAAAGGTTCAATGCCTTGCTTATAAATGAGCGAATGGACATCAAACCTGATGCCGTACGTATTACGTGCAATGCGACATAAACCACGTTGCAATTTGTCACACTTCTCTGAAATCTAAGATTGGTGTTTTTTCCAAGAAAATTTGCAGTCAAGAAGAACCCCAAGATATTTAAATTGCCCTACCACAGCCAAGGGAGTTCCGTCGAGAAACAGCTGGAATGAGTCGTAAAGAACATTGCGTTTTTCAATAAACATGACTTTGGTTTTAGCAGAGTTAAATTCCAATTTAAAATCTTTTGACCATTCGGTAGCAAGGTTCAAGGTCTCTTGAGCACAAAGGAAAGTCGCAGGAAGATCCCTACCCTGGAAGCAAAATAGGAGGTCATCCGCAAAAGCAATAGTATCACAACAGGCAAGTTTATTAAGTTTTATGAGGAGATCATTCATAATCAAATTCCAAAAGGCAGGTCCAGAAACTGAGCCTTGAGGGCAACCCCTCTCAAGCCGATGGACAGTGGAAGCTGAGCCCAGTCTCATTTTGGCTACTCTGTCCTTTAAAAAGTCAGCAGCCAGTGAAAAAATATTCAGTGGTAGTTCCGCTTTTATAAGAAGGTTGAGAATGCAAGGCCACCAAGCATTGTCGAAAGCGCCTTTTATATCCAGAAAAACCAAGATTGTGTGCAAATTTTTCTTTTTACCTCTCTGAACAATCTCACTTAAACGTAACAAAGCATCCTCAGTACTCTTATGAGGTGTAAAGCCGTACTGGTCACTAGAAAAAAAGTCTCCCCGGCGCAAAAACCAGCAAATTCTGTTAACGAAAAGTTTCTCCAAGCACTTACCTAAAGCAGGAAGTAAGCTAATGCATCTTAGATTATCCAAATGAGGTATTTTAGACTCATTTCCCTTGGGTATAAGTATCACTTGTGCACACTTCCAAACACGTGGAAAAATACCAACATCCAGACAAATATTAAAGAGTTTATGGAGAAAAGAAGGAAACATAAAATGGAACTGTTTAATGATCTTCAATTTTATTGGAATCGTATTTCCTTTTTATGCCATCATCTAACCACATACCTTGAAAATCTACATATCTGTTTACGTGATACTATCTCTCACTTAAATAATGCTCTCATTTATATGCCTTCCCTCATGGATGTATATAAAACGGTTACTTTATTTTGATAAATTGCCTGGAATTTTTAGAATTCTTGCCCTTTTTTCCTTATGAAAGCATATTTCCTATCTTAAATAAATATGCCCGTTTTGTGTTTAGTAACGAACACTTTATAATGCTCATGAAACTAACACATCTTAAAATTAATTTTGGTTTCTCTCATTTTATATTAAATCTCATAAAGCAGTTAAAATTGAACGGATCTAACCCCACATCATTATTTTTATCTCACTAAATCAAATGATAGGCGTTTAAAGATCGATAGTAATAGAATAGAATCCTTTAAAATGCTACCTCGCAGATGGTCTAGCTTAACTTTTTAAAGGAAATTCTGGTCTGAAAGATTTATTTAAGTTTTCTCGTTTCGCGTAAAATTTTAAATTATTCTGATTTTACTTTCACAGTTTTTAGCAATCATAAGTTAGTAATATGAATTTATACTTAGCTACATTAATAACAGCTGTTTTAACTATAAATTGAAATATTTTTTTTTTGCCAATGCGGAGGCACTTGTAATGAAACATTCGCCTGAACTACGCCGCAGTTTTTTTTGCTGTCCATTTTATTATAAGGGCACCGTATAGGTGGACAGCATTACCCCCTATGAAGGGACGACACAAACGGAGGCATGTTTCGTGGCGCAACGCTGGGATTCGATCTGAGCACCCTCAGCACCGAAAACCAGCGTGCTGTACCACAGGGCCGCCACAAGCCCAATTGAAATATTTAAAAGCTTAAATTTTGTGTATGCTTTTACACATGATGTTGTAGTATATGTAAGTCAGAACTTCAAATCTATTGAATTCCTTTCTTCTAAAATTTATGAAAATAATAAGCCTTAATTTTTTTCTAAATCAAAGAGACAATATTGCAATTATTGTATTAAGTACGTACACATCTTAACATCCAGTTTTATATGAAAAAAGAAACACTTAATTTTTGTTCCTTTTAAACTTATAAAAACTTATTGGAAAGGTACTAAAGAACGTCTTGAAGGAAAACGGTGAAAAAAATTTATGAGTCGGTCTGGTAGTATATATGTATATATATCTACCATAAAAGTCTTTGAATTATGACGTGCATTTGCAAATTGCATTTCACAATCTAAAGTAAAATAATATTTCATGAGACAATAATTTTTTTAATTTTTATGATTAAATAACTATCGAAAATTTATGTATGTCAAACGTTTAAACCATTTTCTATGGACTTATTAATACAGTTGGCTCTCTGTTTAACGACTTTCAAGGGACCGTGAAAAATCGTCCTTAAGTAGAGATCACCCTTAAACAGAATTTGTGAAAATATAACATTTCATAACGCCGGGGGGACCGGGTCTGGGAAATATCGTCTTTAAATAGAGATCGTCGTTAAGTAGAGCGTCGTTAAACAGAGAGCCAACTGTATTAAATATGGTACAAATGACTGATAAGATTTCTTTTACAATACTTTTAATGTACTGCATAATTCAGTAAAAAAGAAGGTGGTTTAAAAAATTTTATTAAAATATTTCCTATTTAGTAGAAAAGTCATTCACAAAAATATTCTATAAACAAAAGTTTTTTATAAATATTTTTACTCGTGAGTATTTATATGACAGAAAAATAGAATGTTACTTTGACTTTGAAATTATATTAAATAATTAACTAATCTGTCACCAGTGAATTTAAGGCATCAAGGATTAAGGTATATTTAGTAGAATGTAAAAAAAAAACTTTTAAGTATACGCCATAGTACAGCATAAGACGTTTTTAATTTAGGTCTACATTTAGGGATGTATTTATGTACAAAGAAGATTATAAGTAGAAATAAATTTCAAAATTTTTATTTAAGAAATGATTTACAAAATTTATCATGAAACTGTTTCTCGTGCGTAGTTGGGGCACAGGTATAAAAAGCTTTAAAAAAAATTCTGCTATAATTAAAATAATTATAATTATTTTCGTCACTCGAATGAGTGACGTACTTGTGATAATATATTATTATGTTATTGCATATACTGTTATAAAATGATGGTAATATATATTTTGAGTGATGGTATAGTATATTTTTTCAAGTCCTCATTAGAAGCACCCTAAATCAAGAGACAAATTTTCATATTCTTTTATTAAAATGAATGAAACGGAATTAAAAAACAACTGGTTACTATATTTCAAAATTTTCTTTATCATGAACTACCAATGTTTACCAACATTCAAGATATATGTATGGTTATGTAATAAAATCAAGATTATAGGATTTTATTACATAACCAGAATAATGCAGAAAAGTTGTGAAGCCTAAAATAGAAAATGATATTTTGAAAATAATTTAAAACTTGAACAGTATTTATTTATCTTTATTATTCAACTTCAAAACTTTTTCTAACAATGAGGTAGGTATAATTTATTTCTAACAACAAAACTGAAATTTCTACTTCATTAATATTTTTTAAAAAATACCATAAATTCAAATAGTAATCAAGTAATATTTTCTAGAAAAATCATAATTTTTTGAGAAACAAAAGCAATGATAATAACCGTCTAGTAGTAAAGGAATTAGAATTCATGTCTTCTATCCCATAAGCCGAAATCCCAGCAAACAAATTATCATGGCGACGAGAGAAAAAGTCATTTACCATAAATTTCTTTTGTCCCCAAGACAAAATGTCTACTTCATTAGAAAAAATAATGAATTCCGCAACATATCCCTTTTTTACCTTATTTCCACAAACCACAGAATGTTTGCCTGCACAGAATTATTTATTTACTTAGTTACTTACTAGAGAACCTTATCTCTTACTATAATTTACAATATTCATATTCTTTGCCCTCTTAATGACTGTCTGCCAGAGATATACATTAAACCCACGTTCTCTAATTTCGTGGGCGTCATTCTTCCACGTAAACTATTACTATAACAGCCAGCAGTATTATTTCAAAGAATTTCGGCGCAAAACAAATTAGAAAGGACATAAAATCTCAATTTCAAATATTAAAATACTCGTAGGAAAAATTTCATACTGTTATTTATTCTTCTTTCTACGAAATCGACTTTATTATATCAGAATCATTCCTCTACAGGTTTCGTAAAAACTTAATTAGAAATAAGAGAAAGAGTTTCGGGAAATGCATATTTTGAGAAATTATTTATTATATTGATGCAAGAAGCCGAAATTAAGAAAAATCATTTTCCGTTATTTTCTCAGAAGTAACCCGAATTTAATAGGTTTAGAAAGGAAAAAAAAACTGTTCAATATTTTTTCAAAACAAATTTTCTGAGATGAACTCGTGGTATCTTTCATCTTTATTTTTAATAGAAATCTTAACCTTATCCATAACAGTGTCATAATAAATCCAAATAATGTAGAAAAAAGTGAAAAGGAAATTTATAATAATTTGAAGATAATATGAAACTTGAGCGATTCAACTCATTTTGTTTTACTTATTTTTAAATTTCTGCTAGCATCTACAAAAGTATCATTTCGTTTCACTATCTCACGATTAAAAAGTATGGAGGACATATGAGAATAGCCATTAGAAAATTGTATGAATACCAAATCGCACTTTTTTTTAAGTGCAGAATTAAATCGTGTGACATAAATGTAAAAACTGTATACTCTAGAAACATTATTTTTTTTATTTAGAACGAAGTTAGTTTACACACACACAGATACATACAATATACCAATTGTCTGGAAACGTATGATGGTCAGGTAATGGCCGAATGGCTACGGCGCTAGCATTTGGTTCAAATCCTGTGGGTTCGAGTCCCACTGTTAGCGTGGTTGTTTGTAGCCGTTCGGAATCGGCTTTAAACTGTAGGTCCCGGTCTAATTAGCCTTCGTATAGCGAAAGGTTGACCATAGCGCTCCAAACAAAACCTAACCGGATACTTATGAAAAAACATGTGAAGAGATTTTTATTGTTCTAGCAACGGGTAGGTCCACCTTCGGGTATGATTACAGAGAATGCCCTCTCAGGAAAACTTTCGACCAATTTTTGGTATACATTAAGTGGAATTTCTCTCAATTCCTCCTGCAAAGCCGATGCGAGTTGAGTCTCGGAACAGAGTCGCGGAACCCAGAAATATTCGAAATGGTTGAAATGGGGACTCTGAGCGGGCCACAACCATTGTTACACACCCACGTTCCTGTACCACTGCATAGCAGCTCGACTTTTGTGGCATGGGGGCATTGCCACCCTGTTAGAAATAATCGTCAGTTCCGTAGTACTACCACAGTGTAAAAATGGCTTAAATTTCTAGAATGTTAAAGCACATATCCCTCGGCATGGAAGATGGAACACGGACCAGTGGTCCAAAACTGTACCAGCAAAAAATCGCCCCGGACCAAAGCTCCATCATTTCCAAACTTCACAGTTGGTAGTACACAATCCAGTAACAAGCGTCCTCTGGACTGTCTCCAACTGTTACTCTACGATCGAGTTACGAACATGTGATCTTGATTTGTTACTTCATAGGACTGTTTTCCACTGGTCTTTACACTTATTGTATCACTCTAATCAATTGCGCCTCGAATTAGTGTTCATGATAAGCGACGTATAAGACGCCACTCTGCCTAAGTATCTGATTCAGACAGATGTACCAGTGCTGCTTTTGAATTCTTACAGGATAGTTTCCAACGAGGTTTTTTTTTTATATACGTTCTAACACTCCTTATTCTAAATTCCTAGACTGGGTCCGTCAGTTTCAGCTTTTTACCTGGAAGTTTTCTGGCACTTGTAATATCAGAAAGTCTCCACTTGCTGAAAACATCAGCCACTTTTGATTTTGGGCTGTCTATCTCAACACAAATCACACGTAGAGACTTTGCACTATTATAGTATACTAGTATAACTCTCCTTTTAAAATCCCCCAGCTCACTATGAGTGGCCATGCCATCCTCAAACGACTACTATGTTCAACCAATACTTTTTTACACCTATATCATGATCGTTCCGCTAGCAACAATCGGAAAATATGCAAAATAAACTAATTGCATGGGTTTCCGGTCATTTATTGGTAAGCAATATTTGTATGTACACACACACACACACATATATATATATATATCGTGTTTCCCTGAAAATAAGACAGGGTCTTTTATTATTTTTTAAGACACATAAAGACACATTAGGGCTTATTTTCCAGGGATGTCTTATTTTTTTCCTGCACAACAAATTATATTTATTCATTTGCAACAGTCTACATTTATTCATATATTCATCTCCAATAATTTGCATTTATTCAAGTACAGTCACATCATTTTCTGATACATCGCCATTACAACGGCAAATGCTTGAATATCTGGCCTACGAACAATCAAAGCATTTACTCTTCTGTCAGGAATACATTCACAGATGATGTCTTCAAACTTAGGAAATAATGGTTGAAGACCTGATCCACACTTGAGCTTCTTAGCATTTCCTACATGTTGACTTACACGTCTACATGTTGACCGAGGTTATCGTACTCTGAAACAATTTTCGGACCATTCGGAGATGCAACTTCTTTCTGCAGAAAGCTGTAAGATTCCGAGAGTCCTCTATGATTCCTTTCTTGTACTCGGCGAAATAGCTCATTCTCTTTGCACTGATCTTGTTTAGAGATCGAAATATTATTCCCTTTAAATCTATTATTAAATCAAGCGCTAATTGAAGTCTTACAAAGCATGAGAGGCAGCAAAAACTGTTAAGAATGATGAACTACACAAATTCAGTGAAAAATTGTAGGCACAAAATTCAGAAAACGTTTTTATTTTATTTCACAAAATAGAAAGCATTAAGTACGTCCATTAAAACAGTTGACGTACTGAATTGCGAAGATTCTAATAAGGTAACCGCCTACGTTGAAAATGCCATTTTTTTACCATTTTGGTAAATTTTATTTTTTGCAAGAATCTTGTAAATGAATTTTTTCTATTTTCAAAACCGTTTTGATTTTTATTCTAGATCAATTAAAAGCAGAGTTATAGCTATTTTTAAAAATATCGTCTAATAATTGTGAT
Organism: Dolomedes plantarius; assembly: GCA_907164885.2. NCBI lineage: Eukaryota > Metazoa > Arthropoda > Arachnida > Araneae > Dolomedidae > Dolomedes > Dolomedes plantarius. Next base: position 13,964,655 of record OU015500.1, on the reverse strand, counting down.
ACAAAATTGAAGTGACAAACAACTTTAAATGCGTTTTTCTCAAAATTATGTTTTTTAGCACAAATCTCTACCGTTATCAGGATATTTCACATAACAATGCATATAATTTGATAAAATTTCAGGAAATGTTTTAGATGCTATTGTTAATGAAATGACGTATAATAAATGATATAGAATAAATAGTTTTTTGTTTGGGGATGATTTTATAAGGAAAGGAATGACGAATTGGAGAAAATTTTCATATTGGAACATAAAATTGTCTGTATTATTTTTGTATTTTAAAATTTCTCTTAGATTGTAGGTCATTTTGAAGATAACTGTTATATGTATCATGTGTCAAAAGGAAATTAAAATAGTAGCATTAGAATTTTGTACAGTGATAGGCGTTTTAGATAAATTTCATTAAAAATTACTTCAAATTGACCAATTTATAAAAAAGTATGGTATACTTACGGGCAAAATTTTTTTTAATGCTATGTTACGATAAAAGACCAAAAAATCCTTAAAAACACGATTTTAAAAAAAAATTGGCTCCGAACGTAGGCAGTCACCGTCACAACCACGTCTGTTCGTTATCAAGCGCGTACGTGTGTTGTGACTGCTGTCGGGTACGGCGCCCCGACCAGCGGCAGGACCGCTGAAATTACGCACGGAGAGCTCTACATGTTTCCTGGCTGAGAGCAGACACCCAAAAGCTACTGAATTATCGAGAAAAGCGCGGGTTTTTCAGGCGGGCTGAACTTTAATTGGTTAAATAACTGACACATGACCATCACGCCACATGGGGTGATTATCGAAAGGGTTCACGTCATAGCTTTTAGAATACACTTCGTTATATAATTCTTTCCACGCATGGCCTTAGGGGAAAATCTAATAGATTGTTATTGATAGAGAATATTGAATAGATTGTATTGATGAATATAGGTCGCAACCCCAGGTTAAGGGACGGTATTCTGTTGCGTTAGGATGAAGAATTTGGAAAGGGCATGTTAAATAATAAAACGGGTTTGAAATTTATTTCATATATATATACATATATATATATATATATATATATATATATATATATATATATATATATATATATATATATATATATATATATATATATATATATATATATATATACATATATATATATATATATATATATATATATATACACATATATATACATATATATATATATATATATATATATATATATATATATATATATATATATATATATATATATATATATATATATATATATATATATATATATATATATATATATATATACAGAGAGAGAGAGAGTGAGAGAGATAAATTTTTTACAACACCCCATGTAAAGACCCTGCGTATCATTTATTCGCAATGCAGCGTCCCCAATTCACTCCTGTAACGCGAAGATTTTGTTTTCCTTTAACTGATTTACGCAAGTAACTTACTTAATTACCAAAGCCTGTTAAGAAGGACACAGAGAAAATGTTTTTCCCTGGGGTGAGAACTTCTTTGAATCCGGTTTGATAAAAACAGGGTATGATCGGGACTGACTCCGGTACCAATGGACCGGAATGAATTACCTTTTCTCATGAGTTGGTTGGAAGAGAAGGGAGGTGAAAAGACACGAGGAGATTAAAACAGCTAATAAGTCTCTAGAATCAGACATGTGAACATATAGGTTTACAGTCAAACTTAATGTCGCAGTTTAGTTGCATCTCTAAATATGTTCTAGATGGCCGTCTGAAACCAACGTAATGAAATATCTTTGACTACAAAATTTAAAGTTTAATAGACAAAATATGTCTAAATAACAAAAATGGCTAAAGTATTCGATTTCCCCGAAAGCAAGCTACTTACGATCATTAAAACCGTGATTTTCATTTTGGAAGCCGAATAATTAGGTATCATAAAATGTTTAGTAAATGCTATTGACAACTAAAAAAAAAATATTTTTAGACAAGAAAACACAGAAAATAGGTAACTATCTTTAATTGAATTAGAAATTACGCTTTTAAAATATCCCAAATGCACAGAAAAAAAATATTTATTTTTATCTTTCTAGGAAATAAATGTAAAAAGGCTAAATTTCCTTTTATTAACTTTAAATTTTTGATTAGACATTAGAATTTAACTCCCTTAACAAACTTAAATTAATTTTCCAAACCGATGCTTAATAGATGGTAAAGAGAACAATAGCATGTTCTTTGTAATCCTGTACTATTAAGGAATTTATTTTAAAATCTTAATTTTTAATCATGAGATTAAAATGATGAGATTTTATGGTTTTTATTAATGAATTTAAGCTACATTAACCACTCATATATAAGCATACGTATACACATTAGTATTTCCATATTTTTTTCTTATAAATTGTGTTATTACAAAAATAAGCGTCTTAATTGGAAACGGGAACGTTCTCCTCATTATAGAATCTCGTTGTCTTTGTACTATTTTCCGAAACATTAATATTAAATTCTTGTGCAGAAAAGTGTGTTTTGCAAAACTAAATTATTCATTTTCCTGAAACTTTTTTCTTCGTGTTCACAGCTTTGAGTAATATCCAGGAATTCGTAGAAACGACTATTGTTCTCAAGAAGGATAAGAAAAACGAGCTTGGAATTAGCATTGCTGGAGGCAGTGATTCGTATTTGGTATGTCTAATTTCTATATTAATAAATTGTTGTTTATAAATTCGATGATAAAATAAAAAATTATTGAGAAGATTTCGTTACATACAACAGGTATTTTGTTACTTTTGAAAATGTCGGCCACATATTATATTTTAAAATCTATTCATTTCCCTGTATTTCCATGTATATTTTCGTTTGGGAATTGTAATTTTTAACATCCATGTTTTACACACAATAAAACATTTTTGGAGAATGTATAAATATTGAAATCTTGAAATATTAGATTGCATAATACACAGCTAATCAACATCCTTATAATATATAACAAACTAGCTGTTTACCCGGCGTTGCCCAGGTATTTATTAATCTCAGATTTTACTAGAGAGGAAAAGAAATGTATTTTACCTATAGTGTAAAAAGTATGTAATTTAATTTACAGATATTTAAAAGTATATGTATCATATACTAATGATAAAGTAAAATTAAAAATTGATTGTAATATTAATATAACACAAAACTTGATTATAAACAACATTTTTAGTTTCTCCTATTCATCTCAGTGACCCCGAAAACTATGGATTCGACACTACTCTCGGTCATTTCGAATAGTATATTTCCCCTTTCTTCCCCCTCCTCCCCCAGTGCTGATGAGGGGCTGAACTTCAATTAAACGTCATCGAGAGTGTCAATATTCCTCTCACAGACCCCGAAAACGATGGATTCGACATTACTCTCAGTCATTTTGGACATTTTATTTTCACCCTTTCTTCCTCCCTCTTCCCCCAATACTGATGAGGGGCTTCGACCTCGGTAGGGGCTTGCACTTAATTGGCATCGGGAGAGTTACAATTCATCTCAGTGACTTCGAAAAGTATGGATTCGACACTACTCACTGTCATTTTGGACATTTTTTGTTTCACCCCTTCTTCCCCTTCCCTCATCCCTCCAATGTTTTCGGGCTGAACTTCACTTAAACGTCATCGGGAGTGTCACTAATCATCTCAGTGACCCCGAAAACTATGGATTTGACACTACTCTCGGTCCTTTTGGACATTTTATTTTTTACCCTTTCTTCCACATTCCTCCCCCAATGCTGATGGGGGGGGGCTGAACTTTCATTTCAACGGCATCGGGAGTGTCATTGTTCATCTCAATGACCCCGAAAACTGTTGATACGACACTACTCTGTTTTTACTTGTGCTTTTTACTTTATTCTGAGTAATATGTATTTTAATCATTTAGGCAATTCAAAGCTTCGAACAATAAAAATCTTATGTATTACGTTTTATTTTACGTAGACTGTAAAGATTTCTATAACCCACAAGATATCCGTATCTCAGTAAACTGTGATATTCATGTCCAGTGGGTCCCCTCTTATGTGGGCCTATTTTGCAATGAAATGTCTGATGCCCTAGAAAAGGAGGGTACCGCTAAATGCTCACTAACTACTTCGGCTTTTACTTATCTGGATAAAATCTTTCATCCAGAGTACTTGGAAATCTTCCTCGGTCCCTGACTGGTACTTTAGTGTCTGCCCTGGTGGAGCTCTTATCTCTGACGATGATAGAACAGAGCAGACTGTAATTTCCAGATATGCCAGTGGCCACTTGAGGAGCCTAAAATTTGATCGACAAAACAATATTTTCCCACTTCTAAAAGAGTGTAATACTGAGCAGGTCACCCCTGGCCACATCCTAACATGCTTAAATTTATCTTGGGAGGAATTTCATACCGATACTTGCCATTTAATGGACCTACTGAGGATATATGGATTTATGGACCTGGTCTAGCGTAGCTAGATCAGGAGGGATTAGTAACAACAACAACAATAACCACAATGTATAATATACATTTACTAATGAACCTCGTGAGAATTTATGGGGTCATGTACCTAGTTTAGCTCCACAAGACCAGGAGGGTTTATAAACAACATCCCCCAGCCTGATATTACAGGGTGATTTTCTTTTAAACTGACACTATTCAGAGCCATCTGTAGTGTGATATATCTGGCGGAATTCCACCAAAATTTATAGAGGAACTATGGACGACATGGGAAAGAGTTTCCATGAAAAAAAAAGTTCCAAAAGTCGCCGATAGGGGACGATATGGCGCTGTTGTTGTTAGTGCACCCGAGAATTTGCATAAAAGAAAACCAAAACATCAAAATGCAAATTCATGACCACGTAGTTGATAGCGGTGCCAGTATTTTGGGCTATAAAGATCGCTGCGGGACCTGTTGCGCCTTCGCTTTACAGAAGAAAAAGCCACCAGTCGCTTTTTTTCACGTGCATGGTCTCGGGGAAAAAGCGACTCGTTCCCCGAACCTAACCCATGTGACATTTTTCTGTGGTGTTCTTTAAAATCTATGGTGTATCTTGGTAGAATCTCGAACTTGGCGACCCTAAAAGACAGCATATCCCGGACTTTGATGAACATTCCTGGTGACATGTTACACTTGGCCGTTGAGGACGTAGTGTTCAGGATGCAATGTGTTGTCCACCAGGACTGTGGTCACATTGAAGGAAGGATAAGTGAATTTGTTGCATAAAGTGGTGTTGCAGTGAAATTTCTTTGTTATTCATTTGTCTGGTTACAACATTTTCGGTATTCTTCCCTTATCTTTATAGCCCGAAATACTGGCGCTGTTGTCGATTACATAGTCATGAATTTATATTTCGATGTTTTACTTGCCTTTTACGCAAATTCTCGGGTGCGCTGACGAAAACAACGCCATGTCTTCCAATATCGGCGAGTTTCGGAACTATTTTTTTTCACGTAAACTCTTTCCCATGTCATCCTTAGTCTGTGCATCAATTTTGGTGGAATTCCACCTGATAGATCGCGCTAGAGATGGCATTCAGGAGTGTCAGTTTTAAAAAAATCCTCCTGTATATTTGACAAAGAATAATGTTAGAAAACAAGTATGTAATGGATCAAGAATAGGGTTTCCAATATGGTTATATCCGTATCCATTATACGCAGTTTATTTATGCTTAACCGTATCCGATACACAACGTGCATTTTTTAATTTTCTATATAAAATAGGTGTTGAAATTTCAATTTTGATAAATTATTTTTTTTTAATTTGAGAAATATTTCTGAAATCAATTTTCGAAATTTGTTCAAGAAACGACATTGCTCATTAAAACAAAAGTTTGCACTAAATTCGTATAAGGTGTGAAAACTCTAATTTCACAAGCTTTTGGACCACGAAAAAAGGACAATATAACGGCTTCAATAAAATTTCTGGCTGATGCTACAAATGTTCCAACGAAATATTTTCTAAGATTTGCTACAGCTCTTATGATGAGACGTTTCCCTGATGAGACTATACAGTATTCTGAGGATGAAGACGACATTTTTTCGTGAGGAATTCGCATTTCATGGTGATCCAGAAGCAGAATTGCATTAAGAACTAAATTCATACATGTCAAACGCGTCCAACGTTAAACATGGAGAAATATCAAATGACACCGACACTTTAAGGCTGCTATGTACTAAGAAAAAAAATCGCATTTCCCTTTTCTTACAGACTCATGTGGTGGGAGGAGTCCAGTTGACAGTTCGAGAATACCACCCCCTTAGGATTGACACTAGAAAGACGGCTGCCGTCATTTTGACGGTTTCGGACATACTATTGAGCGTTATCTCTGTATTTATGTCCTCAGGCTTCTATAATTTTATGACTTTTTCTAATTTTACGCGAAATATGCACACACATTTACAAAATTATATTCGATAGTAAAGAGGGGGAGAAAATGTGTTGTATACCTACTTAGACTGAAATCCGTCAATTTGACGACAATAAAAAAATACAGGCAGAAATCTTTAAAATAATACCGGAAAATGTTAGTTACTTTTCGTCGCTTCCACCTTTTGCAAATAACAGAAATAATGACTGTTCGGAAATATTGGTGTTGAAAAATAAGAACTACACAAACCATGCATATATTTTTACGGATAAACCATACCAGGTTGTCAGCTTGGCATACCTGAATAAAAATATATCTAAATATATACTAAATTATTATATATTGGTATGAAATAGTTCAAAATGTAAAGTATTAAACCATTTTTTTAAATGATTTATTTTAAACTCTTGTTTTATTTTTAAACGTCAAAATGACGGCGTTCAGTCTTTTTGATAAGAAAAAATATCTCGTCTTCCCAGTGTTAAAATTTAAAAAAAATGAATAAAATTTGGGTATTTTAAGGGTGTCCGGGTCACATTTTAATTTTGTTTTATTTTTTGAGTTAAAATTTTGAATTTTCTTGTGATGGTCAACCCTATAATTTGTAAACAAAATCACATCATAAAATTTCTCAAAAAGTTTTTAAAATTTTTAAAATTAAAATTTTTTAATAAAAGTGGGGTAATTTAAAATCTTTATAACTCGAAATACTATTTGTCGAATTTCAAATTTTTTTCATTTAATTAAAAAGAGTTATATAAGTTTTAATTTTGATTCAGCATTTTAGAAATATTAATTTTTAAAGAAATTAAAAATCTTTAGATTAAAAATTACAAAAAAAATTATATAACTTATTTTTAAAAAATCGTATTTTCAAAAGTAAATATTTTTTTGAAATTTGCTGAATCAAAATTAAAGTAAAATAGTTGAAAAAGACATGTTCCAAATTTCAACCATGTATCTTTAACGGTTTTTAACTTATAACAATTTAAAGACGAGAAATGGGGAAAAAACCATCATGCAGAAAAACGCACTTAGAATTTTAAACAACAATTGGCTACTATTAGAATATTGCAGAAAAAAATTATCCTGTTCTAATTTGAAAGCAATGAAAGTAATATTTATAAAGTTCAGTAATATTTATTTTTATTCATTATCCCGTATCCGCCGGATAATTTTAAAATTGCTATCCGATAACTGAGTTTATAGAAAATCCGCGTATTTGGAAACCCTAATCAAGAATTGTGATCAGTTTATTACGTTTTTGAGCTCTATACATATCAGCTTCATTGGATCTTTGTAAAAGGCGTTTGTTAAAAGCAAATTTTCGGTCATTAAGAGGAACTTATTTCATTTCAGATGGAACAAATTTTCATAATGACCATTATATATAAGAATTGCTATGGAAACTCCATGGAAGTTTATATGCAAATTAAATTCAAATACTTGAAAATCTCCTTGCATGTTTAAAGTTTATCATTACAGATATGCAAAAATTAAATACCTTGTAATATATTTATCCTTGTAATGTACTTATAAAATTTGTTTAAATAAAAATTGGCAATAAAGCATGTAACATTTTTTTCATTATTTACATTGCGACATATTAATTTGAACACATCGTAATGAAATATGTATTAAATTTATTCACCTAAAGAATAGTATCTAATTAAATATCCACTTACTTTGTAATAACATTATATTTCATCAGAGAATAGTTCCATATATTTACTTTCAAAATTATGAAACTTGCAGAATTTTAGAAGAAATATTTACTTATCTCAAGATAAAAATGTAGATTGTCAAAGAAAAATTAATTGTATATACGTAAAGTTTTTAACAAAAATCTATTGCAAAGTTACAATTGTATGTAATAAAATTTAATACTACCATCTTTGGTACGATGATTCAGTTACTTTAATAAAATTTATATACCCTCATCCCTAGAAAGTTATTGTATTGCCTTTATTTAATGCTCATTAAAAATTGGAACAAAAATTGATATTTTTAATAATACGCACTCGCGTCTTTGTAGTCATATCGTTATGAAATTAACTTTTTTCTTTGTTCGTTACTTTATAAAATGTAGCTTTAAGATTAAAAAATAAATAGTCCTCTTCTGAATACGTTTAATTACGAATGGAAAAGTTCAAATATTTCTCTCAATGGAAATTTTTTTAATCAATGTAACACAAAATTTAGTCCAAACTTTGTGTTAAAATATTTTATTTAAGTTTTAGTCAAAATGTACCTTTAGTTGTTCAGTATTTAATTTAGAAACAGAGTTTTAATTAAGCTTGCCGGATTGTATTTTGATTCTAAGAGGTTCTCGCACACGTTTGTATACCCAGAAACACATTTCTATTGTTTATTATATTAGTTTAACAATATGGATACACACACACACACATGCATATTAATATATACAAACAAACAAACAAACACACTCACACACATATATATATATATATATATATATATATATATATGTATGTGTGTGTGTGTGTGTGAGTGTGTGAGTGTGTGTGCGTGGTGCCACACAGTGAGCTTGGTTCCAATTACCGGGTAAGGCATGGTCGTTTCCGTGTCGTCCTCTTCATAGGGAGCAATGATGATTCACTTATATGGTGCTCCCATATTAAAGTAGCCAGCAAATTGCGGTGAACAAATGGCAAAGGTCTTACGACAAAGTGCCTCTGCATTAGACAATAAAGAAATATATATATATATATATATATATATATATATATATATATATATATATATATATATATATATATATATATATATATATATATATGTATTTATATATATATATATATATATATATATGTATTTATATATATATATATATATATATATATATATATATGTATTTATATATATATATATATATATATATATATATATATATATATATATATATATATATATATATATATATATATATATATATATATATATATATACATATATATATATATATGTATTTATATATATATATATATATATATATATATATATATATATATATGTATTTATATATATATATTTATTTATATATATATATATATATATATATATATATATATGTATTTATATATATATATATTTATATATATATATATATATATATATATATATATATATATATATATATATATATATATATATATGTGTGTGTGTGTGTGTGTGTGTGTGTGTGTGTGTGTGCGTGTGTGTGTATCTGTGTGTCTAAAAAGTTAAACAAAAGAAAAAAATATACGGCTGATACAAAAATGATAGATTTCCCAGCACTACTAATCCATTAGCAAGGAAATATATGGGCTACAAGGTTATTTTTTAAAATTTTCTCTTCTCGTTACAATGAACAAGAACAGTGCACTGAGAAATTTGCTAAAGCCACAATATGAAGCAGTACGTAATGCCATTGCGAGAACCAATAATGTCACTGTTACTCTGCATACATGGATTTTCAGATATGGTGCAGCGGATGGTGATGATTTTGGGTGACCAGCTCGATATAAGATTATCTAATTTGTATCACGTAAATGCGTATCTAAAAAGTATGATACAAAAGCTCACATTGTAATAGTTTTAAATGTAATAACTGCCCATTGTTACATAATTTCTCGAATTCATTGTGCGTTATTTGCATCGAGAGAAGTTCTTGAAACGTGCTAAAGTCTAGCACATAAAAATAAAATCCAAGAACTCAGCAACAAGCAAAATAAGAATAAAAATAAAATCTAGAAAAATTCGAGGAATTTTTTTAAAGATTTACTGATAAATTATGAAACCCTCTTGGTACTACAAAAATAGTGACGCGCAAATTTTCAAATATCCGAGGTAAAGAAATTGCAAGGATAAGAAAAAAACATTAACAAAACTATTTGTTAGGAAAACGGACTTTAACGTAAATTAACTTAAAATTACCTTTAAAGCGATTTTAAATATTCAGAAAGCTATTTTCTCTTCTAAAATACCGTATGTGCCAAATTTAGACTACAATTTGTTGCGTAAACGAGAAAATAAAACACACGTTAAAAATTTAGGGTTATTCTTAACTATACAAATAATAATATAATGTTTCAGTTAATATTTAAATTGAGTTCCACAGTACTTATAAAAAAGTATTTGTATGTTTTATTAGGAACAAATATGTGTTACTGAAGTCCACCGAGATGGTATAGCATATTCAGATGGAAGACTACGTAAAGGTGACGTTATTCTTGCTGTAAGTTTAGATATCTGTAATATCCTTCCTTACTGTTACTTAAAAAATATGTGAAACTTTTAGATTTTAAATGATGTATTTCAATTTATAAAACTAATATAACTATCTTATGTTTCTTTGATACGGGTGTTTGTATTATTGCTTTAAATATTAATTAAATATGTATCAACTATTATTTTTGTATCAATATATATTTGTGGTTCTAGATTTTAATTCAAAAATATCAAAGTATTGAAAAGACATGAAAATGTGATTTTGATTATCTTATCAAATGTAGTAAAGTACAAGTGAGAAGGAAAGATAATTCTAAGATTTTTTTTAAAACATTATTTGGTTAAAGAAGGAAAATATATACTGATTACATACGCAAAGATGTAATTATGAATAAATGGCAGCTTAATGGAAACTGATAATTATAAATGTCGTGTATAGGAATGAATAAAAAAACGTTAACGATACAGTCTCATGAACAGTTTTATACGTTTATTCAGAGAAATGCAAATTTATTAACCCAATATGAATTATTTCAAAATATAAAATATTTCTTAGGAATTATAAAACTAAAGCCTACCCATCCATCTCTCCTTGAAAAGTATTCTGGATTCCGAGACATTAAATTGATTTTCCAATGAGATTGAATCAAAGATATATACTGCATAAACACTGAATCGCAAAGAGAGCAGTTTAAAATAACTTTTATTTTAACTAAAAGGAATATTGTGCATTTTTTCTATCCACTTCAGAAAAAAGCTTAGAAATTATTTTTTGTGCAATGCTCGAGGGAACTAAACTATATTTTTCAATGTTTTTATTTCCATTATTAACTGAATTCTGAATAGCTGTAGTGTTGAGAAAGAATTTTTTTTCTTATTTTAAATGCTATGACAGAACTTAGAAAAACTGTTATGCTGTAAAATAAAAAAAAGCTTTAATTCTAAAAAATAATTAAACGAAAGTATTTAATTGTCAATAAATTTACAAGTCATTAAACTAATATTTTAAACAAATACCATATGCTAAATAGTTCTGCTATTTTATCTCTACGTATGGAAAAATTTTTAAATGGTAAAGGATCATGTATAAAATATATACTTCGTAGGCGAATTGACAAATCCGACTTCTTGAAAAGAATGCTGTTGCTTTGCAATACTCCAGGCAAATTGGAAAATTATCGACAACCTTTTAATGAGCTTGATTTTGTAATTCGTCTACGACATAAACCTGAATCTATTCGATATCAAGAACTTATGGTCATGTAAAGTATTTATATTTTGTTACAGATCACTTCTCGGAACTTTTCACGACTTTTATTCAAAATACATTTAATAAACAAACTTTTTCGATTATCCATTCAGTTATAAGGACATTATGTGGCTAACTATTCATCCTAGGGAACATTATCAGTTTTGGTATAAATTTGTGTATTGCAAAAAATATAACAATGAAATATAGCTCAATTTTAAAACTGAAATTTAATGTAAGTATTACAGTTATTTTATCCAAACTCTATTGAAATCATTGTATGTCGTTCATTATAGTAGTCTGAAAAATTCTTTATTAAATGTAAAAAGGGTTATTTTTTAACTATCGAATTTTTTTCCGTGGAGCTGGGGAGATTTTCCATGATTACTAGTGTATTCGTAAACGGGTATAATCCAGATTTCAATATTTTTAGATATGAGGCGGTGAAATGCAAAGTGGTGTAAGTCAGTAAGTCAAGTGGTGTATGTCCAATGCGTTTTACTGTAAAAACTACAAAAAATTCCATTATAAATTGAACAAATTATAATTCATAATAATTATTATAATATTGCAAATAATAATTATTTGCAATTCTACTATAAATTGAACATGGAAATTACATGTTTGCCCTAAAATAAAAAAAGTTAAAAATGTGACTTACACCACTTTGCCTTTCACTGCCTCGTATCTACACGAGATAAAAACAATTTTGAAACAATAGTTTCTAATATATGAAAGCAGTTTCGATTACAAAAAAAAGGAGATCATTGTAAGTTAACAACAATATTTTATCCTTGACAGCTAATTCCTAGCTATTTAAAAACTGATTTCATAATTTTTCGATGACCATGCTATTAATAAGGAGTGCTTAAGGCGACAATGAACCTTCGTATTGACAAAAATATGTTCCCAAAACGAATTTTTTTCTTTCAGAAAATGATTCTGCAACTCACCAGCTTTAAATTTTAAAAAAGTATGTTGATCCGTTCATTATTAACCGAGTTATAAGTATTTTTTTCAAACGTAAACAATTAAAATGTTAGTCAAATTAAAACTTTAAATGCCATTTTCTCAAAACAAGTTTTCATGTCGTTTCGGTAAGTTCAAAATGTTCCATGCTTCATAATTTTCATAAAATTTCATAAAATGATTATTTATATATGTTAGAATAAAACTTAGTAATCAATTCATTATACTATTTTAAAACAACTTTAAATTTTTACAATAAAATATATTTTTTATAAAATTTTTCATAAAATGACCTATTTTTATCGATTTCTTTTCTAGTTTTTATAAATATGACTGTAAATCAAATATTGCTAGTAACTTTTACTATAACTATATAAAGCTAGCTTAAGAGAGAAAATTAGATATCTGAGACAAAAATTGATGCGCATGGAGCATTTTTAAATAGAGAAATTAACAAACTGATTCTAATTAATATCCTAATTAATTACATTCTGATTTTTTTAAAATTTAGAATTTACATCTCTAAACAACACTGTATAAGTAATTGGTTAATAAATAAATAAAAAGTTTATCATAGTCCATTGTCGCCTTAAATAGCAACCAGCATATATTCTAGAACAGATCTTTTCATGGGACCAAACACAAATGTGTTTATGCCCAAACCGTTAAAGTTTTACAAATTTTCAAATATTCCACACATGTTTGTTAACCATACACTTCTTTTTTTTTCTCAGGTGAACGATATTTCATTCCGCGAAGCTACCCTGGCGGACGCAGTTAGGTGCCTAAAAGAAACGCCATCCCCCGTCCGGCTCATAATTCTGAGGGAGAATCCTCAAGCACTGTTCACCACCAACGAGAGTACGTGTTCGGGATCGAGGCAAGACTTGATACTCTCTCGATACTATTATCTTTATTTTTCTTTGGTTTGTAGGTTGAGATAATTGTTGTTAAATCATTTTCCATTGCTTCAATTTTTTTAGCGAATGCGTAATGCATGTTGAGCAGACCAGAAGGAGCAAATTCGTTAGTAGAACTCATTTAATGCATGCAACATCAATCAGTATGATTCTACGAATGAATTCTCAAAATCAGCGTCTGAGTTATGTTAAAAAATTGTCCATATTGAACTTTCTGTTTGAGAATATGGCATTAACGTAACATCCTAAAGATTGTACGTACAGAAAAAAAAATATTACTTTCCGCAGCAAGACATATAGGGTGCTCATCTGTTCAGGACAAAATAATGATTTAATAAATTGAAACACTGAAAATTCTGGATTGTTAAACCCTAATAAAAAACGCTGTTAGTTAAGGCATTGTTTTGATCCATTGAATCCTCTGTAGGGTATTTTTTCAAACAGAGTTCCCTACTTCAACAATCATAAACACGAAATACTCCAAATTATTAAGACGCACGATCTTGGAAGTTATTAACGACATACCAAGAAATTATATAACTTTATACGCTGATGCCAGCCGTAATGAAAATAATAACATTGGTTGTGACGTACTTATCATTAGTCGAAATTATTCTGCTCAGAAAAAATGTCGAAACCATCACTTGTTCTCCTTTTTTAGGTCTGAAATTGCGAATATAAACGAGGATTGACACTACCTTTCTTCTCTAGATTTAAAGGAAAATATCTCGATCTTGACAGATAGTCGGATGTCAATCAAGCACCTTTGAAACTGCTGGCTGACAGCGATGAAACGAGCATTTAAAACCTCGGTAGGATTAAAAGCATACAGTCACACAGTCAAAGTCAAAAGCAAACAGTTTCAGTCACACATACAGATATCCATTCCTATGGCATCCATTTCAAGTTGTTATGAGAGGGGGAATGACATAATGCGCATGCCGGTTAAGGATGTTTCTGCGGACACTCTGGGGTCACCAAAACCCCATAAAGCCCCCCCCCCCCCAGAAAAAAACATTCACCGTCAAAGACTTGCAGTTATATTTCGTGACACATTTGCATGCGGAAATTCACCCGTTCATTGCTTTGAGCGTCTCTTGTGACCGAAATCATAGACAGCGTTCTCATGAATGCAGTGAACTTATTAAAAACTTTGGTTTCTCAACGAGCAAAGAGTTATATGGGCTGTCCTAATTGCTCGAATGCATGGGTACCACTCATGGCTTTCTTGTACTTGTTTGGAATTCATATTTGTCTTCTTAAGAATTTTCTGGTGGTATTAGAAATGTTTAGAAGACAAATGACCCCCTGAACTTGGTCTACCGTCAGTCAGCGCACCAGAATTAGAAACAATAACGACAACACAGAATGACTGAGATGAAACTTTCGCCCTATCCCTATTAAAACTTAGTAAAGAGATATTACTTATTTCCTCGAGTCCGGTTTCTTAAAGAAAGAAAAATTCAACGATCGCATGCCACATTTATGGTTAGAGTGGGAAAATTCATGAGTTTTGAAAATTCTATCTCTTAAAAATCAAATATGATGGTTTAATATTACACATTTTTACGTTTTGAAACCAAAAAATTATAAAGATTTTCTATGTAATTTACAAAACCACAATATCTCCATATTAAATAAAATGCAGGAACGAAATCATTCAAACTGGGCCAAGTGAAGGAAAATCCAGAACCCTTCACACAATTACTGATAAAAATCAAATACTGTTCATGGGTAAACCAGGATTGCAGTAGGACATAGTACATTAAATGGTATAAAACATTTTTTAGTATGTTAGATTCAAAAGACAGTATACTAACTATGACTTATGATTACTATACTTATATGATTACCATAGTTATAAATATTAATATAATGCTCAAAATAAATATTTTAGAATTAGCCGGGTCTTAAGGAAATTAAGACTTAGATCCTTGTCCTACAATAACAATTAAAACAACTTTCATACATACGGGGCGAAGTCTTTCAAATATTGCATCTATTAAACCCATTTAGATAGTCGATCATATAGTTAGCAAAAATTGGCTTAGATTGAACCACATAAAATTTCCTCCCTTATGCATTCTGATAAAGCATATTAAATTCTGATTCTGATGGGAATTTCCATCTGCATCATAAATTGCGGAGGTGAAAGACACATTACAAGAACCATAATAGGTTTTTAGTTAAGAAATCAAATATTCTTCACAGTAGAACTATTTAACCCCATAAGTTTCAAAGTCTAATGGTTATAAATGACTGACTCAGATAAATACGTTAGAACTAAAACTACTGTGATGGTAATTAAAGAATTGTAGCTCCACTAAAATGCTATCAAAACATATTTGCCTTAAGCTTTTTCCTGAATATTCTCTTAAAGTTTCATATATTCACTTAAGAACTTTGATTATTGCCGTTACCTGGAAATAAACTGCTATGACAATTAAAAGAGGAACAGTGAACAGAAATTCCATAATCGATTTCAGTGAATTTTGTTTCATTTGCATTTATTTACAAATACCGTTTCAATTCAGTGATTTTAGATTCAACATTCTGTCAATGATATCAAGTAGTTTGCAATTGTAAAACCCTGAATTTGAGAAATGGGAGCTTCGGAACTGATTTTATATTTGCTCCTTTTTGAAAATTAAAAACGTAATACATATTTAAATACAATATGAGTATTTCAGGGATTTTCAATATTTAAGAAAAGATCGTTTTATTTTTTTTAAAACTCACCTCTTTCTTAGTTGAATTATATTAAAATAAATGGAGTTCACATCAAAGTTACATATTGAATTTTCTCATTTTTTAAAGTAATTTTCTTCTAATGGAAAGTCTTTTAAATGAATAATAAAGATTAAACATTCTCATTTGAAGCACGGCGTAGGAATTATAGAACGTAACAATTTTGTCATTACATATATATATATATATATATATATATATATATATATATATATATATATATATATATATATATATATATATATATATATATATATATATATATATATGTATATATATATATATATATTAAATTTAAATATTTTTTAAAACTATAATCTATTTCATTCAATTTAAAGTAGTCTGCAATTCAGTGCGTTTCTGATGAATTGCATTTCAGTGTTCTCTGCAAAGATTTTAGTATAATATACACACCAAGAATAATTTGCTATTTGTTTATTTCTGCATAAATGAAAAAGAAAATTATTCTAAATATTTTTTTATATTCTATACATGATCATTTTCCATGAGAACTAGTATCAGTCTTCATTCCGTTAAATACAATCTCAAGTTAATAGATAATGCATGCAAGAACTTAAATAATTAAGGACCCTTAAAACATAAATATAATTAAAATATCTTCAGCGCATGAAAGGATTTGAGAGGTTATACATTTT
Organism: Dolomedes plantarius; assembly: GCA_907164885.2. NCBI lineage: Eukaryota > Metazoa > Arthropoda > Arachnida > Araneae > Dolomedidae > Dolomedes > Dolomedes plantarius. The sequence goes on along the minus strand of OU015500.1, from coordinate 13,947,573 downwards.
TCTATTGCAGCTCCCACAAAGTTCATCACAGTAGAACTCAGGAAATTCAGCATCAAAGACAGTATTGGTATCAGCATTATGCAGAGAACGTAAGACATCTTTTGAAAAGTCATTTTCCTTTTTTTCAATATTTTATGGTAATAATTATACTTTAATTAATTATTATTAGAGATTATATAAATAGAGAAAAAACCTAGTTTAAATATCAGAATTTTAGATATATAAAGAATTTAGAAAATTTCTTCTGATGAGCTATCATTAGAATTGTTGTAATGCCGTTTTTCCTTGTGTGACCCAACCATCGTTGATTTCACTCAGCATTTTATTAATATTAAAATATACTATGCTATTTAAATTGTAAGTGAAAAATATCTGTGATATTGTATAACGTATGAATCTGTTATGGGCTTTCAAATATTTTAATGTAGTACTCGAAAATCAACGTCTTTGTACCAAAAACCTATACTGAGAATTCCAATTTCAAAACGCATGGGCCTAATATCCTTATCACTAACGCATAGCGTGAAACAAATGATAACCAGTACATTAATTTCAGTATAATTACCTTTGAATTTTGGTAAAGTTGTTTTCTAACTAACCTGAGGAATTAATTTCAAGCACATCACATACTTAGTTGTTATAAAAGCTTCAACAGAAACGTGAATTCTTGCATATTATCAAGGAAACCTGTTCAATAAATGAAGTAACTTCTCTTAAGCTGTAATTTACAATTAAAGCTGTTGTAAACATGGCCGTAATTACGTAAATGGTATCTCATTTATAAAATTAACACAATTCAAAAATTCAGAAGTAATACCTTTTATCACTTCTAACATTAAGAAGATATTCTTATAGTGAAATGGGAGATTTAACCTCATAATACCTTTGTGCAGGCGTAAATTTTCAAAAGATGGGGAAAAAAAACTAGAGAATTCTTTACGTCGTTAAAAACCCGAAAAAGGGTGAGACAGAAGTTAGAACGATGACTTTTTAATAAAGGCCTCCTTAAACGATGAGACTGATCACTTCTGCAATAAATTGATCGGAAATTGTGCTCGGAATTCTTAAAACCAATATTGTAATTAAATATTGTAAGGTTATCTATGGTTATTATGTCTACGTCAAATTTGATGATCAGGTATGTTCAACAAATGCAGGACAAGCAAAGTGAGGATAGCGAAGAGATCTAAATGGTAGATATCAATGGTAAATTTAAACATTATTAGTTACTAATATTAAGGTATTAATATTAAGTTATTAATGGTAAATTTAAACATCGATGCAAATAATGCATCGATGTTTTGGCAAGAGTTTTGCTTTTCTTCACACATTGCGACGACACTTAAAATGTTTGTTTAAAATAGTAAACATAAGCCCAAAAGGGAGTACTTTGTTTATTCAAAACATTTTTGGAAACGAAAAAGCGTTTGAAGTCTTGCATTGACAATCACCAAGGTAAGATGTTAATATTTTCATAAATTTTTTACAATTCAAAATTGTATAAAATATGATAAAAATATGACAATTATACATAAATATTTTACAATATGTTTTTACAGGAATAAATATAATTTGGCAAGTTACTTTGAACAGAATTATGTTTTTAATACCTACGTACTTATTTAAATGATGCAAAATGTTTTCAGCGTTCTTATGTACTAGTACTTTAAATGTGTGTTAATGTGATTTTTGCCTATTACAGATATTTCTGAACCACTAGTAATACCTTACAGAAAATATAATATAAATATTATATATTTTTTATTTTTTATCTCAATAAAAAGTGTTGTTCAAAAGTTATGTTATTTTTTTAATCATTAATGAAATCCATAACGAATGAAAATCTCATAATTCACTTTATTAGGAGATATATTCCCCTTGATTACTATAGTGTAGAAATTGCGAAGTGTAAGAGTACCTTGCAGTCCATATATCGTTTAAAATACACTATATGGACAAATGTCCTTGGACAATTTAGAAAATTGGCAAATATGAAAATACTGGGTTTGTCGAACGGTATGATGAGAACGGCATGGGTAAAATAAAAAACACCTCATACTGTATTAACTATTCATTCACACCTGTGGAGCTATACCACGTGGATCCGAATTTGTGTAATCTTACTGCCATTTGTGTAATCTTCCTGGGCGAGCTGTTGCATCTAAACTGGATATCCCAAAATAGAGTGTAGCGTATGGTATCAAGCGACGGAAGAAAGACGGGGCAACAACAGCATAAAAAGTCCTAGACGACAGCATAAACTGATAGAACGTGACATAAGATGCCTCGTACGCCATGTAGCGCACTTCCACTGCCCCTGCGATTGCTGAAGAGGTTGGAAATGCATCTGGGAGCTCTGCTAGTGCGCAAAACTATCCGCAGAGAGCTGCACATGGTCGGTTATTATGGTCGATCAGCTGCAAAATAGTCATTTTTTAACCTTTTAATGAGAGGCGTTCTTTGACCTGGTGTGACAGCCGTCTTTCCTGGATCGGACTGATGGACGTGTTTGGGTGTGGTGACAACACGAAAAATGGTTTATTCAGACTGTGTTGTTCAAACCAGTGAAGTTCGATGGAGGGTCCATCTTAGCATGTGGATTTTTTACCTAGTTAGGACTCGACCCAATGATTTCTGTACCTGGTACCATGAACTCTTACTACCTCGACGTTCTGGATAGTTCGGTCCTACTTACTCTATGGTAATACTACGGGGATGGTGGGGGTTTTCTTCTAACAGGATTGAGCTCCACATCATACTACAAAATGTGTGCTGGACTGGATTCCTGAAAATGACGTGAATTTGCTTGAATGTCTATCTACGATACTGTCTACCGCTACGACACCGCCATCCACGCCCATCTTCGAAGCTATCTCTTCTCACTGCCTTGCAATATGCATGACGAGCTATTCCTGCCCAGACTTAGAGAGGAGTTGTAAAATGTATGTCTCGATGTGTTCCCGCTTTAATAAAATAGAAGGAGGGCGTACCAGTTACTAAACAGAAAAAATAAAGCACTTTTCTTGAGAAAAAGGGTCCAAATAATTTTGACCATATAGTGTATATTAATTTTCTTTGCGTTTAGCAGAATCTACCCTCTCTAAATAATCACTTAAATATGTATAGGCATTCTCTTAATTTTTAAAGTAAACTAGAGAACTAAAATTTCAATATAATTGCCTGGAAAGGAGAAATAAATTAATATGAATCCCCACGGACATTTTAAGAATATAAATACTACTTCTTTTAAAATATTTATGTGCACTTAAATAAATAGTTTGACTATTATAATTTAGGTAAAAATATTTCTCGTAATATTGTGATACATTTCTATCTTAAAGATAATTTAATTATATGCTATGAAACCGTAAAAAAGCAATTGTAATAAATATTAAATTCAGACAAATTGTCTCTTACTAATTACGTTAAATAGTGATTTCCTAAACAGTTGTAAATGAATAAAGTACTATTCCCATACTAAAGAAAATACAATCTCTCAAGAAGATCTTAATGTCCACAGGGTTATATATCATATATAAAATTTATATCCTTATGGAATTCTTAACATAGTATTTTTCGTAATATGTGATAGATAGCGAATTCCTCACTCGGTATTTCTTGAATTAAAAGAATTTTCCTTTCCTTTACTTTCAGGAACGGCAGAGGCGTATTCGTAACTTATGTGGTAAGAAAATATATTAAAAAATAAACAAATTTTAATTACAGTTATATTTAATTTGTTTTGCTGTTGTGTGTTGTAAAAGTATTTTGTATTACGTTTTTCATATAGGCTTCCAAAATAGTATAAGAAAATTAAAGCAGATATTTTCGTCCTTCATATCTAAGCATGTCAAGTCGAATTAAAAAAGAAAGTTGAAGAGCTTTATTCCAATGTAATAACTGAAATGTTTTGTCTTAAATGTTTCAACTGAAGCCATAAAGAAGTAGACTTATGACAATATTCATGTCCTTTTCACTGGCCAGGTGATGGTCGAATGGCTAGGGCGCTGGTATTCTGTTCAGATCCTGTGGGTTTAAGTCCTATTGTTGGCAGGGATGTTTGTAGCCGTTCGGAATCGGCTTTAAACTGTAGATCCCGGTCTAATTATCCCTTGTCTGGCAAAAAAAATGACCGTAACTCCCCAAACCAAACAAAAAAATCATGTGAAGAACTTATGCATAAATACCATTTTCCGAATCACATGAATATTTGCATATTCTTTTAAGGACTGTTTTATTTCTTTATACAATATTTTAAAACATCGATCCTCTTAAAAAACTTTTAACGAAAATGGTATTGGATTTAAACAGAAAATTATATTGTTTCTTGGTAGACTAATAAAATGTTCATTCACTTCCATTAGAAGAGGAAGGCTTGATGGGATTTAGGAAATAAGAATGGTAATTTAAATTTATAATATTATGAAGAAATGGCGACATATTTATTCAAGTCATGTAGATAAGGACTTGATCTTTGATATCCTGATATTCTTTTTTATCCAAATGATTATATAAATAAATGAGTTAATTGTCAGCCATAAATAATATTGGTCATACCTAGGTATATTCAGAAAACCTTAAGAAACTTTAAGTTGTCAATGCTCCCATTAAATACATGCATACGCAAGTAAGATGCTCTTAAATACACAAGTAAAGTTCAAATAAAAAAATTTCCCACCTGTCTACTCTTTTCTTGGAGAGATCTGAAACAAGATGAAAAATCAATATTTTAACATAACTTCGACATACGTCACTGTTGCAGTGAAAAATTGCCTGACGTACTAAGTATCACTTCTAAAACACTGCACGTTCTGTGAGATAATGGTTACTACAGAAACTGGTTTCTCCCTCTCACTTCCTTCTAAAATGTCACTTCTTCAGATGTGATCTTTATACTATATTCCATGATGGTGGTTTATGTAATTTACATTGTGTAACTATTAACAAAAAATCATAGTGACTAAAAATTTGTGGATAATCTGTAACACCTGCAATTCCAATTAGGTTTCGCTCCCCTTTAGTAAGCCGAAAAATTCATTTCTCGCCTATTAATGGACCTCCTAAGGGTTTATGATCTCATGGACCAGGTCTAGCGCCGCTAGCCCACGGAGGATTAGAAACAGCAACAAGTCGAAAATTTAAGCCGTCTCATCCGAAGACATACGGCAAGATTGGCTCAAAACGCAAGTCGACGCACGTGATCCCTCACGCACAAGAGTCCAGCAGATTCAAGTTAATTTAGGTTTACTGTGACCCGTTAATATTAACTCCATATGATGTTTGACTAGGTTACCAACTCCTGCCCCGTTTAGCCTAGAAAAAGACTAGCTACCGACAGGAGCCATGTCGAAATGCGGGCAACCAACGCCTAAAATAGTCCATCCTTTGACTTCTTCACAGGATACCATTCCCATAAGAGAGTTGTTGTTATTCCATCTATTAATATCATCCAGATGAAGTTCATTCCATAAAACTTTGGTGTTCCAAGAAGGAGTCACACTGCCTCAACTCCGGAACCCGGCTGCCCCCATTTTGTAAAAATTAGTGAGGATAATATTGTGTTTAAGTATACTATCGGAACAAGGATGAGACGGGCTTTTACACGTGTAACACTTTAATCAAATTTTCTTACACCAAAATGTTCCTCAAATAAAAAACCGAAAATACAGCTCACCTAAAATATATAAGACAAAAACGTCAAGAGAATAATTCAAAAGTTAAAAATGGATAATAACACATAAATACAGAAATCTGAAAACTGAAAGGTTTCACGGTATTATTCAGCACTGTTGTTTGTTGCAGCAGCCGGGAAGCATCGCAGCCAGACACGGAAGACGAATTTCTCAGGGCGACCAGATTCTGGAGATCAATGGCCACAACGTCAGAGAGAGCAACCAAAAAGATGTGGCGCACATGATACAGGTCATCATTTTATATCTTTTCAATCAGCCTCGATATGCCTGTACGTTTCCTTTAAAAACTCAACTATAAATCTGATTATCGCTCTCTCTCTCTCTCTCTCTCTCTCTTTATATATATATATATATATATATATATATATATATATATATATATATATATATATATATATACAGTGACAAATCTCGAGCCACCCCTATTCGACGGACACACTTCTAAAACGCCCATCTTTTGTTTAGAATTAATTAAAGATTTCACATAGTTAATGTTATAGAAGAAAACTTTTTCCGACGGTCATCCCGCAAAAAGGCCCCGTTTTTTCAGAACCATTACTGATCGCCTTAGAGAACTTTCACTGTATATATATGTGCGTGTGTGTTGAAAAACATTCCATTTCATTTGGCTTACCTATGTATGGAAAAATGAATTACGAAAGCAGTTCTTACAGTTATAGAGTTTGTAGTCTAAGAGGCTCCAACGTCCAAAATTTAATTCATCTATATATGTTTAGGGATAATTTTTCTTTTAAATATATCTTTACATAAAGATAAATAATTCTTATAAACGAAACATGTAAATAATTCTTATACTATTTAAAAATTTTATTATACTAAAATTAAACTTCAGTATTGAAAACGTGTTTAGTTTTTGATATTTCTGCTAAAGCTGAAGCTCTATTGGTCTGTTTTTTTTCTTTTTAGGAGAGGTTTCAATTTAATTTTGTATTCGGAATTTGTAAAATTTTAATTAAAAATTTTTAATTTAAATGAGAAAACTACCGTTTATATTTTTCAGGGTAAGTTATAAGCGACAAAGGATACTTTCTTTGAAGTGTCACTTTAAGTCTTATTTCCTGAAGACAGTTTTATGGAAATATATCTAGGAAACATTATAAAGAGTTAATTTGAGAAATTCATTTGTATGTGTTTGTGTGTTTTGAGTCCCAATTCTATAAAATTTATGCCCGTAACATTTTACAGATAAAATTATCAGATAGAATGTTAGAAACATATGTTGATGAAATATTTTGTACAGTCATTTGCGTTTACATTTACATACAAAAATAATGTTAACATCTTATACTATAACATCAAATACTAGTAGACCTTAATTCATTGTTCCCCCACTTAGAGATTAGTTGATTCATCGATCTCGTGTTCTTGTGATGACATGGCCAATATATTGCATGGGCAAATATTTTCCGGATAAGTATGTACCGCATTAAAAATATATCAAATAATGAATATTGTTCAAGACTCTATATTAAGCAGTTTATATAAGTAAATAATTTATGTTGAAGTTATTGTTTAGGATCCTGGGAAGACCAGTGGTAGATATTTGTTTTTACATACTTTAATGTATAATGGAAATCAGTAACAAAGATATCAATAATCGATAAAGTACATTTGACTTAACCTGTAATCAAACTATGATAAGAATTCAAGGAAAGTTGTTATTTTGAAGGTATTAAATCATTAAAATTGCAGGAATTTTTATAACGCTTTTAATGAGAATTATTTGTATACATTTTCTTTATTTCAAGAAAGAATAATGAGATATTTCTTTTAAACTTTTATCATATTGAAAATAACCCTTTTATTCTCCATGTAATTCCTCATTTCAGAACCTGGATGGTGCGATTGTCTTGCTCTTGGGTAGAGTTCCTGTTCTGCACGGTTCTATCCAAGAGTGGGTGAAGTGGAAGGCTCAGCAGTGCCTAAGGACCAGGACGTCTACTTGGTCTTCATACACCGCCAATACGAAAGAGAAACTCCAGGTTCAGAGACCAAGGTAATGCTTTTAAGCACAAAAATCACGCCAGAAATATGAGTCAGGGTTTATGACGAGAGTTTGAAGTAGAGAATATTTTCAGCAGAATATGCAGGATTTAGCTAAAGGGCAAACGACAAATTTCTGTTTAAATCGTAAGTTTGAAAAAGAATATTCTTAGAATTGAAATTTCTTTAAAAGATAATAAATGAAAGGATATGGGTCAAAATATGTGTAAAATCCTACAAAGGTATATATCAAAAGGAAGAATAAAAACGCCTTAGTTTTTCAGATTTCTTTTTTCCCAGAGGGTAGTACCTTTCTCAACTTTACCGAGCCCTGTCATTAGACTCAAGAATTATCATTTTCCAGTATCAATTTATCTGAGATGTACTAATAATTCATGGATGGGCTAAAACTTGAAAATTTGAAAAAGAGAACCAATAATTTCTGGTTTCGAAAAATTTGAATTGAATAAACTTCAAATTTGAAGTCATTTTGGGGGGAAAACGTATACAGAATGTACAAAAACTTCAGATGTTAAAATAACTCGAAAGCTGAAATAGCTTTAAGATTCCACTATTAATGAGAGATAAAGAGATTTCTATTTGAAAACCGAAAACTGCTTTCTGATCAAGATGCGAGCAAGCGAAAACTTACTCAGCAAGTCAAGCTAAGCAAATGGCCGAATTAATGGAGATTACAATTTCAACATTGAATCGGACAAAGGTATTTACAAGAAAAGGAATTGCATAATTTTCAGAATTGAATTTATTTGAGGCAATAAATTTAGAAGCACATGCTTACAGACGTTATACTCTTTTCTGTGTGAGCATTGATTCATAATATAATAATAAAATAGTACACAATTTTATAAATGATTGATTTCTATAGTTTTATATATGGATTTTCATAAACACTCATAATGGAATATCTTTTGATATTACGTAGTAAATTTCATTTAACTATCTTACGTTTATATTATTATTCTGTAAACACGTGTAGTCTTTTTTAGTCCAAATTTCAAAATGCAGTAGAAAAGATGTCCTTGATCTACATTAGGCACGCATTGAAATATTGTGAAATAAAATCTTTACCGAACATTTGATTACTTCAAATATATTTCATCCTGGATCTAAGAGAATGCATTGTAACAACAATTGCGGATAATAATGTCCCCAGGAGACAGGCTTAAATGAGTTACCTAATTTTCACGAAATGTCGCATTTACAAATGTCAGAAGAAAATTTACCCCAGCATTTCGAAACAATTAATTTAAAATTAATCAGAACCAATTTCCAATTACGAAAAAGCCAGATAACTTTAGTGAATTCTACCTAATTAACTGACAGTAAATATTTAGTTTTCATTACTAAGCATTATTTAATACCGTTGAATATGCTATTTAGTATAACCTTAAATAAAATACCGTATTAATTATATATGCTATTTTATATAATCTTACAGGTGCATTTTAATGAGCTTCAAAGTTTATACTGAAATCTCTTTCATTTATAATGCTGATTCTAATTTGAATAGTTAATTCAGTAAAATGTTTAAAGTCAAACACGTTGTAGAATTAAGGATTTGTGTACATTTTCGTTTACTAGATCCTAGCGATAAAACTTGTTTTAACAACAACAAAATTTCAATTGAGTACTAAACTGCTCTAAAAGGGAACTTTAACAGTTTTTTGCTTCTATGTACTGAAAATTCTACCTATTTTGCATTTTCCTCATTTACTGAGAATGTCCAGGAAAAGAGAACATTTAATCAGATTTGTCAGTTGATTATTTTCCCAACATCGTTTTAAATCAAACCCAGACATGAATTATGATTTTACATTGTTAAAAACTTTATACAAACTTTATACAACTTTATAAAAATGTTATACAACTTTATAAAAACACATGAAGGAATTTCTACTAGGAATTAATATTAATTTTCAGCTTCTAGTTTCAGAATCTATTTGTCTAAGCGTGAAATACAGATCAACATTAAATATTGCCGTTTTTAACGGTTTCTAGTTTATGCTTCATAAGTCCATTTACTAATGCTAAACAGCCGTAGAATATCTGATATCTAGAAAAAAAACAGTTTTGACTGATCTGATTGTAAGAATTAAAAGGCTATATTTTCTACACATATTCTTCTGAAAGTAATTTAATCTGTATTGATTGAATATCTCTTGCTTCTAATGTCTAGAACCAGGCATATTTCATATTTTATGGATTATTTTCATAACAAGATATGATGTGGATTAGACCAAATGCTTAATACAAAGTCTATTTAGATATTATGTACATTATTCAAAGTACTCTGAAGGTAATGTATCACAATAATTTTGATACATAAATTGTGCATCAGAAATTGCCTAAGACAAAGTATTCTAATATCAATGATCGAAGTGTTGAATCCGTCATTGTTTAGTATAATTTTTAATCCGGAATCAAAATGTATATACTACTGATGAACAACGATTTTTTTACTTCGAATTACACATAAATACTTGGATACCAATGCATATATATCGTATCATTCATAGAAAAATAATCAGATAATTAAAGTAACGAATTATTAACTTTCATGCAAGAACGAAAAATTTCAAATATTGGGCTATTTGTATTCCAACTGTCAATGGCGATTCTAAGTTTCTTATCTCTGTTATTCCTTACGATTTTGCATTAATGCATCTTTGCAAATATTTGTAAACACAACATGGAAAACAAATTGACATATTCAGGAATATTTACAGCGGCATATCATAATACATCTATACAGAACAATTCACTTCAGCCTCAAACAAAAAAAGAGAGAGAGAAATATTTTAGTCTCTTAAGGGAACAGGGGATATTCAACCTCGAATTTTTGAATTTTCATTTTTTAACTCCATATACAAATTGAGAATAATTAATTTTCTATTTTACTACATTATAATTCCTAGGATTCAAAATAAGGATTTTTTTTTTGCATAATAATGCCTGTTTTTCAAAAAAGGTTTCAAAATTGCTAACATTATTAAAAATGCTCCATGCGCATTCCATATCAATTAAAAACTTTAAATTGTTTATTGTACGTTTACCATATATGTATAAATACACTGAAGTGCCACTGAATTAGGGATACCTACCTAGTTACGAGTTGGGCCTCCTCTGGCCTTGATAACGGCTGCCACACGACGAGGCATAGATTCAACAAGTTTCTGGAAACGTTCCACGGGAATGGCTTGCCAAATATTGGCTAAAGCTGTCCATAATTCAGTAAGGTTCTTTGGTGCTGTGTGATGGCCTTTCACGCCTTGTTCCAAAACATCCCAAAGATGCTCAATAGGATTTATGTCTGGGCTTCTAGGTGGCCAATTCATGACAGAGAAGTCAGAGGAGTGCTCATCCAACCAGCCAGTAGCCAACCGGGACTTGTGAGAGGTACAGTTGTCTTGCTGGAAAACTCCATTACCGTGCGGTTAACAGAACAGCATAAACGGATGGAGGTGATCACCCAGCAACTCTACGTACCGAATTGCATTGAGGGAGGTTGGTACACGCACCAAAGATCCCAAACTGTGCCACGAAAAAACACCCCAGACCATGATTGAACCACCATGCCCTTGTACAGTTCCAGTCACGCATGCAGAATATATGGCTTCATGAGCCTGACGCCATATTCTCAGCCTCCCGTCGGCGTTAAGTTGTCTGAATCGAGACTCATCACTCCATGCTACTCGTTTCCAGTCCTCTACACTCCAGTCTCTGTGCTCTCTTGCCCAGGCAAGACGTGCAGCCCGATGGCGAGTATAGAGCAATGGTACTCTCGTAGGTCGACGGCTCCCGAAACTCATACGGTGAAGCGAGCATTGCACAGTCCGTTTACTGACTGTACGACTGGCACCGTCATTAAACTGGGTGGTAATTTGAGCTAATGTTTGGCTTCGCTGGCTACGTACGATACGCCTGAGCCGTCTCTCACCACGCACTGTCAAGGCTAATTGTCCTTTGCAGTTTGCCCGATCGCTAGTTTTTTTTTTCCACCATCCATGTATTCTTGGTATACTCTTGACACTGTCGACCTTGAAAATCCTAGCTGTCTGACGATTTCGGAAATTGAATGGCCCATGCGTCGCGCACCTACGATTTGTCCGCGATCGAAGGCGTCTAAAATCGAAGGCAATTCCAACAACTAATTCAGAACAACCACAGTACGCGCTATATATACAATTACCACAGCGCCCTCACTTGCGCATACATGATGCGCAGCGCTACACAATTTGCATAGGCTTTGCTATCCCTAATTCAGTGGCACTCCAGTGTATAATCGTGCATTTAATTTTTTTTCATGAATCTAAAGTTTTAAATATTTATTTTCCTGTTCTGCCTGTTATTTTTTTATATTTTTGCATGTTTTCACTTTATTTTAGGGTCTTTAAATTTCAAAACAATTTTAATTTTAAAGAATTATGCACAGTTTTGTGGCAAACACTTTATTAAACAATCTTCAGAAATTTGGGAGAAATCAGGAGGAAATAAATGCGCATGGAACATTTTGAAAAAATCCAGGATTTTTGAAGAACTTTTTGAAAAACAGGTCTTATTCCTACAAAATAATTATTTATGAATTCTAAATGTCCTAAATAAGCTAGAAAGGAATAATAAATATTCTCCTTTTGTATGTACAATAAAATATTGAATATTGAAAAAAATAATGTTAAAGGTCCCTTGTCCCCTTAATTAAGAATTTCCAAAATGTTTTTAAAAGTTATAACTTGTTTTAAATTTGTTTCTATTATAACTTGTTTTAAAAGTTATAATATAAACAAATCTTTCTCATGCCATTTTCAAATAAGGTATCTGCTTTCATGAATGTGGTTATGCAGCTGACAATACAGTGTGATATGAAAGTAAGCGTAAATTAATCAGATATGTGCATTTTTTGTTTCTTTCTTGATACAGTTTACCTGTCAGCAAAGAGAGCCCGGCTCTTGGATTTGCTAATAGTATTGCCACCGTGATATGCTCCACTGTTGTACCAGATGTGATTATGAAAAGTCCTTGCCACAGCCCGAGTTCCAGCATTCGAAGATCAAGGCTAAGCATACCGGAAGAATCAACTTTTAGAAGAGACACCAAAGACAAGAGGCTGGGCGATGAATTCAAATCTGGAGGATCAGACACTCCAAAAGTGCCAAGTATTTTGGTCACCAGTTTTTAAAATGAGATTTTAACGGAACTTTTTTCCCGATGTATGCTCCCAAATTTACAACGTTTATCAAATGGTATTCTTAAAGAAGTATTCGGATGATTTTCAAAGGAAGTCACTGTCTTCTCAGAAGACAGAGGCTGCTACTTAAAGTTCTGTAAAACTGTTCCACCCTAAAACGTTTCGAAAGCAGAAAAAAAATAATTAACTACGTAAAAGACGTCTCATTCGACTGAGTCAAGATGTAAAATTTCAAAATATGACCCTAAAGTATGATATTATTTCCACTGAAATTCAATATTTTAGCTAAGATTCTCTAAAATACAGAACTTAATGTACTTTTCAATCATCATTTTTGCTTATTCAGATAAATGTCAAAGAAGTGTGTCTGAAAATAAGATTTTAAGAACCCTCCCTGTAAAATATCTTTGAGGAAGGGAATTTCGGAAACATAATCATGAGACAAAGAGTTTCTGAATGAATAATCATCTATTAAACAGAGTTATCCACATATCCTCAGATTAAAATTTAATACTTAAGAAATTCTCGATTAATAAGGCTTATCGTTAAATGTCATTTTTAAAGAAGTAAAAAATGTAATTTATATCGTCGAATCCGATTGATTGTACCACCCGTTAATCGGACCAGCCGCTAATTCGGACTAAATCCTAAGGAACCGAAACAAATCCTATTGCATTATCCTAATAGGACATGTTTGTGTAATCGGACCAGCCGGTTATTAGGACTAAAAGGATCGCGTCTCGAAGTGGTCCGATTAACCGGAATCGACTGTACTAAAATGTACGCTGTTATGTTTCTACAATGATTTAAAACTTTGCTTCATTTTTGCAATTATCTGAAATTTATAAATTTATAATGAATATTTCTTTTCATACTTTAGACCGTACTATCGCTGGATAACCCTGTTTCCTTCATAACTTGGAATATTTACTGTGATATCTTTACGATTACTAAAGATAATATAGATTTTAATATCATGAAATTCAAAGTCTGAAGCTTAATCCATTTTAAATGTATATTTATATAAACTTAACAGAGTTCCAGTCATGTAAATGTAAAAAGCATAAACTATTTAACGAGAACAAATGATTTCATTTTTGGTAGTTTGGTGTTTGATGCTTTATTATAAATGTATTTTTCAGTTACTTTTGAGATTTTACATTGATCCTCCTCTTTGTATGTTCTTCCTGAAGCAAATATTAGAGGATATCATACAAAGTCAGAATATTTTTATCTAGTTATATTTTTTTCATTCGGTGTATGAAAGAAGAAGCTTTAGTAGGAAAATTTCTAAAAATAAAAGCAAATCATTATTTTATTTTACATAGGTAAGTGCTGAGGAATAAGAAATATTTTAGAGATTATGATATATTAAATATAAATGCATGTGAAATGTTCCGTGTAAATAGAAGTTTCTCTTCCTAAATAGCCTCTTGCTCATTATGGAAATATATAAGATGAAACACAAAAATAATTTGGCAATGCATAAATATATAATTTATAATTTTTTGTATTTAGTTTATCTTCATCTGATTCAGTAAAAATGCATATAATGTATGTTTTGCATTCGTTTCAAGAACATTTTAATTTTTTGTATTTTTCTATATAAAATGTGTTGAATTCCACTATTATATTTAATGGATATTTTGAGGGTATATTAATTAACTGACTTTAGACCTTTAACAACAAATTTGTTATCATTTTTTTAATGTTGTAAAGATACTGATAATTTAATACCATACATCAATTAAAATTAAATCTAACGCACAAGAACAATGATTCGTTTTGTAATTATGTGTGCTGTTAAATCAGTTTAGAAGAATTTAACGTACACTCCATATTATATGTCAGGTGTTTTGAAACATCTTAAAATTGTATTACTTATAACATCGTTCTACGGTTTAGGTTAAAGGATATGACATAATATCACACCCTTAATTATAAATTATTCATCTACATTAGAAAAACTACTTAATAATGCGTAATATCCAGCTGAAAAGCATTCATTCAGTATTTTTCTACACCTTTGCGGTGATATATTTATTTTTTCATGAACTTTATTAATCTATAATTTCTTTTGCATTTGATTTATATCTGGCTTGTAGTTCACCAGTTAGCTTATTCACAATTAAACAAGCAGCATATATTGCTTAATTTCAATAAATAAATCTTGGTATTTCCCATAAAGAGACAAAAATACGTGTATATCGTGAGGTCTACTTTATTTCTTATTTTCTCTAGTTACTAAAAGTATGATTTTTTCATGTGTCTAATATACGGACTTTTTTGTGCAATTTATTTAAAAGAATTTACAGAAAGGGGTGTGTAAAATAATATTTAACGGAAACGGTATTAAGGAATATCCAAAGATAATTTTAAATATATAGCAAAAAATTGGATATTTTGAGAATCGAAAAATCATATAGCATTCGTACGTATGGATTCCCAGGAAAGCATAATACTGAGTAATATTTATAGTATAAAAATTCCATTTTTTATAGGTGTTATTCCTGAGAAATAAATATCCAGAATATTCTTTGAACTGACAACAATGATTTATTGCCAATGTTTATGCTCAAATTCCTAATTTCGGTAAACGTTTAGAGCTTCAATTTCTCCTCTTTTCGCCACTAACTTTCGTTGCGGGATGTAAAACCTTATTTTCGTTTATTTTGTTATTGCACTATTGGAGGTATAAATTCAGAACAAAATATAAAAAAGTTGAAATGAATTTTTGAGATTGTTAAATCATAATGTAAAACTATTTGCCAGATGCATAATATTACTGTCAGTTTTACTGAAACCTTTTAAAGCCATATTGATATGTATTAAACATATTAACTTGACTTGACTGCATGAAATACGAGTTAAATTTTTCTTTTATAAATAAAATTCCTATTGAGTTTCAATTTTTATATCAATAGTTAAAACATTCCTATTGAGTTGAATTTTTATATCAATAGTTAAAACAATATCTATATATTACTAATAACGATCACCGCATTTATGTTTGTGTATAATAAAAATGAATTTTCGAATGAAAGTCCATTACTTAAAAGATTTTTTTGTGACACAAGAAGTCAGCATTATTTGCTTCAGTCAAAGTGTTTGATAATATATTACGTCTTCTAGAATGCCCTTCTACGATGGAGTGAGTGCGATATATTATCTTAGGGGCAATTAATGCATATCCTTTTAAGTGACTTATGGGAGGATTAATGCATTTTCTATTATTCTGATGAAAGATGTTTCAAGCTGTTGCTACTGTTCAGTCTCCTTCAACGACAACAAAGGTCCAAAATACACAAGATGTTACTATTTTAAAGAGCTATGAACGTCTGTGAACTTATTTCGTTTTAATTAATGTGAATATTTTGAATACAATATAATTTAACAATATCAGCTGAAAGCAATATAGTTATGATTTTCCTTTGAGTGTAGAATAGGACTGTAACGTTTAGGAGATAAAAATATGACTATGTTGTATAGTTAAAAAAATTAAGCATTTGATACAAACAATATTCAAGTAGATACTAAAGAAAGAGCTTATATTTTATATAAAAATCTTTTGGCTATCACGTCATTAATTATTACGCAATAATGTTTACTCTTTATAACTTCAGCACTTTTAAATCTAGATTGGCATAGTTATACTTTAATTACTTTAGTAACATATATTTTAAACCTTATCAAACTATCCTATAAGGTTGAACTGCGATATAATTTGTCTATAATATATTTTATGAAATCAATCTTAAAAATCTAATTTTGATTTCTTCATGATTATGTGAAATGTGAAAGGAGAGGAAGAAACACGGAGTAGGCATTTATATATATATATATATATATATATATATATATATATATATATATATATATATATATATATATATATATATATATATACTCCTTGTCTCTTTTATACCATAGTCCTCTTTCTATAGCAACATTCTTAGATCTAAGTCCTTCTAATCGAGGAACCCATTTATAAAAGGCAGCATTCCTCAGTTTTATCCAAGAAAAAAAATTCTAAATTTAAATGCATAACATTTAAAATAGAATAACATAAATGCAACTGTTAAAAAAAATCCTGCCTTGTCAATATTTATAGATATCTGACGAATGACGTAAAAACAATCTCGAACCTTATTTTGCTATCAACATCGTAAAAAGAACAACAGCAATGTAAAATATATATTTTCAAATAAAGCTTAATCGAAAGAAATAGATTTAAATGTTTATATGTTTTGAATTATATAATTGGCCTGCAGCCGTGGAGATTTAACAGATAAAAGAGCTTTTTAATACATAGAATGGAAGTTATAACTTTGTTATCTAAAATATGGTAATCTGAAACAATGTAATAATATTTGCTTCAGAGGTGATTGTGAACTTAAAAATTAAAATACTAAAAATTATTTCAATAGACAACACAAATGAAAAGCTTCGGGTCGACTTTGTTTATAGTATTCGTCTAATATGTAGTGGCAGTTTAAAATCGAATTTTTGAAGAGATTATAATGACTTAACATTTGTATTTAAGAAAAAATGTTTTCATAGATTTCTTAAATTCTTCTGTTCTTCCATAAATGCTCTTCATTTTTCTTTCTTTTAAAATAACTTTAAAAGCTATATAAAACATTTTTGGAGTTATTTCAGAAGTATCTTATTAAGAGGATATTTACACAGTAAAGTATAACTCAGCCAAAAATGACAAATTTTATGCCCTTAAAATTATAAACGGTAAAGACACAAACTGTTTTATAACAATTTTTGGCCCTCATCAATATTAATATCGTATTTAAAAGTGTTCTCCCTTCTATAAGTTATGCGTTGAACCCTTAGTGCAAGTTGTCTGTGTCTTTTCATTTTCTTTTGACTTTCTGTTTCAATGGGGATCTCGGGGCCTGGGGATGTCTTTTGGTTATACCTGCATCCTATTCAGAAAGTTCCCCTGTAGGTAACTGATTTGGATAGGCTCCCTGATGACGTGATCTGTCGGTTACCTCGATTTCTGGTTTAGTTCCTGCACTACTACAGAATCTTGCCTTTGGTACGTGGAGCCCTAAGTGCTTGTTTTCTGTTTGTTTTTTTGTCTACAATCTTCCTATTATTATCTAGCTCTGTTGGATAGTTTATTTTTAGTTATATTTGTGCATTTTCAATATGTAGATTTGCTGCAACTGCGCAATCTTTTATTGAAAAGTTATAAGTTTTCATCGCTAGGGTAGGTTTTAAGTTAATTTGTTTGGCAGTCTATGCCCGCTACATAATTTTTTTGTTCATGTTGAATTGTTTATATTATTTTATTTTATGATAATATATCATTAAAAGTGAATTTAATGTTGAAATGAATATAGAAGGTAAAAGTACATATACATTTCACCTTCATTAAAATTTTATATAATTTTCATATAATCGATCCTCTCTATTTAATATGGATTCAGAGGAATTAAAAATTTTTTGTTCCATGAATATAAATTGCCTCTCCCTTCGGATAACTTCGAAATAACACCTGTACATTGCATATGTACATATTTTAATCTAAAATTCCATTAATATTTGAAACATATATTTGACATTTACAGCAAGAAGAAAAAAATTTTTTAAATTTTCCTTCAATTTAAGTGTAAAGAGCAGTAACGTAAATACTTCTTTTTCTAACTTTTCTATCAGTTTATCATTAAGTGTCCTTGTATATTAGACTAAGAAAACAATCCTTGCATTATTTCATTACGTACTCATGTGTATAAAATAATTCTAAAAATGTTCCTTTGAAGTGTAGCTCGAGAAAAATGTCAAATTATGATAAGCGTGGATATGAAAAAGCAATTTTTATACAGTAGAATCCCGATAATCCGAAATGATTGGGACCACACCCTTTTCGGATTAACGAATTTTCGGATTAAGCGAAATATTCCTTAAAATAAAATTAAATTACATAATAACGTGGGATTACATAAATATTACATATTACGTGTGATTACACAGTTTATTTTATAAGGTCTGTCTAAACATAACCAAATCTCGGTACCAAATGGGTGATAAAAGAGCGGACGCTGCCTAGTACACTACAGTAGAGTGTAAGTTGTTCTAACAATACGTTACAGTGCTTGACAGTTGGATTTTAGACGATCATCAGATTGTTGAAATGGTTTTGAAAGAACCCGACAACGTCTCAGACGAGAGTGAAACTGAATCAGACGGTGACAGCGAGCAAAGAGTATCCCACTCAGACGCCGCGGCTGCATTTGATGTAGAGCTACACTACATAGAGCAACACTCCACCTCGACCCCGTGGACACCATTTTTCTGACGCGTTAGCGTAATTTGGCTTCAAGGGAGAGGTATTCTTCTCTTCGAAAAAAAAATTAACAGATTTTTCAAACCAATGAAGTTTAGTAATAATTAATTCAGTGCATTGTGTAACTTTAAATTTTCTTGTAATTTTCAGAAATATACTTTATATTGCTTAGTATCAGTGTGGTTTTATTGAAAATTTAGTTCTTTTTGACTTTTCCTTTCGGGTTAAGCGGACTTTTGGATTACCGAAGTTCGAATTATTGGGAATCTACTGTATATGTCTTAATATTTATTCAAAATAAAGTTTAAACGTGTATTATTTGTCATCAAAGCTTTGGAATCACTGACACATTGGGTTTATCGTATGATAAAGTAGTACATCTAAAAGTACATTTATAGCCTTAATAAACAAACCTACATATAACTTAACAATCTAATGTATGCTAAAATTAAAAGATAAGTTATTGAACGTGTACATAGCATTTGGTCAATATGACGCAATCACCTCTGTTTTCTCTAGAATTTAATGTTATCTAAACAAAATTTTTAAATGAAGTACTATTTTGTATCTACAATTTATAGACTTGCTTATTGTTAAGCTGAAATGTAATTCTATCATGTTTACAGAGTAGTTGTTTAGTTAGATATTGTTTTTGAAGCTTACTCTAGGGTTGCTTTTAATATTTATTAAAAAATATAAGCTGTTTTTATTCATAATTTCATTCAAATCAGATATTATGATTCGTGTCTTTGTAGATCATTTGTTTAAAGTTGTTTGTGACATATTTGTGCTTTGTGCTTATATTGATTAGTATAGATTTTTAAATGCAATTTGTAAAAGTTGCATAAATAAACACTAATCTAAATTTCTGGTGTTATTCCTTTCGGTAAACAAAATATGTAAAAGACACTGCATAGAACCACAAACCAAACTATAAAGCCAACAAGCAAACCAAACTATAAGGGAAGCCCAGCTGAAGTGAGACTTTGGGGTTTTTCTTGTAATGGTTTATCAGCTGGTTACGTGAATATACAAGAAGGAATAGTAATACATGCGCTGCATATCCGCTACACACAGTCGCCTTATCGGTTCAAGCAAGTATCCCGGTGCTTAATTTGATTTTGGATACACCGAGTGAAGTATGACTGTGGAACAAAATTATTCGCCAAGTCTTCTACTCCTCGGGGACATATAGATATATGGATATACAAACATACACTGCTGGCCACTGTAAATGCAACACCCTGAAGGAAACATGCAAATAACACGAAATTTACAACATTCATTAGCGGAGGGGAGATATGCAAATGATTAGAATTTCAGCGCAGACGTACATCACGCGCGCCTGTGGCGCCACTTCAAAGCGCTATTTAAGGCTTGGAGATTTCGACGATTACAAGTTCGGCAATTGTGTTTTTCCTATGGTTTTTTCAAAAAAAGATCAATCATGCCT
Source organism: Dolomedes plantarius (assembly GCA_907164885.2). Taxonomy (NCBI): domain Eukaryota; kingdom Metazoa; phylum Arthropoda; class Arachnida; order Araneae; family Dolomedidae; genus Dolomedes; species Dolomedes plantarius. The sequence goes on along the minus strand of OU015500.1, from coordinate 13,926,913 downwards.
CGTCGAAAACAGCGATCATCTTTAGATCAAGAATCCGAGTTCGACAGAGGAAGGATAGTGGCCTACCGAGATTGTGGATTATCTTTCAGGGAAATCGGTACTCGTGTTGGACGAAACCAAACAACTGTAATGCGGATATGTGATCGTTGGATTCAGGAGGGTACGACGGACCGGCGTGTTCGATCGCATCCACCTCAGCGATCCACTTCACGTGATGACAGGCAAATTGTGCGCATGGCAGTGACGGATCGCTCAGTCACATCACGAACCATAGCACAGCACATTCGGTCTGTAACGCATCATCCAGTGTCTGCGCGTACCATTCGACGCCGTTTACAGCAGAGTGGTCTGTCCGCAAGACGTCCATTGCTTTGTCTACCCTTGACGCAGAACACAGACGTCTCCGCCGCCAATGGTGCGATGACAGAAGGATGAGGACGGCAGAATGGAATGAAATTGTCTTTACTGACGAGTCACGCTTCTGTCTGCAACACCACGATGGTCGCATTCGAGTCTGGAGACACCGTGAAGAGAGGATGCTGAACAGCTGCGTTTTACACCGCCACACTGGTCTGCACCGGGTATTATGGTATGGGGCGGTATTGGATATCACTCTCGCACACCTCTAGTACGCATTGCCGGTACTTTAAACAGCCAGAGCTACATCTACGAGGTGTTGGAGCCAGTTGTCCTTCGTTACCTTCAGGGCTTGCCCACAGCCATATTTCAACAGGATAATGCGCGACCACACGTGGCACGCATTCTCCAACGGTTTTTCGTCACTCGCCAGATTGATTTGTTTCTCTGTCCGCCTCGCTCTCCGGATCTTTCGCCGATAGAAAACATGTGGTACATGGTTGCTCTACGATTGACCCAGATTCCATCCCCAGCTGCCACAGTAGGTCTACTTTGGCAACGTGTGGAAACTGCTTGGTCTGCTGTACCCCAATAACTCATCCAAAGTTTCTTTGGAGAATCAATGCCGAGGCGTGTGGTAGCGGTGATCTCCAACAATGACGGCTACTCTGGCTACTCATTTTGGCAGGAACCACACTTCACAGAAGTCTATAAATTTAATGATTTGATACTTGGTCAACATTTTATCTACAAAATAAATTTTGTTGTGATATCTCTTGTCATTCTTGGTGTTGCAATTTGGGTGGCCAGCAGTGTACATACATACATAAATATATATATATATATATATATATATATATATATATATATACAGTAGAACCCCGATTATCCGCGAGCGGATTATCCGCGGTGCGAATTATCCGCGAGGGCGAGTGCCGCGAAAAAATTATTTTAATTACAAACCTCAAAAAAAACAATTTTAATTTTTAATCCAAGCCAGCTTACAAGGGAAATACAATAGACCCTGTACGGAGGTGTACGATGTTTAAGAAAATAAGCACAGGGGACCGTAAATAACATAACATAAATTTAATAGTGAGGCATTGTTTGCCATAGTAAACTCCGCTTGTTGCAGGAGCTCCGTGCTAGACCGATACAAATTTCGTTCTGATGCATTCTTGCCGCTAGAGGGCGTACATAGACAAATGGGTGGAGACGTTACAACAAACATTACGTAACAGACCCTGCAGTGCGAACGTCGAAATTGAACATCGAAGGTGAGAATGTCGACGAAGAGAACATAGAAGAGTGGCTGGAATGCGACGCAAGTGAGTCGGGGTTTGAACGACTGACAGGCATAGAGATAACGAACAAAGCAATGGGAGTGAACGAGAATGAAGTGCAAAATAAAAGTGAAGACGAGGCGCCTACGCGGATGACACACGAAACTGCTTTGCAGCACGTAGACGGATTGCTTCAATATTTAGAGTAACAAGACGACGATGCACATCTATCAGAAAAAATCATGTTAAGGAAAGTACAATTTAGAATAAAGAAAAGGGGTTTTCAAAGCAAGAAGCAAAAACGAGGGACTGATTTTTTTAAAAAGGTGTAACTGAACACTTTTTGTACATACAGTATGTATGTATTGTTTTTTGTTGCCGTTCTTTATATTAGTGATTTAGACATAGAGCAAATGTGTCTGCTGTACTGTACATATGTAAGTATTTTAAAAGTTTTATTATGTTTTTGTACAATAAAACATAGTTTTTATGTTGAAATATTTTTTTTTTCGTTTTTGCAACTCATTTTTAGACATTTTCGGTTTATCCGCGATTTTTGTTATCCGCAGTGCCCTTGACACCCAATTCCACGGATAATCGGGGCTCTACTGTATATGAAATTTCCGGAGTGGACATCTCATGAAGTAGGAGCTTATATCGTGTCCGGAAAATAATAAAGTCAGTTTCAGGAACAAACGAATTTATTAACGAGTAAAGCAACACATCTTATTCAGTTCGAGTCAGTCCAGCGTCTCCACATAGAAGTACCAAAATACAATTAGCTCAGAGAGGTTTCGGTTTCCAGAATTGGCGGAGGAAGTCAGTGTGTGTAAAGGCGAGGCTTTTACGCCAAAGAGAAGAAAGAGGGGTTACCAAAACAAAGATAAAATTCAGAATAAGTGATTATAGGTAGTTAATAATATTATCACACACATAAATATATATATATATATATATATATATATATATATATATATATATATATATATACATAGTGTCGAAGCAAGTGTCGAAGATTTCTAAATGTGACTGATGCTCAACCGTGACATGGAACGTTGCGCAGAAGCGATGCAAGTTGGAAGAGGTCTTCGGTAGGCTTTCCGTCAGTGCAATGTCGACAGTTCAAGAGAAAGCTCAGTATGTGTTGTGGTTAGCGTAGTACAAATCTGGGGATACGTCAAGAACATCGTTTACAGCGTAAAGGTACGGGACTCGACACATGTGCGGGAGAAAATTGTCGAACCATTTGCCACACTGTCGCCAGACATGCTCCGTAACACCTGGTTAGACATTGATTATCGACTTGATATGTGTAGAGCAAACAACGGTGCTCATATGGAAACTTATTAGTAAAATTCTAATAAATTCTCTACATTACACAACGGAAGAATTGTTTGTATTTTAATTATTTCATTAAATATAATTATATGAAATGTGTCCAACCTTTCTCGATGACCCTGTATATATATATATATATACAGAGGCTGTTCGCACATTTTTTAGACGATTTTGGTAAGCAGTCATAAATAATCGTTTGCTGCAAAAGAAATAATTGCAATTGTACTATGTTTTTAAAAGTAAAAATTATCGTCTGCGGCTTGAAAGTTTTGTTTTTATACAAAATGGCGTTTTTAACAAAGCAGTGGTTCGAAGGCTACATTTACGCTCTTTCCGAAGAGAAATATGCATACTCCGTTATCCAAAAACGATGTGAGAGTTATGGTTTTGTGATATCTAAAGCATCGATAGGTAATGTCGTCAACAAGAAAGGAAAAAAACGTCAAATTGGAGCCTCAAGTGGGACAAAAATTCCAAACAAGTATCCAAGGAAAAAACGGACATCGACTATTGCAAAGGTACGTTGTTTAATGTTAAAAGAAAATCCCTCTAGTCAAAGGACAGTTGCAAAATCATTAAAATGCTGGGTGTCCACTGTAAACAAAATAATAAACGTTGATTTAAATCTTAAGAAAGCGGAAAAACGCAATGTGAATCGTCTTCTTCCAAATCATATCGCTGAACGCAGGACACGCTGCAGAATTCTATATGAAAAACACTTATCCAAAGAAAAATGGAAAACAATTGTCACAATAGACGAATCATGGGTGTATTTAAATGACTGCAACAAAAAAAGAACCATTTATTATCATAAAAGGGGATAAAAAAATTTAAGTACATGGTTCAAAGAATCGAAAGAAAGTTTTTCTAAGGTATTCATGATTGTTGCTGGTTTTTCTTATAATGGCAAGTTAAAAATAAAGAGAGTGGAAAAAAATGTCAAGATTAACTCCAAACACTATCAGGAACATATTTTATCGCCAATTTTTCTGAATGAAATACCATCGTTTTACCCACAGTGCCATCAATCTGCGAGACTGCATCAGGACAAAGCTAGCAGTCACACATCAAAATCCACTGTAAATTTCCTAAAAGAAATGGAACAAAAAACTGGTATCAAGGCGTTACCCTTCACTGATATCCCTACTAAATCTCCCTACTAAATATCACTTATGGATTTATGTGCTTTCGGACTTTTAAAATCTGCATTATCCAAACGTCGTCCCAAAACCCTTACAGGACTCTGGAAAGCTGCTCAGGAGGAATGGGATAGAATACCTCTTCTGACACTTCAAAAGGCATTATTTTCCCGGAAATTGCGGTGTCGAAAGATAGTTGAGAATAAGGGATGTCAAATAGAACTTTTAAAACACAAGAATTTTATGTAATTTAGTTTTGTGAATTTAATATACATCGTCTAAAAAATGTGTGAACATGCACATATATATATATATGAAATATGGGAGATTTCGCCGCAAATTACTACTACGAATACGCCAACCTCCCACATTACGATGAAGTTAGTCGATTAAAGTACAGACATCATGGCCGAAATGAATAAACGACACCAGCATTCGTGAATGACATTTTTATTTATAATCACTGGTGAATCTCTCGGGATGAATGCGGCAGAGGAAAAGTACAAATATCCGTCCGTTTTTTGGACACCAGAACTTATATAAGGTAGGGGTTCTGCATCTTTCTTAGTTATCGAATTTAATTTTCTAAAGTCAATACAAAGTCTAGTTTTTTCCCTCATAACGCTTTTTTGCGAAAGTCACAGGTCTTAAATACGAACTATGTGATTATTTAATGATTACTGCTTCTAATAAACTCTTATTTTGGGTCCTGATCTCTTTTTCCTCAACTGACGAAGTTCTGTAAGCTTTCAGGCTAATTGGTAGGTCTGAATTTAAAATTATTCTCTGGAGCTCCATTCTAACTTTACCTATATCATATTTGTTTACTGAAAATAATCCTATATTTTTTTGCAAAAGATCTTCTAATTCCCTATCAACACTTAAATTTCTTATTTGGTTATCAATATCAACATTTTTACAATTTAACATACCTTCTGTCTTAATATCATCAGAATGTTCATTAAACTTTTCAACTACATCTTAATCAACACCAAAGATATCATTTTCTTTCTGTGAACCTTCACCATAATTATCAAACACATCATGATCAATTTTCAAAACAGAATTTTCAATTTTATAACCATTATTATCATTATACATATAATTATCATCAATATCATTAGTTTTATCCTGTAGGTGTAATGAAACTTTTTTCTTGCCAATAATTTTAACTAATTCCAATTGAATGCCATGTTGAAAAACACAGGATTTTACATAATCGATCATTAATTTAAAATTTTTGCATTCGGGAAGTCCCAAAATAAGAGAAGGCAATTCATTGTCCAATACATATACAGAAATATTCTTAATTAGTTTCCTTATTCTCAAAGCAAACCGACATTTAGTTGTAATTAAAATTTCTCCTTCAGCTTGCCTGATCTTAATTGGAGAGCTCGAAGAACAATTCAGTTTACTTTCATTGACCAATTTTTGTGACATTAAACTAATGGTGGATGCAGTATCTATTACACAATTTAAAAATTTTTGTTTTTCATTCCCACACAGTCCTTTTTTGTTTATAATCTCTATGATTCCTGATTATATCTCCCCTCAGTGACAGTAATTGTCATTCTGGCAACTGATCACTTTCAAACTCAGGCTCCTCATCATTGGATTTTTATCTGTCATTGCTATTTTCTCCAGTCTTTCATTAATTGAGCAAGTTTGTTCCCAGTGATATGCGTTCCTTATGCCAAAATTGGGACATTTTCAACATGGTCTAGGTGGTAAGTTTGAATATTGCTGGTGGTGATTAATTTGGTTATTAGGTCTAGGTGCGAAATTCCTATTCAAGCTATGGTCCCCTCTGGGTTGCCAATGTCTGATTGTTGCTGTTGGTTGTAATTTGGTCTAAATTGAATTTTTTAAATTGTTATTTGGCCTAAATTGAGGCTGGGAAGAGTAATTTTGTCTAAATGGGGTCCTACTTCTACTAAATGGGGGCCTACTATGGGGGAAATCTAGGAGTGGAAAAGTTATTTCTATTAGTCTGATTTGGTACATTTCCCTCAGTACTTATCTTTACTAGTTTAGTGGATAAAACCAACCATTCTGTTGTTGTTTGAGGAGGATTTGAAGTAATTGCTAATCTCAATTGAGAGTTCAAGCCTTCAGTTAAACCTTGAATTATTATCTTGTTGGATAAACCCAATTTTTTCCCTATCTCAACATTTTTGTGGAAATAATTTGACAGGTTATCTCTCAATCTTAAATTTGAAAATTCTGAGAAGTCCACATTATCGGTTTCAAAAAACAACTCCTTTAAGTTATTTTTTAATTCAATCCAGTCTTGAATTTGTAAGTATGAGTTCACAAAAGCAAGTGAGGGCTTCTCCTTTCAAACATTTTGGAATGTTTTTAACTTTCTCTCTATCTGAGCTTGGGAAAATTTATGTTCAAAGTGTTCAAGCCATTTTTCTAGTTTCATTCCACTCTGGGGGTCGAAAGGAATGAGGTCTTTTAATTCTTTCTCTAGAGTATCAGGAACTCTAGTTCGATTTATAAAATCCTGGCCATTTTCTGTTTCGTCAACACCGCTTGAAAAACCTGATTATGTTTTTGCCTAGTTTCTCCATCATCATCATCATTGGTCCCTGTAATAGTAAATGATTGATCTTTTTGTTTCTCAAATTCCTCAGCAGTGGCCTCCATTATTTAAATTTTTACCAAATATTACAAATAAACAATTCAAATTTACTATGAATGTAATGACTTCAAAATACAACCAAATATATAAAAATGCAGTTATTTCAACATACCGATCAAGAATAACAATGTCAATCTCTGTCACGAATATTTATTCGCAACTTTATTAATTAGTTTCTTATTAATGCAGGCCCCCTTTTTTGTAACTATAAATAGGGTATTTATTGTAAAATAGCCTGAATGGCGATCAACCCGCCAATATGGCAGCCTTTGGCGTTGGCCCAAGCTAACCATCGCGCCAAGTGGGCACTACAAGTGGCTAGGACTGGTTCCAGCAGAGAGATGGTCAGTGACCTTTTTTTTTCTCTGTCGTGAGGTGTCTCAGGGTGTTCCTAGGCTAGGCCTAAGAAGTTCCCACGTGGGGGGCCAAGTGACCATAATAATGTGTTTAATGTGAGTATTTTTTATCTTTATCATTTGACCATACCGATATTACTTTTGTGTTTCTTTAAATGCTAATATTAATAAATATAATTTCTTAAACTATTCAGTGAGTCACACCATTCTTTTCTTTGTAAACTGTGCAGGCTATGTATTTTATTCTAGGTATGTAGATCTATCACTTACTCTAATATACACAACGCATAAAGTTTTCCACTATACGGTTTGCCATCTTGTGCAATTTCATGGTTTATTATTTTCATAGTTTGTCTTGTTATGCACGTTAACATTTGTCTAATTTTGGCACATGGCCGCATGCTGCAGGTTACTTTGTAACCCTGTTGCATCTAATTTAATTTACAGGCATCTGTTTATCTACTCCCCTCAATAGTAATGTAAGTGTAGTGTAAGTCACCCAATCTAATTAGTAATTCTTAACCCTTTTTATCCTCCACATTTTCAATTCCACAATTAATGTTCCGTATCCCAGTTTGTTCAGTAACATATTAAATAACATCCCGTAACATTTAATTATTCCATTACAATCTCTATTCATTCTAATTTTCAAAACTCAATCTCTTACCTTTAATTTTTCATTACATAAGTCACAAAAATTTCATCTGTAGGTAGAAATGTTGCAGAGTGAAAATTTTCTCCACTATCGTTGAACACAACACTTTTTGAAATCTTGAAGACACATTGTGAAAACGGTATTCCCTTAAAATTCCTTTATATTTTTTTTCTTCTGAAGCACCACCGGGAAGACACACACAATAAAATTTTAAAAAAAAGAATAGATGATCACGCTGCTTGCTTATATACCAAACGATAGAACGCTGACCCATTTTTTCACGAGGCTGTAATGGATGGAAAACAGTTTCACTATATTTTAGGAAAATTTATGAAAATGAACTTGATAAACTCCTTAGTAAAGCACTAATTTCCCCACAGTATTTTAATACGAGCCGAAACAGTGAGGAGAGAAAACCTTTCGCAGCTGAAAACGATGATTTTGATGTAAAAACTCAGAAGACACCGTGAAACCTGAAAGACACCTGAAAGACGATGACTTCGATGACGGTACGTGGTTGATGAACATAACTTAACTCGCGCACACTTTAAAACTCTCAAAAGATGTGGATTTAACTTCGAAGGGACTGCTAAAAATTTCGCTATTGAATCATGGAAGAGTCAATGGCCGGGGCACTTTTTGTTGTAGCAAAACACTTAACGATGACACTCTCTTAGAAGAATCCTTGCGGAAGTATTATGAATCGTTGAACCGTTCGGCTACCATCACATTTTGTTGTTAAGGACTCCTCGTCACATCATGCAAGATTCCGTCATGACACAGCTAAAGAAAAGATCCCATGATGGTGTAAAAATCCGCGAAACGTTATGTTGGAACAGCGGGGAGAGAAAAACCTTTGCCTTTTCAGCACCTCATGCCTCAATGCCGTTAAAAAAACGAAACTCTTCCATCTGCGCTCCTGATGGAAATCCAATGAAAAGTTCCCGACGCCAAAGTTCACCATCGCTGCGTCCTTACTAAAATATGGGAGATTTGGCCGCAAATTACTGCTACGAAGATTCCAACCTCCCACATTGCGATGAAGTTACTCGATTAAAGTACAGACATCATGGCCGAAATGTATAAACGACGACACCAGCATTCGTGAATGACATTTTTATTTATAATCGCTGGTGAATCTCTCGGGATGAATGCGGCAGGGAAAAGTACAGAAATCCGTCCGTTTTTTGGACGCCAGAACTTATATAACTTCATCTCATCACGTGACAGTCGGGTGTTGATTAACAGTTGATTGGTTAGAAGTTTAGTGTTTTTGCGCGGATTAGAGTTAACTAGGTACTGACGCTACGCTCTCAGAATTTCGTTAAGATGTCAGCCATCTTGGATAAAGTGCCTGGGGATTATTCTCAGATTTTAATTTTGGAAAGGATTTAATAAAACTTGGAAATATAGCTTAGAATTTAATTCGAACGCCCAAGGGAATTTAAATAGTTTAGAATTTGAAAAGGGGTATGTAGTTTTTAATGTTATATATATATATATATACTCCGAGTTTCTTTTTACCATAGTCCTCTTTCCATAGTAACATTCTAAGATCTAAGTCCTTCTAATCAAAAAGCCGATTTATAAAAGCGAGTATTCCACACTTTTATCAAAGCAAAGAAAATTCTAAATTTACATGCATAACATTTAAAAATAACATAAATATAATTGTTAAAACAAATCCTGCTTTGTCAATATTTCTAGTTATCTGACGAATGAGGTAAAAATAATCTCGAACCTTATTTTGCTATCAACTTCTTAAGGGGACAGTGGACTTTCAAAATTGTGAAATTTGTCCAAAAATTAATTTTTTTTATTTTATTGAATTGTGAAACTACGGACGAGTAGGAATGTGTTGCAAAAATAATTTTTAATTTCTGCGATTACTTTCCTAGTTATAGGTATTTGTATTTAATTTAGGTATTATGTGGTTACTAATAGCAATAACTTTAAATGTTTTTTTTTTCTCAAAATAAAAATTTCCATGTCATACGAATATTCTAACTGCTACATGCGCATTTCTAATTATCGTATTGCTTTGAAATTTAAGTTTTATATACTTAATTGTATATTAAATAAATCGGTACTTTTCCGTTAGCCCGGCGCATGTGGCGTTTGCCCTAAGAAGTATCACCATTGGCAAGAATGAAAAGACGCCAACGTAACAACCGTAAGAAAACGATTATTAGGTCATAGATAGGACAAATTATAAAGAAGTATCGTCACGTCACACACGAAGATGGCGGATCAGAGAGTGTGAATCATGTGAGAGAACATGATTGAGTTCAGAGATCCAGCTAAATCACACCGAAATTCCACATGAATAAAAATTGGAAACCTATTAACCACAGACTGTCCTTTCTTTCGTCACAATCATACAAAAGATTATACAATTGTGATAAAGCCCCAAATGGCCATATAAAAAACATTGAGGAACGGCTCATCGCCATTTGCAAATGCACCTAGCTGAATTTCTGTATCGACAAAAAAAGGGGTCCTTTTGAAGACCCCTTTAAGGACCTTGAAGGATATTAAAGATTTTTCGCCTCCTAACTAAATATTTACTTAAAGAATAAAATTTCCGTTTCTTATACATTTTGTTCTTTCATACACACGTGTCACGAGAGTTGCAGGTAATTAAACAAAACAGCTGAAAATGCGACTAGTGAACCTTATTTGGCGATATATCACGTGCGCACGGCTAACGGAAAAGTACCAATAAATCTTATTGAAAAAAATTATGCTTCCTAGCTCAGAATTTCTAAATTTTGTACTTGAAAAGATGATTTATAGGTATTTTGCGTAATAAAAAGGGTGTTTTCACTATTATTTTTTCTCTTTATATTTTTAATGAATGCTTAAAATAAGCAATAAGTTTCATTGTTAGTTCTATAAGGTATCCTGTAAATTAAAACTTATCATATTATATGCAAAAGAAATGTGCATGGAATATTTTTAATTAGTCCAATTTTTGATATAATTAATAATTCATAATTCATAAATTATTAATATTTCATCTTTAAATTTTAACCACTTTTACATATCTATGGTACTAATCCAATATTCAAATTTCAAGCAAATCCATTCAAAACAAAAAAAGTTAGGTTTGAAGGTCCACTGTCCCCTTAAACATGCTTGGGGATTTATTGCGTGCAAATCTTGTCGTATTGCAATCATACATCATAGAGGATGGTGTTCCAGTTCCCTAAATCACTGACGATTTCGTAATCTGACGGCTGTTGATTCACCGATTATCTTTCATAAGCTCTCCCCAGGCATGAATTGATTCCGTGATGATGACCAAGTATGCTTGACCAGGTTTCAGCCGGTCATCCATGCTGACACGTTCTTCATTAAATTCACTAGGCGATGTGAATAATGTACACTAAGACAGACACCCATTCACATACATACACATCATACAAAAAATTTCAGTTCCAGGAGCACTTTCTGTCGTCAAAAACTGAATAACAGCCCTCTCGGCCTCTTTGGAAGACCGTGCGTACTCACCGAGCTTAACCACGAACAAATAGCACACTGGAACTTTCCGATTATAGCCACTCAGCCGCGTGAGATACCAATCTATGTACAGACGAAATCGCAAAGCTCTGTTTATTTAAACATTGCTGCTAGTACAATAGTCTCACTTTCATGTAGGCCACCCTTATGATATATAAATTAATGAAGCCATGTTTAGAATCTAAAAATATTGTTTATCTTCTTAATGATGCTATTAAAGATTTACGCATTATACATTGATAATTTTCAATAATTTATTTACCACTTTTCAGTTTCTGAGCTACTAATACGCAATCCGTTAATTCCAACGTTTCATTTGGATCACGTTAGCAATTCAGCCTCGTTACATACCAAGCTATGTACAGACGCAATCAGAAAGCTCTGTTTATTTAAACACTGCCGCTAATACAAAAATATCACTTTCATTTGGGCCACGCTTATATATATATATATATATATATATATATATATATATATATATATAAATGAAACCATGTTTAGGATCTTAACATAATGTTTATTTTCTTAATGATGCTATTAAACGATTTCACATCTAATGCTATTTGATTTGATGGAGAATTATTGACTAGTTCGAAAGAAGTTGCCAAGCTTAATTTTTACTGTTCATATGAAGAAGCTGTGCGTCCATTTTAACCGAAAATAATATATTGGTGACACGCACTTCGGAATTGTATTCGATGTACTTCAACGATAGAAAAAATTAAAATGAAAGAAATTAAGAACAAAATTAAAAGGCTAAAGATTTGCAAAATTCAGAAAACTAGGATAGAGCTGCTATTTATTTTGTAAGCTGGATTTTCTTCAAATTAATTGTAAATCCCTTAAATGTAAAAATGTGTGCTGAGTTCGGAAATTTAATGTTTATATAAAACTTTTCTTGCGTCTCTAAGCTTCTTAAGGACCATTTACTAAAGTAAGCGGATTATTATCCTTTAACTTAAAAATATTAACATTTGATAATAAAATCAAAAACATAATCGAAAATATACTCATAATAATATCACAATAAACTGAAAATAACTTATTAGGATGTGAGAAAAAGTATTAGAAAAATACATCTCTTAAATCAAAAGTATTTTCTTCGAGTTTTATTAAAACATAGTAAAATAATGTTTTTCATTCAACAGGAAATTGTCTGTTGTAATATTTAACTCAAGATAAATATTACAATTAATTATATTTTTCAATGTTTCAAGCAATACAGTTTGAAATAGGTACCATATTTAAACACATTAAATAACTACACGCGAAATCATCTAAATATCAAACGATGATTTCCTCACGACGTAAATGAAATCCCTAAATATCCTTATAATTTATGCCAAATTAAAATTCATTTGATTTAAACAACAACATTAATTTATTGTTTTTATATAACAAACATGGAATCCGGTTTTGCCTTAAATGGAATTAAAGCAGCCGTAATTTTTTACAGTTAAGTAGCGTAATTAAAGCAGCAGTACTCTTTTATATTTAAGTAACTCACATAGAATAATTATAATACATACTCTGTCTATATAATGAGACTCCATAGTTAAAGGAAAAAATCATATTTGAGACTTCAGTCAAAGAACTCTATAATTATAGTTGTAAGATTGAATATAGCTGTAATTAAAGAACAATCATAGATTGTCTGATTGTTAAGGTTTGATATCAATATGTAACCACAAGGGATAACATGTATAGTTTAAGAGTTATTACTTTTAACATTCAAAGTATGAAAGAATTCAATTATTTGATACTTTTATATTTTCTTCATAATCTTTAAAAAAGCGTTTTAATACTTGACTGTAACAATGGATAGTATAGCCGTTATTCGGGTTAACGTTCTAAGTATTTGAATATTTAATTTATTAACTCTTAGGATTTTTCTGACTAGCCTCAAGTTACTTTCTCTTTCATGAGATTATTTTGGTAAAAATCCATTTCGTCTCTGTAACGTCCAGGAAACGTGCCCGCGAGAAAAGTTTAGTTTTGCACGTTTCACCAATATTGTGTGATAATTATTATATTTTATCCCACGTGCCGGCATTCATATAAATTACTATTTTTCAGTGTGACGTAATGTCATTTGCATGCTTGGTTTTCATTTTATTTTTTTGTTACGTTACAAGTACTGCGTAGCAACTTCGAGAGATTTTGCTGAGTTTTGAGATATACGATGTACTCGGGGAGAAGAGGTGGTAATAGTGCTTTGATTTTCTTGTGAATTTGTTAAATTTAAATAAAAAATGTTTGTTTAAAGTTTTGAATGTTCAATTTGAAAAGAATCTTGTGAAACCGAGTCAACACCCTCACTGCATGTGGAACCCAAAAAGGATATCGCCCCATTAACTTAGGCGGGTGATTTTTTACAATATCGACTACTCCATACTCGGAGATTTGAAAAAATAAACCGCTCGGAAAACCTGTGAATATCTGACTTTGCGTCCTTGGACCAGTACGGTGTTTAACAGTCTCCACAGCCGTTCGTCTCATTATCGTTCTCACATATGAGTGATATTTTGTTTTTATGATGACAGGTTTGATGCTATGGTGACCAGCACATCGAACACATACAGCATTTAAAGAACTATGTTGTAACTTTCGACAAGTATAGCATTTCTTGACGCATTTAAGACAAGAAAGACGGGATTTTTTTTTCTTTCTAAAAAGACTGAATGCCGTCATTTTGACGGTTAAACATAAAATCAAGAATTTAAAATATTTAATGTTTTTGTTTTTTAAATCGTTAAATACTTTAAACTTTGAATTGTGTATATATTTCATATATTTTTGTGCAAGTATGCCGAGCTGGCAACCTCGTATGGTTTATTCGTAATAATATATGTGATATACAGAGCTGTGGCAACAGCATCCACAACACCCGTGACCAATCAGACGCGTTCCCGTCGGACAGAGAGCTTCGGCGTGCTACGGGGAACGCACAACGGGGGAGAAGAGGAAAAGACGCGGGGAAAGAAAGAGGTTATGAATAATAACGTGGTGGCAGACGGCCACTGCAAAAACGTAAATTTGTCTATAGTTTTGTTTAACTGTTTTTTTTGTCCTGTTACCTGTCAACAAATAAATTGGTGTTAGTGTGAACAGCTATATTAATTTAGAACAACGGACACCAATTTACATATATGCATGATTTGTGCAGTCCTTATTTTTCAACACAAATATTTCCGAACAGCCAATATTTCTATTATTTGCAAAATGGGGAAGAGACAAAAAGTAACTAACATTTTTCCGGTGTTATTTTAAAGATTCCTGCCTGTTTTCTATATTGCCGTCAAATGAACGGCCTTTAGTCTTAGTAGGTATAGAATACATTTTCTCCCCTCTTTACTACCGAATATAATTTTGTAGAGGTGAGTGCATATTTCGCGTAAAATTAGAAAAAGTCATAACATTTCAGAAGCCCGAGGACATAAATACAGACAGAGCGCTCAATAGTATGTCCGAAACCATCGAAATGACGGCAGCCGTCTTTCTAGTGTTAAGTAGCTTGCCTCAAGTTAAATGAGAAAAAAGATAGAATGTTTCAGCTCATAAATTTCAGACCTGTTACCACAAGAAGATAAAATTTAAAAGAGAAATGAGAAACGGATTTTTTGTACCGAACTTTTTAGGTTAGGCAATTTTTTGTACATGAAGCCGTATTTCACAATTTCTGATTTAATGTATGGACTAAATATAAATTTCCGGTTGGCTAGTTGGTTGGTTGGGATTTTTATAGCGCAAGGTTGAAAATAGGACATAAAGAACCAAACACATAACTAGAGCCAAAAGAGAGTATATAAAGAATCGCCAGGCTCGAACCAACGGTGAAATAACAGATTTATAACCAACACTAATAAATACTAAAACGCGTAACTGTGAAAAACTGTTTTAAAGGGATAATAAAAATTATAAGTAAACGTGATAAAAAAAATTATATATACAAGGTAATAATATAGAAATATGATATGTAAAGTGATAAAAAAAACGGTGATATATAAGGTGGTAAATTTATTTCAGGGAAAGATTATTAGCCTTATGCTTGAAAATTGTTTCTGTGTCCACCTTATTTTAATCATCACTCATTACGTGAAATAGATTTAACGAAAAAAATTAGAAAATTATCTTATGTATTAGTTCTATTTTTTTAACATTTTTACGAAATCTTAATTTTTTAAATATTGTGGAAGAATTGACTGTTAAAACTTTGATTTACTTCTGCTCTTAAAATATGCTCAATTAAAACTTAATTCCTACATCTTTTTAAGTGTGCATTTCTATACCAAGAATTCGGAACGCGAGCAACTCTTAGATAATTATCTAGAAAATCAATTAGAACTCACCTTATACACATTTTTGCAGTCTGTTTCAGCACTGCACATCTGCACAATGCCTGTACTTATCACTAAGCACTGTAAATATGTCCTTTAATTCCGCATTTCACTTTCGGTGATTTGTTTAAAACATAATATCATGAAGTGTAAAGTTTTCTTGCTATGCAGTTTTTGTTCCGGGCCAAAACTGTGAGATAAAAATGAAAGATGATTAGAAAAGATTAAAACCCCTGTTTACTTACGGGGTGCTAATGTGTAAAATAAGCATGTAAACCGAAAAATAAAGTTAGGGCAGGAATATTTTATTAAATTTTTGTATGATTTATTCCCTTGTGTAACTAAAGTAGCATTTTTTAATTAGCACATGAGCTAAAAAAAGCGTTTCAAATTATTCATGCCTGAAACAGATCTTAAACAAAGCCTTACGTAATTTTTACCTCGTATTTTTAATGGTAGTAGTTAAAAGTTTTGCTGCTAGTTTTCTATCTAAATACAACAAAACTTCGTGTTGCCGCAAACATTTGTTAAGCCAAATATTTGTAAAAAGAGAGCAAAAAGCCATTTATAATGTCGAAATAGTTTGTAGTTGTTAAGTAATGACGCTTTTGGTTGTTAAAATATTCAGTTCGTTTGAGCTTTAGTGAATATTTTTTTTCGATCACTGGTGAGCAAAAAGTTTGGAAGCGATTTTTCAATACATTTTCTAATAGAATTTAACTGAACGTTAAAAAAAGGGACAATTGCAATTCAGGGTTTAAGATTTAACCTTCTTAAAGAAAGGTAACTAAAATGAGATTCCATTTTTTTCCTATCTCTCTAGACCCTGCTGATGTGTGAATGGCAAAGATACTGGCCATCATTTAGTTCTTCAGTTTCGAATCCCGTAGCTGGGTGGTAGATTATAATCGTTTTGAGTCGGCTGTAAATGGTGGGTTTGATTAGCTTTTATTTATCTAAAGTTGAATTTAAAAAGCCAACTTTTTATGGCAGACTCTTGCATTGACTAAATTTTGTCAGTACTGGGAGGAAATTTAAAGTAACCATAATTATGACATTTTGCCTTCAATTCGCATTTATTTTCCTTGATCTTCTGAAGAATCTTTGTAAGAACATAATTTATATCCATAATTTCCAAGTATGCCGGCGATAGAGGATAGAGCATATTGTACCAAATCCGAGCGACGGTAAGATATTCTAAATAGTAAATTTCAAACACAGAAATAAATATGCCAGTTACCGAAAATTGAATAATAGAACTTTATATAACATTAAATCAGCAGTACAATTTCTCGAAGCTTGCAGAAGAGTAGACAAGATAAAAACGTTGAATCTTCGCTGGAAGCTAACAATTCCAGCACCTAAGAACTTTTATTTAACAAGGAGGAATTCAGACTCAATAATTAATTACAATATAACAATTATTAACAAGTAGCATACGACCTTAAATTTCCATCCTTCTAAGGACCTCGTCTTAAACCAGCCGAGAATAAAACTTTCCAGAAGGAGAATCACCTGTTGAAAACAGTCAACCGATCGCATCAAAACCAACTTTAGAACTTAACTTTTAATTCCAGAGTCTTATTCACCTAGGAGACAAAACCCGTGTTGCCACACCGCTCAACCAAACCATTTTTCAACAATAGACCCAAGAGCAGGATTTATTACTTAATCCATGGTAGACACGTGAACGTGCTAAACCATTGTTTTTATTTATCGTGGACTCCAAAACACCGCATGCTGGCGATACCACGCCAAGTTGGCCCTAAACTCGTAACAATATGTTACGACTCTTATAAGTAGGTATCATGCTGAATATGTGATGATAAACTAAATTGCAATACTTTTGCTAAGTATATTTCCTTCAAGTCCGTTCACGGCTATTTCCTTCTTATTGTATAATAACAAATCCATTTGTTACTCTCACGGAAATCAGTAAACGTGTTACTCTGTTTCAAGAGGATATATTAAAAATATATGACACTTTTGCAGATAAATTTTTATACGTTATGCATTTGCAAAGTTAATTATTAAACTGTAAATTATTGTTTTTTTCCCTTCAAAAGAAAATTTTCTAAAATTCTGTAACACCATTGAATTTTAAGCAGTTCTAAATTCGAGATTTCTTTCTATTCTTAAAAATTTAAATATTTCAACGAAAGCGAAAAAAATGTAAATATTTTGATTGCTTATAATTGCTGGAAAAAAATCACGTAACTAGAAATTCAAAATCCCAGAATGAACAAAAATAAATCTAACTTGTGGAGAAGTTTCTTATTTCTTTTGTATACACCTAGAGAAAAGAGTGAACAGAATGAAGAGAAATGATGAAGTCAAGACATCCCAGTATAAAATCAAATTTTGAATTTTATACGCTCTTGGTTCAATTTACCACAAATAATAAATCTCACTTATTTTCCTTCAAATCTACCATTAAAAAAGATTTGTTATTACAGTACATGCCTAGCATCATCGTTCGGTAACATCTATGCTGACAGTTCATTTAAAGTTTACTTAACATAGTAATTTTTCTCATATTTATTACGCAGGAATACATTGCTATTGTTGTGTACAGTCATTAAAAGCATTGCCTAAATTTTTTCAAGTGTCTCTAGAGGTGTCAGTAAATTTATAAGGGTAAGAAATACATAATTGTAAAAGTAGAACATAAACGTATTGATTCCCAAGAGTATTTCCGATTTATGAGCACCATTTACTAGATATAATACAGAGGCTGTTCGCACATTTTTTAGACGATTTTGGTAAACGGTAATAAAAAATCGTTTACTGCAAAAGAAATAATTGCAATTGTACTATGTTTTTAAAAGTCAAAATTATCGTCTGCGGCTTGAAAGTTTTGTTTTGATTCAAAATGGTGTTTTAAACAAAGCAGTGGTTCGAAGGCTACATTTATGCTCTTTCCGAAGAGAAATATGCATACTCCGTTATCCAAAAACGATGTGAGAGTCATGGTTTTATGATATCTAAATTGTCGATAGGTAATATCGTCAACAAGAAAGGAAAAAAACGTCAAATTGGAGCCTCAAGTGGGACAAAAATTCCAAACAAATATCCAAGGAAAAAACGGACATCTTCGACTATTGCAAAGGTACGTTGTTTAATGTTAAAAGAAAATCCCCCTAGTCAAAGGACAGTTGCAAAATCATTAAAATGCTCGGTGTCCACTGTAAACAAAATGATAAACGTTGATTTAAGTCTTAAGAAAGGGAAAAAACGCAATGTGCATCGTCTTCTTCCAAATCATATCGCTGAACGCAGGACACGCTGCAGCATTCTATATGAGAAACACTTATCCAAGGAAAAATGGAAAACTATTGTCACAATAGATGAATCATGGGTGTATTTAAATGATTGAAACAAAAAAAGAGCCATTTATTATCATAAAAGGGGAGAAAAAAATTTAAGTACATGGTTCAAAGAATCGAAAGAAAGTTTTTCTAAGGGATTCATGATTGTTGCTGGTTTTTCTTAGAATGGCAAGTTAAAAATAAAGATAGTGGAAAAATGTCAAGATTAACTCCAAATACTGTAGGGTTCGCGTGTTGCTCAGATGCAAATTTCTGGTAACAGCGCTGTACATGCCGGCCAAAGTGAGTTCGGCGCAGGTGTTTGATCTATTTAAAGGGCACACGCTGAGTTGGCAAAAGCCCAAGACTTTAGTAGCGATACGGGAGAGAGCGAGGCAAGCTTGATGGAAGGTGATAGCGGTGTTTAACTGATAGAGCGTGTATTGGTATTTAGCCGAGGTGGCTGCACGACTTCGAGAATTAGCTCAGAGCCGAGGTGTACGTGTATTGTTAGTAAATGCCTACTCTGCCTGAGGGATTCATTGCAACCTTTAGTTTCTTAGTACCGCGGGTTGCGGTACTGTTGTGTATTATTTTGGAAGCCCCAAGTCTGTATATGTTAGTCTGCCTCTACGTAGAGAATAAAAGAGTTATTCTAGAGTTATCCCTCGTACTTTATAATGTGCCTGGACCGTTAGAGATGTAAAAAGAAAGGAAGAACCACATACTGGCGCCCGACCATTTCGACCGAAAGAGAGGTGAGTGTTTGTACATTATAAAAAAAATTGTGAATTGTGTTCTATAGTACTGTGGAGTTCGCACGAAGAGTGCCAAAGAAGTAGCGATTGTGTATGGTGTCATTCTATATAGTAAAACTCTGAGTTTTGTCTAAAAGTATAATATATACGGCACTAGCATATCACCAGAGGAAGTAGCTCAGCTACGCGAGCAGTTAGAACAATTAGCATTAAATGGCCGGGAAGAACACCAAACAGGCCAGACTGCAGGGTGGCAGCATTTGGCTAATTTTGTGGCCATGACTGCACCTCAAAGTGCTTGGTTTTCGGGGGAAGGATCTGTCATTAGATATTTAGAGGCAGTTGAGGAACATTGCGTCAGCTATCCTGTCTCAGACGCACAAAAGTTGGTGATTGCAAAAAGAGGGCTGCGGGGAGCGGCTAAGCAATGGTATGATGTTATTGGGTCCAGTGGGATCACTACATTTGAGCAGTTTGCTGAAAAGCTGAAGAAAACATTTCCAGAAGTAAGGGACACCCTTAAGTTGGAGCAGGAATTATATGGAGTATGTCAAAAGCCAGAGCAAACCGCGTACGAGGTGGTCATTCGGAAATGTGAGTTATTGAAGAAACTCAATGAGAACCAAACGGAAGAAAGGAAGGTTAAATTAATTACAGATCGATTAAACCCTAATGCGCAAGATTTTTTAGAGATTATCAAGCCCAAAGATCTAACAGAGCTAATTGAAGGGGTGATAAAGTACGACCAAAGACACCCACCGAGTATACGAAAAGCGGTTCCGGACAATGTTGGGGGATTTTATAGAAGGCCACAAATGGATAGAGGGATCCGACAGAGTGGAAATTGTTCATATCCTCCTAGGTATAATAGGCCACAGGCCATTACAAACCCTAGATACCCTGACATTCAGTATGAGTGCAATTTAAACTAGGGAGGGGCAACAAGAAGAGGGGCTCGTTGTCCAACACCGGTGGAAAAACCCCTAGGAAAGAAATTAAAAGTTTAACATTAAGAAATGTTGAGCTACCATATGTGGTTGTGCAGCTGGATCAAATCCCGGTGCGCAGTTTATTGGACACAGGGGCTACGAAAAATTTCGTAAGTAAGAAATGGTTTCGTGATACATTTCGGAATAAAACTGTGTATAGAAATAATCAGATCCAGGTTTTGTCGGCGCAAGGTAAGGATTGCACAGTATGGGGCCAATTTGCAGCCATGGTGCGGATTCAAACTGAAACACTCCATACACATTTTCATATAGTACAGGATCTGCAGGAAGATGTTATTTTGGGGATGGATTTTCTGCAACGGGCTAAAGTAGTTATGGATTTTGAGAGAGAGTCAATGTCCGTGCAAATGAATCAAGAAAGTAAAAAGGGAACGAAACAATTGGATATAAAGTGGGAAGACTCCGTTTTAACCCATAACCAAAAAGAAAAATTAATGCATGTATTAGAGGGCTTTTCCGAACTTTTTTCTGAGAATCCTGGATTAACTCATGTTAGTACTCATACAATCGATACGGGCGAAGGTACGCCAATTAAATGTCGACCATATAGATATGACCAGATAAAAGAACGGATCATCGAACAACATATTGAGGAGATGCTCAAGCAAAATATTATCAAACCCATTAGTAGCCCGTGGGCAAGTCCAATAGTGCTTTGTAGAAAGAAAGGGGATTTACCGTTAACAGACCCTAAAGCATGGAGATTTGCGATTGACTATCGCGCATTAAATAAAATTACTAAGTTTCCGGCCTACCCGATGCCGCTAATCGAAGACATCTTACATAGTTTTAAAGCAGTTAATTATTTGACAACTTTGGACCTGACATCGGGGTATTATCAAGTAGCGGTGAATGAAAGCGACATACCAAAAACGAGCTTCATTTCAAAAAAAGGGTCGTATGCCTTCGTGAGGATGCCTTTTGGGTTATCGGGAGCCCCCGCGACTTTTCAACGTACGATGGATACAATCCTCAAACCAGTGTTAGGCCAAAATGTATGTGTTTATCTGGATGATATTATTCTATCCTCAGAAACATTTGAAGAGCATACCGAGCTATTAGCGAAGGTATTAGCATTGATAAAAGAAAGTGGGCTCACGGTAAATTTGAAAAAGTGTAAATTTGCACGGAAAGAGCTGCAGTATCTTGGGTTCAAAATTACGCAAAAGGGGAGAGAAGCTGACGATTCAAAAATTCAAGCGGTAAAGGAGTTCAAGATTCCGAAATCAGCACGGCAACTTGCATCGTTTTTAGGGCTGTGTTCATATTACAGAACCTTTATCCCATCATTTTCAGAAATAGCTGAACCATTATATATGCTTCGTAGACAATATACTAAATTTCGTTGGTCATCAGAAGCGCAGGACGCGTTGGAGAAATTGAAAGCTGCCCTGATTCAAGCCCCAGTACTTGGTCATCCAGACCCGCAAAAACCTTTTATAATACATACGGATAGTTCAGCAGTGGGAATTGGCGCAGTGATGTCACAAGAAGGGCGACCCATTGCATATGTATCCCGAACGTTAAATGCAGCAGAAAGAAATTATACCACAACAGAGCGCGAAATTTTGGCAATTGTGTTTGCGGTGAATAAATTAAAGGGATATTTTACAGAAAAGCCAGTAGTGATTTATACCGATCATGCAGCACTCACGAAATTATACACGGGGAAAAATTTAACCCCAAGAGTTATTCGCTGGGCACTTAAGCTGCAAGAGTATAATTTAGATATCCAGTTTAAAAGTGGGAAGGAAAATAGGGTGGCTGATGCGTTATCCCGCGCACCATATCATACTGAGTCGGGTCAACTTCGATGTGCACTACTCACTACAGCGGTGTTGGAAAATCGAGAGAAGTTGGCGGCTGAGTTAGAAAGGGATCCAAAGTTTGCAGATATCTACGCTTATTTGAAGGATCCGGCCAATTATCATGCCCCCAATAAAATTGAAATTCAAAATCGTAGCAAAAACTATGAACTCATCGACGAAATCTTGTTCTATACCCTACATCGAAACGAGTTTGGGGAACTTCGACCCGTGATTCCAGAATCTATGAGAATGGAAATATTACATGATTTGCATGATTTGCCAATTTGTGGCCACATGGGGATCCGAAAAACGTTTGCGCGAGCAAGAGAAGCAGTATATTGGCCTAACTTGAAAGAATGGGTCACGCAATATGTTCGAAGCTGCGACACATGTCAAAGAATAAATTATGTGAATCACAAGCCTGCAGGGTACCTCACAAACATTGTAGCGACATTTCCTAATGCTATCGTCGGAGTGGATTTATTGGGACCATATCCTAGAAGTGCCCATGGAAAGTTTAGATATTTGTTAGTGATCGCTGATCATTTTTCAAAATGGGTGGAAATTGTACCCCTGAGGCGCGCATCAGCTCAGGCAGTCACAAACGCGTTCATGCAGAAATATGTGTTTCAATATTCTGCACCAGTACAATTAATTAGTGACAATGGCCAACAATTTGTAAGTAAGATATTTGAGGATATGTGTGAAAAGTTAAACATAAAGCACGGCAAAATGGTCACATATCGAGCGCAATCTAATATTGCGGAGCGAGTAAATCGAAATATTGTGCGGATGATCGCAGCTTACATTGAGAAATACCACCAAAACTGGGATAAGTATATTCAAGAATTTACTTATGCACTTCGCACGGCTCAGCACGACTCCACGGGGAAAACACCAGCAGAAGTTTTTTTGGGACGAAAATTAATGACACCCTTAGATCGAATGTTTTTTGTACAGCAGCGAGAGGCTGAATTTCAAATGAAAGATATAGAACAGTTATTACACGAAACGCGTAAATGGAATGATGCCGCTCGAAACACCCAAAAGAAATACTATGATACCAAAAGGCGAGAAAATAATGTTCAAGTTGGAGATTGGGTACTCATAGCAACACACCATTTATCTAGTGCTCAAAAGCATTTTGTAAGTAAATTTCATCAAAGTTTGAGGGCCCATATCTAGTGCAAAGTTCCCGAAATAACGTTCTGACGATTCAAAAGCACGGGAAGCAGATCGCGGTAAATGTGGATCAGTGTCGAGTGTATATTAATCGACAAACCATGGTGGATTTAGATCAGAAATTAGAACGAAAATCGAAATCTACACAAAGTTCTGAACTCCAGGGTCAAAATGAAGCAGGCCCCTCAAAATCGCAAAAACGTGTTGCAGACACACCGATTGAGAATTCCGAAAAGAAACAGAATCCGTATTTTCAAAATGAAGCAGGCCCCTCAAAATCGCAAAAACGTGTTGCAGACACACCGATTGAGAATTCCGGAAAGAAACAGAAGAATCCGCATTTTCAAAATGAACATAGCCCTCCACAGTCATGCTTGAAACGGAAACATGAAAACAGAGATCAGACAGCAAAAAAAGTCCAATTTAGAATCCCAGGGCCGCACATAAGGGGAAAACGAAAGTTTTCAAACGGTAATGCAATTCCAGACAAAAAATGCAAGAAGAAAGAGGGTCCAGCAAAACCCTATTTTTACACATCCAAATTTAATCCAAGGAATGTGCTACGAGAAACAATTGACCGGAGAATACCGACCTGCAGTTATACAGATCAAAGTTCAGGGCCCACACCAGGACCCCCGAAATCCAGCAGCCATAACACTCAGAAGCAACCGCCTCAGAAACGGCAGTTGGCAGACGGTGTATCGGGGCAATATGAAAAACATCCACGGTACGAACTCAGAAAGAGAAGAGCGAAGACGCAGATGGGTACTTCGCAAAGGAAACAACGCATTTCAGCGGTTATTCCAAACAATAAACAACACCGAAAAGGCAGAATGCCTTCGGGAAAGTCTAGACGGAAGCCTCAAATCAGGAAGGAACGATTTAGGCCACATTCTGATGTTCGATGGATAGCTTGGTTGGATACAGTGCGAGCCCAGATGTGTGGTGATGTATCAGTTCAACATTATTGATTTTCAGATTGGAGCCGGACTTCAGAGTCTTCCAAAGTCGAACTTTTTTTGTGAAAATACATTAATAGTAAAATACCTTGGAACGCAGCTCTGATATTTTGAGTAATCAGTGCTATGAGTCTATAATGATATAATTGATTTTGTTATACAATCTGAATTATGATTGGTATGTAATAACTTTAATGATGGCTTTGTAATAATTTTTGACGCGAGGTATTTTCAAAAAAGTGTCATGTGGAACTTTGGAATTGTAGTAAGTGAAACTTGTGATAAGAATGTAATTTTATGGCATAAAAATGTAAAATTTTTGAATATATTGTGATTCTATTGCATAAAAATGTAATTTTGTTTTAGGAATATAATGTAGTTTTGTATCAAAGTTTGACTTGAATGTGTAATATTGCTTGCGAGATATTTGATGTTGAATGCGTATTTCGAATTGTAATGATTAAGGTTAAACACGTGTCGTCACTAAGCTGTAATATCCCCTCTCGCAGAGCGATCAAGGTCACACAGAGGAATTTGCAATTTAACCTCGGAAGAAAACCATGGTCTCTTAAATTGTAAATCCCGAACGGCTCTCTGACACGGGCCGACACATTTAACTAATTGATCCCTAACAAAACAGCGCGTTACACATTCCACGCACAAACAGATTGCTTTAGTAGTATAAATAGATATATAGATTGTTATGTTAGGTATTTGTAGATGTATTGGAATTGGTAAATATTTACATGTATTGTATTCAACTGACTGTACATAGCAGACATTTCTTTACATTTCTGACATTTGTGATGTCATGTCTGAAATATTTTTTTAAGTATCCTTAGAACTTGAAACTGAAAAAAAAAAAATAAGGCTTTTAGTGTCAGCCTTGCCTAGATTTAAATGGCATTATATTGAGATCCCGGACAGAAATGATTAATGAACTAAATTTAGGTATCTTATATAACACAATTTAAATTCTGAAGTATCAAGAAAGTATATGCCGAATTTTCACTTTGTTTTACTTATACAACTAATAAAATGTTAATACTATGTTTTGTTTGTACAATTGAGAAAACTAACAAGTGAAATACAATTGAAAATTGAAATGTGCAACTGTTCAGTTAGAAATACTTAGAAATTGAAAGTGTAGTTTTAGAATGTTTAAGATTGCAGGTGAATTATATATTTTGGTGCAGGAATAAGATTACTGTGAAACTTGTATTTTGGATGTCTGAACGGGATTCCGGTCAGTCAGACATGAGTGCTGCTCTACGTTTAAATTAGATTTTTTTTTGTTTAAGTAGACGGAGGTGTACTTGCAGTGAGGGATACCAGGAGGAAGAAGTGCTGGCTACAGAATGAGATGGACGCACCACCAATTGCCAGGGAGCCGAAGGACAAGGTCCGATGAAATGCTGCCGATCACACTATACGGCAGAGAAGGGCTATTATTCATTTGAGTTAGTTTTTCCGGGATTCCAGCTATGGACTCCGAATTAAGAACAACCTGCCGATGATGAAGTGCAGAGACTTTTTGTAATAAACTTTGCTTCTAGGTTATGTTACTCAAGACTAACGAATGTTAAAAGGGGTAAGGAATCAGTTCAGGCAGAGAGTAGTTTCTAGGGGAGTGTAGGAAATTGCATAGACTCCCAATCGCGTGGGGAGTTTTATTAAAAATCCGCGCCCGCACCCCGTTAAAGGGGTGGCGGTCTAAATTTTTTTGTTGGGTCAGGGAGAGTGTAGGGTTCGCGTGTTGCTCAGATGCAAATTTCTGGTAACAGCGCTGTACATGCCAGCCAAAGTGAGTTCGGCGCAGGTGTTTGATCTATTTAAAGGGCACACGCTGAGTTGGCAAAAGCCCAAGACTTTAGTAGCGATACGGGAGAGAGCGAGGCAAGCTTGATGGAAGGTGATAGCGGTGTTTAACTGATAGAGCGTGTATTGGTATTTAGCCGAGGTGGCTGCACGACTTCGAGAATTAGCTCAGAGCCGAGGTGTACGTGTATTGTTAGTAAATGCCTACTCTGCCTGAGGGATTCATTGCAACCTTTAGTTTCTTAGTACCGCGGGTTGCGGTACTGTTGTGTATTATTTTGGAAGCCCCAAGTCTGTATATGTTAGTCTGCCTCTACGTAGAGAATAAAAGAGTTATTCTAGAGTTATCCCTCGTACTTTATAATGTGCCTGGACCGTTAGAGATGTAAAAAGAAAGGAAGAACCACATAATACTATCAGGAACATATTTTATCGCCAATTTTTCTGAATGAAATACCATCGCTTTACCCACAGTGAATCAATCTGTGAGACTCCATCAGGACAAAGCTAGCAGTCACACATCAAAATCCACTGTAAATTTCCTAAAAGAAATGGAACAAAAGACTGGTATCAAGGCCATACCCTTCACTGATATCCCTACTAAATCTCCCGCTGTATCACCTATGGATTTTTGTGCTTTCGGACTTTTAAAATCTGCATTATCCAAACGTCGTCCCATAATCCTTACAGGACTCTGGAAAGCTGTTCAGGAGAAATGGGATAGAATACCTCTTCTGACACTTCAAATGGCATTATTATCCTGGAAATTGCGGTGTCGAAAGATAGTTCAGAATAAGGGTTGTCAAATAGAACATTTAAAACACAAGAATTTTATGTAATTTAGTTTTGTGAATAGAATATACATCGTCTAAAAAATGTGTGAACAGCCTCTGTAGATAGGTACAAGCAAATTACATTATTTCAGGTTTACGAACGACAGTTGTCGAATCTCTCATAATTTAAACATTTAGTTTCGTTCTCAGCTGCATTTATGAGGATTATAGATCTTATTCCCTCCCCCCCCCAAGTTATTACTGTCACTGGCATTAAACCGTTATCAATAGAATTAAGTTTTCAAATTCCCTTTCGAAACTCCTATTAAAGACATAGCGATGTAGTGTGCCGAAGAAAAGTATAAAACGAATAATGCACCATATGTGGAAGCAGCTCTAATGATATCTAACATATGCTCATGAAAAAGTCAAAATTACTTATTTGTAAAGATCCACGATGTACAGATGCATT
This sequence comes from Dolomedes plantarius, assembly GCA_907164885.2. NCBI lineage: Eukaryota > Metazoa > Arthropoda > Arachnida > Araneae > Dolomedidae > Dolomedes > Dolomedes plantarius. Next base: position 13,899,191 of record OU015500.1, on the reverse strand, counting down.
ATTATTGCAAAGATTTTAACTGAATTCTCTAAAATTTTTCATCACGTTCTCTTAGAGGTATTAGCATCTCATTAACTGGTTGTACATGTATAAAGGAAGAATATTTTAAAGATTTTTTCACATGTTTCCCCTAAAGGTAAAATCAGGCCCATTTCAATTTGCCCATGAAAACTTATTTCATAATATCATTATTTCGTATAACTCCATCACTAAGCTGCAAATGGAGACTTTACATCAATTAATATGAAGTAGCAATGCCGTCCGTTTGGCTGTATTCCTGTTTTCATTGATACCTAAAACTTTCGACCAATATGCCTCGATTTTTAGTTAGGTAATGTGAAGAACCTAGCGTTAATAATAGGAGAATTTTAATGGCGACCTTAAAGGACGGTAAAATTAAATAATAGAAGGCCTTTTGACGCATTCTTTCCTTCTCATTTACTACTATCAAGATTTTTCAGGCTCCCGATATAAAATCTTCATCTTGCCATTAATATGTTTTCTCATGAAATATAGGTTAACTTACTTTTGAAATAGCATGTTGTTCTGACTGTAAACTGGGTACTTTTTTATGCGTTAATTTCGATATGTCTAGGGTTTTTAACAGATTAATTCTGAAAGCTGTTCAATCGAATGTATTTGTATTAAGGTTTTTATGACTTCCTTTTAAGTTCTTCACTAATTATGAAAAATTTCTCGTTGATATGTTTCTGAAGCGTAGTTTGTTTTCAATCAGCTGAACAATGTAAATGATACAAATCTACAATGGATGTCAGTAAAATAGCTGATTCTAGGAACGTAGATTTAGGAGACATGGAAATTTAGAAACTAAATTAAATAATTGTATACAAGTTACTTTCTTTAAAAAATCATTCATTCATTAAGAAACAATTTTAGACTATTCATTTAGAATGATAGCCTAAAATAATCATGCGTCATAACAAGAAGATGCAACATAATACAGAATAGGGTAAGAAGATTTACCAGGTTTGATTTGGTGAGTGATTTTATGTAATTTTCTCAATGTTTGGTTATGAATTTAATATATCAAGAGACAAATATAAAATTACCTTTCGAATTGAATCATAGCGGCATTTTGAAGCATTAATGTCCAGAGCGACGCCCGGTGGCGTTGTGGTTAAACGCATCAAGCTGCTATCCTACAGGTCCAGAGTTCGACCCTGCAACTGGGCAAGGCGACTCAGACTTTCATCCCTTGAGTGGGTCGATAAAATGAGGGCTTGTGAACTAAACTCTTGGGGTCCCTCGTCAGATCGACCACCTGAATGAGACATATGCTGTATGGAACCCCAAGCCCACGGTCAAGAAAGCGGAGATGGACACCGCCAGCCTTGGTCCGCAGCGGACTGTTTCGCCATGAGTTTCGTTTTAACGTTTATAGCAAAAATATTAGAACTTTCAATTCAACTGCAGGCGATGATACATTAACTTTCTCCAAAATTTGCTACTATTTGATGTTCACATTCCTTTGAATGATGATGCTCGAGCCATAAAAATCCTATTCAAATGCCAGGCACTCGTAGTTAAAGCTTGTTATATGTACTTATTCTTTAATGACTGGAAACTGAATAACATGCTCTGAAGTATCTTACTTTTACTTATATAAGAGTTCAAAAAACTAATAAAAATTAATCGCACTAATCTGAATTATTACATTATGGATATTCACACTTTTTTATCTGCCTTTAAGGGGTCCGAGACACATTCTAAATTTCTTTAAATTTATTGAGTTAAAATTTTGAATTTTTTGTGATGGTTAACCATATAATTTGTAAACAAAATCACATCATAAAATTTCTCATAAAGTTTATAAAAATTTTAAAATTTAAAATTTTTAAAAATTGGGTTGATTAAAATCGTTATAGCTCGAAATATTTTTTATCGAATTTCAAAATTTTTTCATTTAATTAAACAGAAATATATAAGTTTTAATTTTAATTCAGATTTTTTTATATATTAATTTTTACAAAATTCAAAATATTTAGATTAATTTTTTTTTAATTTAACTTATTTAAAAAAAAATCATAATTTCAAAAGTGAATATTTTTCCAAATTTGCTGAATCAAAATTTAAAGTTAAATAATTTAAAAAAATTTTCCAAGTTTGAACCATTTATCTTCAACGGTTCTTGGCTTATAACAATTTAAAGACGATAAATGATGAAAAATCTCATCATGCAGAAAAACGCATTTAAAGGTTTAAACAAAGATTGGCTGATATTAGAATGTTACAAAACGAAAAAATAATATATCATGTTCTAACTAAGAGAGAAAAATGACTTAAATGCCATTTTAAGCAGAAAAGAGCAGAAAAATTTTTATGCAATAAAATGTTTTTCGAAAATTTGAACAATTTTGTGTCCTGGACTTCCTTAATAAACGATATTAATTCACAAACACTTTTTTCTATATTTATGAGTTATCCTCTAATATATACATAATTTTGTGTCAATGCTAGTTTTTAGTTCCAATTATTCTGTAGTCCGTATGATTATTTTTTTTTTCGTTGCATTTGACCTTTAGCAGAATACAATATTCGAAATAATGATATATAATTATTATTCAGGACTCATTATAACTAAGGAAACACGTGTCAAACATTCCAAACAGGCTTATGAGAAAAGACGATAATTTCCATTTCCTTTCATTCACTGAATACAAGACTACATATTCGTAACGGTTCCGAATATAAGACAGAAAATATTAGCTTCTGAATATCAGCGGGACTCGGTAGCTTTATCTGCGTTTTAATCCTTACTCCAACAACTATCTCGTCAAATATGAGGATAAATAGAGCCCATTAAGCAAATGAATCTCAGATCAATAGTTAATGTAAGGATGTTTCAGCGATAAATAAGCCGGATTTTGCATGCGAATCACCTACATTCCTTTAGAGAACTAGAAGCTAATGAATGCACTAAAATATAATTAGTATTGTACCCCTACATTTTCTTACAGTCTCTACGATAAGAAATATTATAAAACGTAATTTTGCTGATAAGAAAATAGATATGCGAAGGAAATGTTTTAGTGGATCTATTGGATGATAAAATAAATTTAAAATTAAGAGGACCGTGTACCTTTATTTGAGCAAATATTTTTTATTGGGATATTGATTGTGTTATTGTAAAAAATATATATATTTACGTAGGAAAATAGTAGTAAAATAGTTTTTTCAAGTAAAAAATGATTTATGAACTTTCTCTAAAGTAAGTAATAAAGAAAAATGTAGTAATAAACTGCAAATCTGTTTTACTCAAACAGATTTTTCAAGGCTTTTAGATTTTTTAAATGATCCATGCGACCTAATTTTTGTTAAAAATTCATGATATTGATAAGGAAGAATCCTGTGTACATATAAAATGGGTATGCATTTTACAATTCGACATCATTAAGTTAATTAGATTTGATTTATAATATATTTAGAGGCAAAATTTTGATGAAAATCGGGAGGGAATTCAGAAAAAAAACTCTGAAAAATATACTATTCAAGAGATTAAATAATCGATACCCAAATTAGTTAGTAAAACAGATTTAAATTATTAAAATGCAAAATCGAGGAAATATCTCAAAAATTAAGACGTAAGGAGCATTTTAAAATTTTGTTTGCAAATTAAAATTTTTTTTTAAAAATCTTAAAATTATAATAAGATTGGAAATTCCTTTTAAGGTATTCTATACACTTATGGTGAAATGTACATATGTATAAAATTTCATATCTCTATGATAGAAAGTAAAATAAAAATTACGTCCACCGTTTCCTTAATATGGTTTTATTTCTCTGAGTTACATAGGTCCACTAATAAGAGCATAGTAAATGGCTGCTCACTTGCTCATATTTCTAAATATTTAACTGCTGTTAATAGAAGAAGAACAAATCTTTATTATTGAAAAAAATATTCAAAAATCTGTCCTGAAAATAAAAAAATGTTTAATAAACACTAAATAAAGAATTTTCTTTCCTTTATTTAATTCCAAAAAATTTAGAGAAAATTGATGTTTATGTGAAAAGCACAAGAACTTACTGTTACTAAAATATTTTACGAAAAACCTTTCAGTTTTCAGATAAGAAAAATAAAACGTAATATGTACATATAAATAAAACTCTCAATGCGAGTCAAAAAACACTCCGTAATCTCTTGAGACCTCCCTATAACACAGTGATTGAAAACGAACAGCGAATGATGAAAAACAAAAAAAAAGATAGCATATCTGTAGGTTTAAACATGCTCCCAAATACGTGTACAATAAAAAAGGAAAATAACTTGAAAAATCACAAACATAAGAGCAGTGACACTGTAAATAAGTAAATGAACGGAAGACATATAAGAGAAGAGACAATTACGGTCTTTAAAATACAGAATAAACAACAAACGACAAATAAATAAATGAATGAAAACTCATAAAGGAAATTGCAGCAGTAAAGGAAAAACAAAGTAAGTTTTTTTATCGCATACAAAGTAACATAATTTTGTAATTTAAAAATATTTCATTGAGCAAATAAATATAAAGATAAAGTTTAGATTCGTAAATTATTTTAAAATCATTAAATCTGAATCGTAAACGTTCACATTTTATTTTATTTTTGCCTATGGCATATTCTACCACTTTAAATATGTAATTAATATATAATATATATATATATATATATATATATATATATATATATATATATATATATATATATATATAATATATATATATATATATATATATATATATATATATATATATATATATATATATATATATATATATATTTAAAACCTATGACTGACGTCGATATATTATTTATAAAGCAATATTTTAAAATTAAAATATAGTTAAATATAAACTCATGAAATATTTCTACATTATTCTTCGAAGAATGTATTAAACTTTTCCTTTACTCATTTCTTTATTCATTTTTACATTATACATTGCTAATTAATTTTTTTTAATACCCAGAATAGTTTTATGATTCCTTTTCAATGCAACTTGTTAAATACAAGTGGCATCTGCACGCGTCATAAATAACGACATAATTTGGAAATTCATTTTACATTAATTTGAAAGCATTCTTACTGGCAATTAAAAAAAATCCCTCGGAGCCGTCACAAAATGAATTTGGTTATTTGCGTCAGAAATAAATTAGTAAAACCACTGTCCTCTTCAAAACATAACGTAAATCATAAGTTAATAACTTTATTGTAAATATGAATAATTATAACAGGTCCTTACTACCATAATTTTGAACGTTTTTAAACACTTAAAGTTCCCATTTTTCCCCAATACATGCTCCAACTTATTTTAGTATATTAAGTAGTGAAATTAAAATTATTCAGAGAAAGTTATTGCACGTGTATTTTAAAATCAAGTGAGAGATTTTAAAAATTCTTTGAAGGAGAAAGTTCTCAGGTATAAGGGCTCTGCGAAGGCGTTAAATTATTATATACTTTATCAACCGAATAGTTAATGGAAATTCCTTCAATAATGTTTAAACTTCATAATATTTATCTAAAGAACTTCCATGTTTACATTCACAAATTTTTTTTATATTTTTCCTCTTAGCCTTTTGTTGATTCATAGGTTACAAAAGTGTGCAATATTTATGAAAGAGTAAGTGTTCTCTTGAAAAAAAATGTCTATATAATTAAATTGTAGGACTATTGCTATATTAACAATAGTGTTTAAGGAAAGGAAATGCTACCTTTTTCTTTTGCAGCAATTAAACTTTCTTATTTAATACTTATCTTTTTATATGGACACTGAAGACCAAGAGTTCAATTAGCTACAGTTTCAAAAGGTTCATTCCTGCCGAGAACAGAAAATGTGTTTAGGATGTTAGAGGAATAACCAAATTCTTGCGGAAATAAAATAATTTGTTCTCCATTTTCAGCCCATGACAATTTTGTTAATATTTATGTATTAAAATTTTGTCTAAGTGTTATTACGAGTTTCCTAACACAGCCGTAAAAAGCATAAGCAACGGTTAGTGGATTTAAAGAATATCTGAATGTATGAATGTAAGAATATCTGAATGTATGAACAACCCAAGTCGATTTCTATCATATTTATGTATCCAAGTTTTATCTGTTAATTCCTTATATTTATTTGCTTCTGAAATGGTCATACGTGTGTATAAGGATATTGAATGAAAAATATTAAATAATACAAATGCCCTTGCATATTAGAACTAATCTGTAACAAGCCCTAAATTTTTTAAAGAAAGACGGTATGCTGGTGCGCATATTGTGAATTTATGTAAGAGGGTAACTGGAAGTTAGAACAACGATACCACGTGATTAAAAATAAAAATGTTTCTCCTTACATCCAGTTTCTTAATGCTTCCCATGAGACACTCATTTATTATCCAGAAGAGAAAACTATGACTCTACTATTAACGTTGTTAATTTCCCAAAGAGATTATAAGAACTTGAATTTTGAAAGAGTGTAATAACATCATGAAACGCAACCAACTTATCAGTTAAAATGACTTTATTCTATCATTTTGGCAGATGTTAATCGAAAAAATGTTCAGTTTGCGAAAAACAAATGATTTAAAGGCAAATTTATCATTCTGTCACTTTATTATTTGCCAAATACGTAAGAAAATACTGAAGAAATATTCTTAAAAATATTGAAGATTTTTTAAATGTGAAATATTTATTGAGATATAAATTAACAGAAGAATATGCTCTTACATGAAACAAAATTTTTAATTTGGCATTTATAAATATTATTACTTTATCTTTATTAAGGTCTTTACTCTTATAATCATAAATAAATATATCATAAATAGATATGGAAAAAGGGAGGGAAATGAAAATTAATAATGGTTGACAACGTATTTCTGATTCCAACTACGTGGGAAAGCATCGAATGTGCCAATTTACTGAGAGTTTATGATTGAGAAAGGACATTTGTTGGGAAAAATTTCATATGTTAGGGTGGGAAATGTCTGATACATATCAGTACATATTTGTAAATTTTGTTAAAGATTATAATGAGAAAAACAATGGCGTTGAAGAAACATACAACAAAAGGTAGAACGACATAAATCTTCTTTAGAAACAACTCTTCCAAGACTTTCTCTAGCAGACCATTTTGACAGTTTTTTCTAAGGAAAGCAACGGAAGTGGTGATAGAAGGATTTAAAAGGGTAATCAAATTCAAGTGGCCCATGATGTATAAAAAGGCTAAATTTGCTTTCCCAAAGTACTGATGTATTTTGACTGCAAAGGTTAAAGAATATCCATAGTTCCAAAAAGAAAGCTTTACATATTTTAAGCCTATTTTTTCCCAAGTTACGTGCGTGATGTGGTATTCTCGTCTACGTTTGCAGTTTAATCTAAACGCAGATATAGATTTTATCTCCAAACCCATCTCATAGTATCTTTTTAAAATATGGAACTCAATTTTGAGGATTCAAGCAAGAAAAAAGTTAGTCGAGAATTGCATGAAATTCAATGAACAAAAAATTTCATTTTAGATCCAAGATATTTTAAAAGAACTTATATTGTCATATAAAAATCCTTCTGATTTGATATATCTAAGTTACGTATGACATAACATTTCAACATAAAATTCTTTATTAACAAAATGGTTGAAAATAAATTTGAAGCGTTCCTTAATGTACATTCTATGTATTTCTAAATTGTAAAATGCTGCTATAAACTTTTAAACTAGAAGGAAAATGCTTTTTTCTGAACGCAAAGATATATCGCTCTCAAATTCTCTTCCTGGAGAATACAGGGTGATTTTTTTTTAACTGACACTACTCAGAGCCATTTGTAGCGCGATCTATCTTGCGGAATTCCACCTAAATTGCTAGAAGGGCTAAGGACGACATGGGAAAGGGTTTCCGTGAAAAAAATAATTAGTTCCAAAAGTCGCCGATAGTGGAAGATATGGAGACCGAGAATTATATAACCGATATAACCGAGAATTTGCATAAAAGGCAAGTAAAACGGCAAAATTCACATTCACGACTATGTAGTCGACAGCAGCGCCAGTATTTCGGGCTATAAAGTTAAGCGATGAATACCGAAAAAAGTTGTAAGAAGACAAATGAATAACAAAGAAATTTCCCTGCAAGACCACTTTGTGCAGCAAATTCACTTCTCCCTCCTTCAATGTGACCACAGTCCTGGTGGACGACCCATTGCATCCTGAGCACTACGTTCTCAATGGCCAAGCGTAACATATCAAAAGGAATTTTCATCAAAGTACGGGATATGTTGTCCTTTAGGGTCGCCAAGTTGGAGACTCGACCAAGATACACCTTAGACTTTAAATAACCCCACAGAAAGATGTCACATGGGTTACGTTCGGGAAGCGAGGTGGTCATGCCAGTGGAAAAAAGCGACTGATGACCCTTTCTTCTGTAAAGCGAAGGCGCAACAGATTCCGTACAGATCTTTATAGACCAAAATACTGGCACTGCTGTCGACTACGTAGTCATGAATATGCATTTTGATGTTTTGCTTGCCTTTGATGCAATTCTCGGGTGTGCTGACAACAACAGCACCATGTCGTTCCCTATCGGCGACTTTTGGAACTAATTTTTTCAAGGAAACTTTTTCCTATGTCGTCATTAGTTCCTCTCTCAATTTTGGTGGAACTTCGGCTGATAGATCACTCTACAGATGGCTCTGAGTAGTGTAAAAAAATCACCCTGTATATATTGCACGAGGTATACATTTATTTCAGTTATTTTTTTCTTTATTTATTATTTTTAAAATTTTAGAAATCCTCTCTAAGACCTACTGAGACAATGTTACGTTTTCCTAGGGTAGACAAGCGATGTTTAAAAAAAACAAAAACCAGGTCTAGTGCGCAGCACCCAAAAGTGTGATATTGCTATGAGTAAATTAGAATCGGCTATTTGCCCTGAAAATAAATAATGTTTTATGCATCCTATGTTTTCATAATAATTTCACTATACCCCCATATTTTATCTGCACTATTCTTTCTATTTCGCTTTATTCGTGTCTTGCGGTTTGTTGTTTTTTCAATCACATTAGTAAAATTTTCATTACGGACATATTCATAGATATAATCATATTTACATACATAGTTGCTACTCTAAATTCTGTAGACAATATTATATGATTACTTTATATCTTTTATGTATAAAGGACGAACTTAAAAGACTAAACCTTTTAATTCGATATTACCAATTACTCGTACGTGCCGAGTAATATAAAACACAATATTTAAATTAAAATTGTTTTTAAAGATGCATTAAAAAAGGAATTTCGAGATACATTTATTTCTCGATGTAAATTTATCTAGTGAAGTTTACAAACTTTAAGACGTCACCATGAATGTTAAAATTGTCAAATAATATTCTATTTTAAATTTTTTAAATACGCTACTTTTGAAATTTTGCCCCCAAAAAACCTGTTGTTATCATGAATTTATTTGGTGAAGAATATTTTTTAATCATTTCCAAAACGAAAACCTGCAAGTAATTACATTTTGCTATTCTTCAACTTTAATTCTAATTTTCAAAGGCAAATAATGAAAGTAATTTTGTTCCTTACAGCTACAATCTTCAAAAAAATTTGTTATAAGGTATCTTATATATTGTTTGTGTTTTACGGCACTTCATTTACTTTATGTCATTTCTTATATTTGAAAAAATTCTTTCTTGATCTATTACTAATTTTTCATATTAAATTTACAGTGTATGCGTATAATTATATGCAGTAAAATCTCCGCATAATAAATTCTCAACATACACTTTCATATTAGCTGACTATATATTTTTAAAAATTTCCAATTGGAATTCCATCAAAGCATACGAGTATTCAAGCAATAAAATTCCTTACAAACTTTACAGAAAATAAAAATTCGAAGTATAAATATAAATCGAGGAGGATATTTATATTTTTCAATTCAGAAGGCTCTTTTCCTGCAGTTTACTCTCCTATTGAGCACATTTGTTGGCTAATTTATCATAAGACTACCATATAGGTGAACCAACTCGAGAGAACAGCACAGGAAAGCGTTTGTCTTAGTCGGGATTCGAACCCGAAGCTATCGCAACTAACCTGTTTAGAACGTGCGTTGAAAGATATAACAAATAAATTCTAGGATTAAGAAATAAGTATAATTTACGTATGTGCTTCTATCTCAGAGGCAAAAATATTTGTGAAATTTGTTCTCATCTTTATGTCCCTCGGTTATACTGACAGAAGAATATTTTTATAAATACATTGAGTCATAAAATTTCAATACATGTGCTCTATATAGTACGTTTCATGAAACATTGAAATATTTTTATGGTATAAATCATGCAGCGTAAGATTAAACAGGATTTCATGGACCGTAAAGGCATTCAAATGCATAAATATTTCTCCTTCACTCTTATATTATGATGAAATATTGATTTCGACTTCTTCAAAATAACAAAAGTTTATAGAAAAGCTGTCTGTAATGGAAAGATACGATTTTGGACCACGTTAACGTTTTATCGTGGCCCAAAGTGGTCGGCCCAAAATTTTCGCCGAGAGGTTACAATCGCTCTTCTAAGAATTGCACCAAGAATGGATTGGCCTCAACCAGAGCCCAAATTTCACCACCCTACATCACAGAGAAAGAGTTATGACCATTTCCTTGTACAAACTACACAAGATTTGCATATTGCACAGTAAATGTATGATTAGCTATAGTACAGTCCAATTTTCTCAATTGGGAACATCGAATTGAAAATTTATTTAAAAGTTAAATTTCATCAATATTGACTTGAAAAAATATCAGGTGTAACAGAAAGATGGCCTTGACTTTTTTGAAATCGAAACTGCATTCCAAACATAAAAATGGAAATATACAAAAAATCATAAAAATGGCCTTTTTCCCCATTTTTTCACAGAGCACAACATACAAATTCATATGAATGTGAAAAAAAATCCAATACTTCTAAAAATTTGTAGGCATACTTAAAAGGGTTCACATTATTAAAAGAATATAAAACTTTAAAAAATTAAAAACAAATGCACTTGGTGTAATTATTTAAAGCTTTATGTTCCCAGTTAGGAACATTGGTCTGTCTCCACTGTTTTGCGACATAACTGTACCTATTACCTCCCCTGTCATGCCAAGAAAAAAATTCAAAGAATTCAAAAGAAATTTTTATTTGATGGATAATGCTTTATTGCAACCTGGTGATAAGCTGGGTAAAATTCAACCAATTTATGATTAAATGAACAAAAAATCAATTCAATTTGGATTATTTCACAACCAGCTTAGCATTGAAGAATAAATGGTTCCGTATTACGGCCACCATTCCTCTAAAATGTTTATTCGGGGAAAACCAATTCGCTTTGGATTGAAAATCTGGATGATTTACGCTAATAATGGTTATCTATATAAAATGAAAATTTATGCAGGACAGCAGTCAAATGAAATAGCCCCTCTTGGTACTAGGGTTGTAAATAACCCTCTGAGAGATTTTGCAAACCCTCTTCATGTAGAAATATGTTTGATAACTTTTTACTTCTAATGATTTGATGAATGGTCTTGCAAGTAGAAATATAAAACCTACTGGAACTATCCGAGAACATCGAATTCGAAAATGACCATTTATGCTCTGAAAGGAGAATGAAAAATTAGAATGAGGCTCATTTGATTCCCAAAGTGATGGATATTTTTATGCCGCTGGAATGACAACAATTGTGTAGTGACATTTTCTTCAAATTATTGCACTCATCTCCCAATGCAGTCGACTAAAAGATGTTCACGCAAAGATCAGAAGAAAGTGGACATACAACGACCGAATTTAATACATAAATATAATATTGGAATAGGTGGAGATGACCTGCTAGATAGAATTTTAGGCAGCTACCGTCCCAAGCTTCGCAATAAGAAATAGTGGTGGAATTTATTTGCTAATAATTAAATATGGCTGTTGTCACTGTTTGGCTTTTACATTCAGCAACTCATGAAAACAATACCAAGCTGACTCATCTAGAGTTTCTCCGAGAGGTTACAATTGCTCTTCTAAGAATTGCACCAAGAATGGATTGGCCTCAACCAGGACCCAAATTTCACCGCCCTACATCACAGAGAAAGAGTTATGACCATTTCCTTGTACAAACTACACATGATTTGCATATTGCACAGTAAATGCATGATTAGCTTGCAATAAATGTAAAAAAAATTGCCTCTAACATGCTTTCCACTGTACCATAAAATAAAAGTTTAAACATAAATTTTGATATTTTGTTTAAGTAAAAGAAATTGTTTTCTTATAAATTTATAAATTTTCAACTGAATTCATATTTGTACTTAAATTTAAAAATCAATCTTTCATTCTTACTACTTTGATTATGATTTAATCTACTCATCACTATATTCCCTTTTTGAATCCAATGTAAATGTATAGTCAGAAGTTGCCAATGTTCCCAATTGGGAACACCATGAAAATTATATATAAATATTTTCCCCATTTAAATGACTAATATCCCCTAACTAATGCATTAGAAGGCAAAATATGCAAAAATTTAATTCAAAATATACCTGCATTTCGGCCTGTAAAAGGTAAAATTATGGTTCAATGGAGTGAGTAGCATAACTATGGGTTTCCAAATTTCTGTTACTTCACGGTTTGAAGGAATGATATATTAATTTCCTCCGTTTCATTCTATGCTGTAGGAAATTTCTGTACCATGACCTGCCAAAATGCTCCTCTGATAGACACCATATATAATTAAAAATAACACCATATATAATTAAATACGAAAATAACACCATATATAATTAAAATAATTAAATATGGTAATAATTAAAAAATAAATTTTCAATGATTTTTTAATGAAAGAATCAGACTTCCACTCCCTTGGGTGATCAATTCTATGTAAATAACACTAAGCCACAGTCCACATCTAGTAATGTTTAGCACCACGGGTCTCAAAAGACTGGGCTCGGGTTCGAACACCGACTAAAGCATGGAAGTTAATGTTCTATCTTCTCGGAAGGAGTGATGTTGATTCCTCTATATGGTGCTTCCATAATAAAGAAGCTAATAAATACTCTATGTATGAATGTGCAATGGGTAAAAGCCTAAAAGACAAGGACCTGCAATTCTAGAAATAAATAACGTAACTCACTGCTTAACGTAACTCACTGGGACAACAGAGCTAGCTTTTTTTTAGAAGTCATTATGTTGTGTAAGTAGAATATGGGATAATACATGTAAAGAAAAAATATGTTAAACCTACTGCAAAACAAAAATGAAATACAAGGAAATCAAATGTCACCGTTTGTAGCTCAAATAAATGGACTCAACTGTAGAGGACTGTAGATTTTTTTCACAACTCAAATTATATTAACCACTCAGATACTCATATTAAAGGTGCTCTCATGCCTCTTTCGCGGTGTAACCTTTAAGCCAAAATTCTTGCTTCTTTTTAGTCTGCTCGGCCCGTGAGGTAGGTAGTATTCTAAAAGTATGTTAGATATTGGAGATTCTCGAAAGTCCAATTCAATGACTATAGGAACGATTCTCAAAAAGACTAATTCTTTATAAAAACAAGAACATTTTTTGCAAAATAACAAAAGAAATTGAACTCAAGTCGAAACAGCTTAGTCAGTCAAAATTCCACATTCCGTCGAACCTTCAAGGTCAAAGTGTTGAGCCGTAGGCGTTCTTCTTATGCCGCATTTACACATTCGCGCTCGCGCCATTCGCAAGACATTCGTCACGTTCCTGCATCGACGCGAGTGATCGCTTTCACATTCGCGCCTCTTGCTGTCAACAAGACTTCCCGTCGCAACTTCCCGACGCCATTCACCCATTTGACCTTTAACCCCCCCCCCCGGCTCCATTCGCCCCTTTGACTCGTGCCAGAAAACCGCTCCCTAAGCGAGCGCCACGATTGTTGAGGAGAAACGGCGAACAGACCGTTTACACATTCGCCCCCACTCACCCCCCGCTATTCGACACGCCGCCTTCGCGACTGTGTAAATGCGGTGTCATACAAGCGTGGATGACACAGGCGAAGGAGGCGAGCGCCACCTGGATTTCACTACGAGAAATAATTTGCATATATCCTGCGAGAAGTATATTTGCAACAGGCGGAGCTTAGCAGAAATCACACATCTCAACTACTCGTGCCTGATGGCACACTCCATATGCCGTATAGATGGCGCTTTAGCAAAATGTATTCTACTTAGATAAAAAAATGAGATACACAAATTACGATATTTGAGTAGGTGAAATGCAGCTATTTTTGCTCATTGACAACTTATTATTTATAAATTATACGAAGATCAATGGATTAAAATACACTCTACCACGCCCATTATCTCCTGCGTTTAGCAATTTTGTTTTCGTTTTGCATCTCATATGCCTGAATCTTTCGCTAAAACATTAAAACAAACGAGTACATTTTTAACATTAGTATTAGTTTTAGAAAAGGTTTAAAATAGCCATCGAGAGCGTAAAATAACACACGGCCATATAACTCATATAAATATGTTGACACAATATTCCCAAATGTGATAAAATAAACAATCTTAAAAAGAATCAGAACCATTTTTTAACTAATTTTTTTAAATAATTTATAATGAAACTGTGATATAGTATTTATTTCCATTTATTTGCTTCTAATTGAGGTAATTCCTTTTAAGTAGTGAAAGGCATACATTGTACAAAGGACACTTTAATCCGTGAAATTCCAATCATTATTCCCACTAGAAACACTGTTCTTAACGCGAAAATATATTAATACCTTAATAATAAGCAATAAAATTAATAGTGAATTAATAAAAGCACAACTAATCTAAAAATGACGTACTATATTCACCCTACTTACACTTTTTAGACAGGTATAATAAACTTTTAACAGATAAAAACGATTAATTGCTGAACATCGCACATATGTTAATTCAAATGCAGGATTATTATCCCAATTTTCCCACAGAACTGAGAAGGATTTTACGCCAGGACAAATTTTGAAAAGATAATCTCGTAAGAAGATTAAGCTTGTTAAATATGTCCAAAAATGCTCTTGATTAACATGACCATGGGTATATTTAGAATAAGTTTACGTCTCTCAACTTAATTGTGGTAATTAATATGAAAAAGCAGCATTACTAAGCATTAAGTAAGCCAACCAGGAAAAGACATAAAAACTTTTCATTAAAAATGGCTTCAAAAATATTTTTTTTTCATTTTATATTATAATGATATACACAAACATAGATATATTTGTTAATTAGATTGATCAGAATTGAAATTATTTACCATTCAAATTAATTACTAAATGTATCAATAGAAATGAAAATTATTACATATACTATATTTCAAATACGTGATATTTATTTACGCATAGCTAAATTTAATGTGTACTTTAGAGAAACTCTAAAGTACTCATTTACATACAATTATTGCATATTTTCATACAATTCAGAGTCTACTTTTCCCAAAATATCAGATGAGAAGCAACTTTGTACCTAAATTAGCTTGTATAAAAATACACATAATTCAAATAAATAGCCAATTAGGGAGATACATCTTTTCTATTTAGAAATAATACTTTCAGTTTTTGAACAGGAAAAAATGACCTCTTACTGATCAATATTGCAACATATTTTAATATAGAGGCGAATTCGTCTGGGAATATTCGAATGTTTTAGAACGCTTCTATATCAGCTTTGTTAATATATTGCATACACTTTTAAATATATATATATATATATATATATATATATATATATATATATATATATATATATATATATATATACATATATATATAAAAACGAGGAAGTGGGGACTTACTGGCTATCTACGGTTCCCTATCCCTTGTTGTGGGATTACTCCCCTAAAATAAAGTCTCTAATTAACGTCTTTTATACATTTCGAAACATAATTTTCTCAATATCACGAAAATCGCTTGAGGAAAATCTTACTTTTCTCCCTTTTTGAAAATATATAGGTTTTTTTTTAAACTTTATATCCTTCGAGCCAACGTGGAAATTTTTTTTATCACTTCTGTAACAATTCTCCTTATTAAACAATTCATAAAGGAACTTACGGAAAAAAGTGGTGCAAAATTCATCTTGATTACAAAAACAAATCTACACTGCTGGCCACCCAAATTGCAACACCAAGAAAGACAAGAGATATCACAACAAAATTTATTTTGTAGATAACATGTTGACCAAGTATCAAATGATTAAATTTATAGACTTCTGTGAAGTGTGGTTCCTGCCAAAATCAGTAGCCAGAGTAGCCGCCATTGTTCGAGATCACTGCTGCCACACGTCTCGGAATTGATTCAAAGAGACTTTGGATGAGTTCTTGGGGTACAGCAGACCAAGCAGCTTCCACACGTTGCCAAAGTTGATCTGCTGTGGCAGCTGGGGATGGAATCTGGGTCAATCGTAGAGCAACCATGGACCACATGTTTTCTATCGGCGAAAGATCCGGAGAGCGAGGCGGCCAGGGAAGCAATTCAATCTGGCGATTGACGAAGAACCGTTGGACAATGCGTGCCACTTGTGGTCGCGCATTATCCTGTTGAAATATGGCTGTGGGCAAGCCCTGAAGGTAAGGAAGGACAACTGGCTCCAACACCTCGGAGATGTAGCGCTGGCTGTTTAAAGTACCGGCAATGCGTACTAGAGGTGTGCGAGAGTGATATCCAATACCGCCCCATACCATAATACCCGGTGCAGGACCAGTGTGGCGGTGCATAACGCAGCTGTTCAGCATCCTCTCTTCACGGTGTCTCCTGACTCGAATGCGACCATCGTGGTGTTGCAGACAGAAGCGTGACTCGTCAGTAAAGGCAATTTCATTCCATTCTGCCGTCCACATCCTTCTGTCATCGCACCATTGGCGGCGGAGACGTCTGTGGTTCTGCGTCAAGGATAGACAAAGCAATGGACGTCTTGCGGACAGACCACTCTGCTGTAAACGGCGTCGAATGGTACGCGCAGACACTGGATGATGCGTTACAGACTGCATGTGCTGTGCTATGGTTCGTGATGTGACTGAGCGATCCGTCACTGCCATGCGCACAATTTGCCTGCCATCACGTGAAGTGGTGCGCTGAAGTGGATGCGATCGAACACGCCGGTCCGTCGTATCCTCCTGCATCCAACGATCACATATCCGCATTACAGTTGTTTGGTTTCGTCCAACACGACTACCGATTTCCCTGAAAGATAATCCACAATCTCGGTAGGCCACTATCCTTCCTCTGTCGAACTCGGATAGTTGATCAAAAGATGATCGCTGTTTTCGACGAGGCATAATTGATCGTTTTTTTGAAAAAACCACAAGAAAAACACAATTGCCGAACTTGAAATCGTCGAAATCTCCAAGCCTTAAATAGCGCTTTGAAGTGGCGCCACAGACACGCGTGATGTGCGTCTGCGCTGAAATTCTAATCATTTGCATATCTCACCTCCGCTAATGCATGTTGTAAATTTCATGTTATTTGCATGTTTCCTTTAGGGTGTTGCATTTACAGTGGCCAGCAGTGTATTTGTTTCTTCAATCAGCTTAAATATACTTTTCTTGAGTACTTCCTGAGTAGCTCAAACCCTCTCTTTTAACTACTGGATTGTACAAATTTTGTATATCCTCTTCGTTAGTGTAGGTTGAGGTATATGGCGTGCCAACTAAATTCTTTTGTATCATCCGTTTCGTAAACGTAGACATTAATGAGGCAGAATTTTATTCTTAACACTTTTATCGTTGAGCTGTAGTAGTGGAGAGTCAGAAAGAGTTAAACGTGGAAAATAAACGTGTTTTAATCTTTGTAGCATCAAATGTGAAAGCTGATAGATTATGTAGAATATTTCGATTATAGTCCAGCGTCTGAGTCTGATGAGTATACATTTAAGCTCTGCTTACTGGAAATTTTTGTTACTCCATTCCACCTGTGTACTTCGTGAAATGTTAATTTAACTTCGCCTTTAGACATTCCTTTATTTTAAGTTTATGTAGAATTTCTAAGTTTACAAAATTCATTTTTACAATGCATATACAAGAGCTTTTCATATCTCGTTTTCTATCCTTTTTTTGTCCAGGAACAAAACTAGTCGTTTGAAGTCCTGTAGGTATAGGGGTAATAAATCTTTCGATATTCTTTGTATGGAAGAATTTTCCTATATTAGTATGGTTCTTGCTATCGTTGCACACCTCATAAAATTTTCTGCTGGAGGACATTGTATCATTTTTGCAATCAAAGATTTTATAGCGAAAAACTACGGTTCGTATGTCGTAAATTTAGGATAATCCTGTAAATTTCAATATTGGCTAATAATTTCTTTTGGTATGAATGGTGTTGGGTTACACAAATAAATGTTTTCTTCAAAGTCAATGGAACGAGCAGGCTGAGCATTTTATTATTTGAAGATTATCTCAAGGGTAATCAATTTTTCTAGGTTTCTCAAACATTAGTTTTAAAACATACAAAAGAGCAATTATGTTTTATACATATGTTTTATACCTGTCCTTCAAGCACTGTTTTTATTCTTATCTTTTTTGTTTCAATGTAGACGTCCCCTATTCCATCTTTACAATTTAAAAGATTTGAATTTTTAGTAAAGATTATTATTATCAATTGGATTAACGACAGGTTTTTCTATGTTTCGTAAATCTGTAAACTGAAACATAGCTTTCTTAGCAAAAATTACCACAGAAATTTGGCTGAATTTTGTGTTTTTAATATTTGCAAAAGTCTATTAGAGTAACATGGTATGCACATTATTTCTAAGGTACGGGAATGTAATTTCTGAGTTTAAACCCCGTAATAACAGTGAATATAATATGCTAAAGATTAAATTAAAATGTTTATTTAGGAGAATATTCCGTTGATTCATTATGCTTAGTCAAAGGTTATTTTTTGTAACAATTTAAGCACTGATTACCATATAATAATATATCATATAATTCAGTACGTTTTAAACTCCAATAAGTTAATTTTATTCATTAAACTTTTTAGAGCTAAAGTATTCAGAAATAAAAATTCAGATGTGTACTTCTACAAAAGTAAAAATTCACAAATTTTTTCAACAAATTTAGAAATTCTTAGTTTAAGATCAGACGTCTATTTTTGAGTTTTATTCTACCAAAAACCTATATTTAAAAGCAAAACTGCAGACATCAATGAATGTCATTAAAAACTAAGATCAAAATTTACTGATTCAAAATTAGCCTTAACAATTAGAATAACAGGACAATTACCCGAATTCTAATTGTTAAGGCTGATGAAAATCTCGAAAGCAAACAAAGAATTTTTTGTTTCCATACCTACATATTCATAAACTATGTGTTCTTCAAAAAATTTTGATTTTTTTTTTTAAGATTTAGAAATTTTATTTAATTCATACAAATTCGTACAAATAAAATTTATACAAATAACTTCTCTCGGTATAAGAAAATCTAAAATCAAAATATTAATTTCAACTTTATTCAAATATGTAGTCAACGCTCTGATAATCTTTTTTAATTGGAAAAAACAACAAACTTCGTCACAAATTTACTACATGTTTAAAATTATCATAAATCAGTATATTACAAGACTATAAATTACTGTTTCATACTTATCAAATTTAAACTATCTTAAAGTTTTTCTTAAGGTTATAGAGAATCTTGTTCACTTCTACCCAGACTTGGGTGTATATAATTTGAAGTGGCACTCTATTTGAATTTTATACAAACGCAGTTTATACATGAAACAATGTTTATTGAATTCGTCGCACATATAATTGGCTTTTACAGCAATAAGCATGCGTACACTTGTACGGAATATAAATACAGCTTTCAAGAACAATATATTTTCTATACTCACGAACAGTAAGTCAAACCAGCAGTACTGCCATGTAAACTTCTGGCCCGCTAAGCACTAGCGCAGGATAACACCTTTTCAACCTTAACAACCTCCCATCTTTCATTAATGACGCTGCGTGGTATTTATACTAAGCGCGTATGCCGAAATTAGCATATCTAAAGCAGCTTCTTTAATTCACTCAAAAGTTCGATTCTTGTGAATCGAATCTTGTGTATACCTTACACTGTCTTTCCTTCTTCATTTTTTTTCAGCAGAATAGAATACACATGTATAATTCCAAATATATAAATAATACTAGATTTTACGATTTCTTCTTTTCTGTCTCATAATAATAGAGCTATTTCCGATTTTAGATTCATATTACCGTCTGAAAATGATCTAAAATCATGGGAGGGGAAATTCATTATTTTCTAATATATCTAAGTTTAATGAAGTATTGAGAGTCCTTAAATTACTACTCATTTAATTTCTATGAGATTTTGGTTTCATAAATGCTTGCTACTAAAATAAAAAACTTTCCAAAAAGCCTTTTAAACAGCAAAATTTTCTTCTATTCGTTTTGAAAAATAGTTAAGACACACATTGTAAAGAACGTGTACTGAAATAAGGGTAACTTACAGCAAATGGTTATCTTAATTGGAAGAGAGTGCGAGTCTACATTCGCTGAATTTGGTATTAATTGACCCACTTATATCCCAATATTTAAAATTTAGAAGAAAAAAAAAACATAAATTTTGTTTAATACTAGAAAGACGTCTGCCGTCATGTTGACGGTTTCGGACATACTATTGAGCGCTATGTCTATATTCATGTCCTCAGGTTTCTGAAGTTTTATGACTTTTTATAATTATAAGTGAAATATGCACACACATTTACAAAACTATATTCTATAGTAAAGAGGGGAAGAAAATGTGCTGTATACCTACTAAGCCTAAAAGCCGTCGATTTGAAGGCAATGTAGAAAACAGGCAGAAGTCTTTTAAAATAATACCGGAGAAATGTTAGTTACCTTTCGTCTCTTCCCTCTTTTGCAAATACAGAAATATTGGCTCTTCGGAAATATTGGTGCTGAAATATAAGGACTGCACAAATAATGCATATATTTTTACGGATAAACCATAACAGGTTGACAGTTCGGCATGCCTGCATAAAAATATATCTAAACATATACTAATTTATTATATATTGGTATGAAATAGTTCAAAATTTAAGATATTTAACCATTGAAAAAAATTAAATATTTTATATTCTTGATTTTTTTCCAACCGAAAAATGACAGCGTTCAGTCTTTTTAGTAAGAAAAAATTCCCGTCTTTCTAGTGTTAACATTAAAGTATTCATTGCAGGAAGGTAAGAAATATTCCCATCATATTACACAAATTCTTTGCTATTCTTATGAAACAAAACCTTCAACTGATAAATTTTAACCGAGAGCATATTCAATTATGTTGTTATCAACGCATTTTATTTATAATTGTAATAACTTTGACTATGTTTCAAGAACTATAGAAAACTCAAGTACGGTCATAAATGGTAGAAAAAAGAACCTGTGCAAAATAAAATGAGTAAACGAAAAATCCATGGAGATCCTTCTAAGCATACAATCTAAAAAGAACTTTAAGCCTTACCTTTAGTAATGAAAAATTTTAAGAACATTTTTTAGTGGCAAAATGAGGAAATTGCCATTTTAATTACAAGCAAAAAGTTTTACGGATGTGGCTGCTTTTATAATAAACCCTAATTTAAAGTTTGTATACATATGATTAGTCGATGTTAAACGGTTTTTTTTTTTTTTTTTTGGAAATGAAAACATCGGGGACTTGAATTTTGTCAAGTAATTCAGGAAAAATTCTTTGATTCAGTTTTATGTATTTGAACTTTAAAATATATAAGCATATATTTATAAGCATAAGGGGTAATATTCCTTTACTCAAAAGACCTCTACCGAAACACATTTTCATGCAAACTAAAAGAGTAACTTTAGATTTATTTATGATATCAGATGGGGAGGCTGAAATATAAAATATTATTAAAATTCTACGTTTAAATTTTTTAAAAGGACTTCTTCATTGTTCAGGATTCATTACAAAAAAATATTATTCATGGATTTTTGTAATTCTCCCTCTAGGTATCAGATGAAAGTTTGAGCTGATATAAATATAACTAAAATGTTTCAATTTCCTTTATTTGTATTTCCGTTTTTATCTAATAAATTTGACACATCAGTGAAAGCACATCAGTGAAAAAACTTCAGTGCCTTCAAAATAGTATATTTTCCCTATTATTTCGAGTTCAAATGGCTTACCATGCAAAAATCTCTACTTGTGTCCTTATACGAGATTTACTTTGCCATACACGTCAATTTCCTACTCTAAACTCAATAGCAAAGCAATTAAACGTACATCTATCACTATTGTAGGTGTTTCTGGTGTCGTGATGGGTTGATAAACTGGCACGTCATTTTCTAAAAGTATTCTGCCAGTGGCCGCTGTCAAGATGTAGATATATCTGTCATTGCATGTGGGTGTTCAGCACGATTTAGAGTGCCCATGTTTGAATAGTTGTTATTTGTTATCTTTTCTGCACCTGAAATTGTGATGTACTATTATTAGGATATTAAATTGAATAACTAATTGTATGTAACCAAATATCTTCCTCTCCCTCCCTTTGTATATATATATATATATATATATATATCATGAAGCTACAGAAGGAGGAGCAGCTCCGTATTAAAAAAGTGTCTCCGATTTGGTCTCCACCACTAGATGGCGCGCGTGCTTGTACTTGTGCCACTATAACACGGAAACCATACGCTTTAATATGGATTTTTCGTATTTTTCAAAACAAATAAGTTTTTTTTAAAGTGAATTTTGAATATGAATTTATTTATTCAACTTAACAATTGTTTATCTTCATTCAAAATGTTTATTTGAACTGCCTTTTTTGCTAAACTTCATTAAAATTCTTAAGAGGGAGATCACCTTTGCATGCACAAAAATGCACTGATTTTACTACCAAGTTAATGTGTTGTTAAACAGTAAATTTGCAATTAATTTAAACCAATTTTTAAAGGTGAATTGTACAAAGTTTTATCTATTAGAAAAAAAACAGAATTGTTGGAAGATTATTAGAAATTATTTTAAGAAAAAAAATGTTTTATGAATAGTTTATCTTAGATCAATGCAATGTGCAGATTTTGTTTTATAACTATAAGAGATATATATTAAATTATTTGTATATATATATTTTTTTACCAAAGCTTAGGCACTTGAAATCAAACATTGGCCTATACTACGCAGTAATTTTACTGCCCATTTTATTATGGAGGCGCCATAGAGGTGAACAGCATTACACCCTACAAAGGGACGACACGAACGGAGGCTTTTTCGTGGCGCAACGGTGGGATTCGATCTGAGCACCCTCAGCACCGAAAACCAGCGCGCTGAACCACAGGGCCGCCACAAGCCCTATTTGTATATGTTTTATCCATAGGTTATAATTTAATCTACACCTGAAATATTTACCATATTTCACATAAAAATATTTTTCTTCAGGCAAATGTATTGTAATGTACAACAAAATATAAATTTTTTAAAAACAATTTCTGCAAAAAAATACCTTAATTTAGGTAGAAATTGTAGAAACATGCAAGATATACATGTATACAAAAAAAATTAGCAATTTGCGATGATTAGTTTTGAAGAAATAGTGTGCACAAATTTCAAAATAAGTTTTTAGAAAAATCAATTTAAAGTTTAAATCTTCTATAAATTACTTTACTATTAGCTTTATACATTTGGCCATAAAATTGGTTCTAATTGTAGTATCGACTTAAATTTTTTTCATAAGATTCCTTATATTCCATTCTTCAAAATTAAATCATAATAGAAAATTGAGTTTTTTGAATGGTTTAAGGTGATCTCCCCCCTTTAAAGGAAATGAGTAAATAATGATCCATTATTTTCAAGAGCGAGCTAGTTACATATAAAAGCACACACTAGCTGCAGCTACAGAGTATGCAATGTCCAAACATTAGTTGACAAACATCTGACACATGAAGAGTCATACTTCATTATATAAACATTTTCAGAATAATTTTGTATTAGTTCCAGAATAAATTAGTTCAGAATTTTGCAATAATTGAATAATTAAGGAATCTTTTCTGAAATATAAGGATGATTGAAAAAATAAAACATGCTTATTTCCGGCAGAATTTAAGCTGTCTTAACTTTGTGTTCGCTTAAAACACAGCAGCTGTATTTTCCCTCACTATTATACAGCTTATATTAAAACAAAACATTAATAATGCTCTTACCTTAGGAGCAGAAAACAAACTAGGATTTCTCTGTCCAGTTTCTTTGTTCCTTTTTATGGCTGATCATTAGCCACTGGAACAACCAGGTGCAAAACATGCAAAGTGAGTCGGGGTTTGAACGACTGACTGGAATAGAGATAACGAACAAAGCAATGGGAGTGCACGAGAATGAAGACCAAATTAAAAGTGAACACAAGGCACCTACGCGAAGGACACACGAAACTGCTTTGCAGCACGTAGACGGATTGCTTCAATATTTAGAGTAATAAGACGACGGTGCACATCTGGCAGAAAAAATCATGTGCGGCCTATGAAACTTAGAGCCATGAAATTTGGCTCACGGGTAGTGCAGACTATGGGAAAGTGCACCTCGAAGCCTAAATTTTAAATTATATTCTAGAAAATTAATTATTTTATGTTTTGTGGGATATTTTAAGATTTTTTAACTTCAGATTACGATATCTCGGCAAAAAATGATCGTAGACTTTTGATCTTTTTACAATCTAAGACTACAGATATTTCTCCTTCAAACAAGACCTCATTTGTTTAAAAATAATTTAAAACAGACTAATATTTTCATCAAATATTAAACCCACTTTTTCGAGAAATTTACGCACTTTTGAGGGTCGACGGTCGATGCTCTTCGAGTTTATCTATCTTAAAATTTCGATTTTTAATTGAATTTTAAAGAACGATACGCGGTTTTCAAACGCGAAGAATGGCAAATTCTCCCCTTGGGTTGTAAACAACGATTGAGTCATTCAGTCACTTGATTCATTCATCGTCTTCCTTTGATGGCTTCAGCGTAGCTAGGTGAAGCCCGAGCATAGTCGGGCTTCGCCTGGCTAGTTTAGAATAAAGAAAAGGTTTTACAAAGAAAGAAGTAAAAACGAGTGACTACTTTTTTTAAAAGGTGTAACTGAACACTTTTTGTACATACAGTATGAATGTATTGTTTTTTGTTTACCGTTCTTTATATTAGTGATTTAGACATAGAGCAAATGTATCTGCTGTACTGTACATATGTAAGTATTTTAAAAGTTTTATTAGGTTTTTGTACAATAAAACATAGTTTTCATGTTGAAACATTTTTTTTCGTGTTTGCAACTCATTTTAGACATTTTTGGGTTATCCGCGATTTTTGTTATCCGCGGTGCCCTTGACACCCAATTCCGCGGATAATCGGGGCTCAACTGTATATATATATATATATATATATATATATATATATATATATATATATATATATATATATATATCTTATTAATAAAAGGGAATGTTTACGTGTGTGTGTGTGGGCTGCCCCCAGGAGAATCTGTGAAACTTACAGCCGTGAAATTTGGCACACAGGTAGTGTAAAATATGGGAAAGTGCACCTCAAAGCCGGAATGTTAAATTTTATTCTAGAAAATTTTTATTTTATGTTTTGTGGGATATTTTATGTTTTTTAACTTCAGATTACGATATCTCGGTAAAAAATGATCGTAAAATTTTTATCTGTTTACAGTCTAAGACTACAGACATTTCAACTTCAAACAAGACCTCATTTGTTTAAAAATAATTTAAAACAGACTAATATTTTCATCAAAATATTAAACCCACTTTTTCGAGAAATTTGCGCTCTTTTGAGGTTCTACGGTCGATGCTCTTCGAATTTTTATATTACAAAGAAAATATCTGCATCATCTGGAAGACGAAAGCTTTCTCATTCATAGAAACCTCATTTCAAGTCTCTATCTTAAAATTTCGATTTTTAATTGAATTTTAAAGAACGATACTTCAACACAAATTTTATACGCGGTTCTTCCAACGAGGTACTCTAGGCGTTGGAATCAATCATTCAAAAGTATTGCGCAAGCGCACAAGGAAACGTTTTATTTACTTTTGCCGGTGTTCACTTTTTTGTATTCAGTCAAGTTTTGTTTAATTTAGTCACTATTTGCATATTCTTTCTTTTTATGCTTATGTCTGAAACTCTGGAATATTTTTTATTATCATTCTAATACTTCGAAACCTAAGAAAGTTTACCAGGGGTGTTTTAAAACAACTATTAATTATGTTTGTGTTGAGCTTTGATTATTTTTGTGTTTAGCTTTGAGAAAAAATAATTTTGTAAAGGATCTTTTTCGGTCTTTTAGGATAAAATAGCACTTAAAAATAAAAAAAGGAACAAAAACTTACTTGTAAATAGCATAACTTTTTTATAAATTGATCAATTTGAAGTAATTTTTAATGAAATTTAGCTAAAACACCTATCATTCTGCACAAAATCCTAAAGCTAATATTTTAAACTAATTTTAGCTTTTGATTGTGGAAATTTTTGATGTTAAAACATGTTAGCAATTTATTTCATATGCATTATTTTTTACGCCAAATATAGTTGCACATTAATTTTATAGAAACTTGTGGTAGGACTTTCTTAAGTAGCATGATTTTTTTCCTCGATGATATCTTTTCTTAATTTTCATATTTTGAGAACATAACTTTTTTAAATTAAAAAAAAACACAAATAACAGTTTAGGTTAACAAAAATTATTCTCAAGAATTATATTTCACATGATTGGACAAGCCACAGGTCAAGAAGTGTTGAAATTAATGGAGGTAAGGTTAATTTTTTTTTACATGCAGTAATTTTTTTATGTCCTGATTCATTAATTAGAATCGATAGCTGATTTATACCTCATTTATATTTTTAGAATTTAACTTCTTACTTCTGTTTTAACTGTCCTTTCTATTTTACCATCATGTTTCGTTTTGCTATTATTGAAGTGTGTAAAATGTTTTTCATTGCTTACTACGATTAAAAAAAAAAATTTGTATTATTGGCCTGAGCATATCTGGCCGCAGCCTGTACTTTTTATTCATACTGTGTTATTTATACTGTTATTTTTTATACGTTTTTATACTGTATTTAGTTTTTAAATTGATTTGGTAATGTTTACTTTTCAGCTTTTCCCGAATGATTTTCCGAATCTTTACCCCGGAAAGAGAAGCGAGAGTGGAAGAAATCAGACAACAACAGCAAAGAATAGTTGGACAAAAACCACAGGATCGTCATGATTTGTTAGCAAGAGTGTTTCATCAAAAACAAAAATCAATTATGAGTCTCATCACAAAGGCAAAGATTTTTGGAGAAGTTAGGTGTCATATGTACACTATAATTGCAGTTTTGGCTGATTTAAACTCTGTATTCTCACATTTTGAATTCGCTGTAGCAGTAGTGTATTACATGGTTAATAGGAGTTACTCATTTTGTTCCATTTTAAATGAATTAGGCTGTGGTTCATATGGGAATGGCGTTTAGAAACATACGGCATATGAGGCAGATATTATAGATCATATAATAGCCAAAGATGACACCACTTCAGTCAGTTGTCCGACATAATTGCAATTTTGGCTGATTTAAACTCTGTATTCTCACATTTTGAATTCGCTGTATCAGTAGTGGATTACATGGTTAACCGGTGTTACTCATTTTGTTCCATTTTAAAGGAATTAGGCTGGGGTTCATATGGGAATGGCGTTTAGAAACATACGGCGTTTGAGGCAGATATTAAGGATCAAATAATAGCCAGAGATGACACCACTTCAGTCAGTTGTCACAAAACAACTGTCTCTGTCCACATGTTGCAGAAGACTCCTCTACACGATTTCTTCATTCTGGAATGGCGTTTAGAAACATACGGCATATGAGGCAGATATTACGGATCAAAAAATAGCCAAAGATAGCAAGTGTCTATAGACAATGCGTGGATTGTCCCGTATTACCCTCTACTAACCACAATTTTCATTGCCCATATAAACGCAGAGTACTGTAATTCAGTTTTATAGTGTTGAGTGTGAGTGGGACACTGGTGTGTGGTTTTCAAATGATTTTAGCTTTTACTGGAAATTAGCAGAACATTAGCATCCAAAACAGTAATCGTTTGGAAAGTTTTTATTTATATGCACAACTCACTACCATAATACACTTAAAATTTATATTTTAACACATTTCGGTTACTGCTGTTGATTGTAAACACACGATCTTCATTGCCATGCTTATTTCAGAAATTTCTTATTGAGCTGATGCTCATTTAATGCGTGTTTTCAAAAGTTAAATATACCATGTTCTGTAAATGCCACGAAAATATTTCTATACTGGATATGTAGACAGATTAAAGAATTTAAGTAAACTTTTGTGTAATTTATACATTTGTGTGTGTTTAATTATTTAAATTAATAGATTTATATTTTTTAAACGTTTTATTCTTGCATTCTTTTAGGGGTTTACAGTGTTGCGTGTGAGTGGAACACTGGTGTGTGGTTTTCAAATGATTTTAGCTTTTTGTGGAAATTAGCAGAAAATTAGCTTCCAAAGCAGTAATCGTTTGGAAAGTGTTGAATTTAATTTACTAAATGCTGATCACGACATTTCTTTTCTTTTTGTGATACTTTAAATTAATTTTGCGTCACGTGCATAACACCGAAATTAATTGACAAAGAAAATATTATAACACACTAAAAGATAAAGTTTAACCACTAGACTAATTGAGATAGAAATTTTTAAAAATTTAGTTCAAATTAGTATGTTTTATGGATATTAAATCAAATCTATATATAAAACTGTAATTTCCTCTCAAAATATGCTTCGCCATGACGATAAATAAGTCCCAAGGCCAAACTTTAAAATATGCTGGCGTACATTTACAAGAAAATTGTTTCTCCCAAGGTCAGTTTTACATAGCTTGCTCACGCGTAAGTTCACGGACGAGCCTGGTAATATCAGTTCAGCCCAATGAAGAAACAAAATATATTATTTATAAGAAAATCCTCTAAAAAGCAATTTCATTACTTTTTCATTGTAATTATCCTAAAATGTACCCTGTAGCGAAGCACGGGTATTCAGCTAGTATATATATATATATATATATATATATATATATATATATATATATATATATATATATATATATATATATATATATATATATATATATATATATATATATATATATATATATATATATATATATATATATATATATATATATATATATATATATATATGTATGTATATATATATATATATTTATATACTCGTATATATATATATATACTCGTATATATTCAAAATTACCATCCTTCTAGATATCTTTGAAAAAAAGAGTCATATGTCGGTATGACTAAACAATTTCTCATGAAAGCAATATTTATTACTTGCACCATAAAAATAATAAGACTTTCTATTCCCTGTGATACCCGTAAAAACCGTCTCGTCTATCAAAATTCCATATCTGTAAATTGATGTTCAGCATATTCTGAAACTTTCGTATTGATAAAAAGCAGTTTGCCTTTATGTGGAGGAAGATAAAAGAGGGTTCAAAAGGAAATAAGGACGTAAAACATCCAATGGAAATTTTGATAGCATTTAAAGAACATTAAATGAATATTGCAAACTCAGGTTGAGTATTTCTACTAGAAACCATTTTAAATTAATCGGGAATTAAGCGTCTCTATGCTAACGGGGTCACTTTCGATATAAATGCACGTAACTAGCAAAAAAAAAACTGAAAATATTGATTCATGGAACCAAGTAATCATCTGCACTTTCACAGCAAAATGCACGAATGTTTCTGGTAATTGATAAGCAGGTCTGTTTTATTAACATTTCAGATGTAGGTATGCAGACAAATTGGAGGTCGTGGTTTCTTTGTTGTTGAAATACAGTTTAAAATAGAACAACCTTCATTTCGAAAGACACGGTATCGGGGTAATTTTGCTAGGTGCATATGTAACAATAACTGTTGACACCTAAAATGTCAGTATAAGAAATGTACCTATGGTCATATCAGCATAACTACCGTCAGAAAAATCCTTATCAGAAAAACTGTGAGATGGTCGTTTCAGAATCAGTAGGATCTTCCTAGGAAAACAGTATAACTACTTCGATCGTCTGTCGGAAAATTTCATTCTGAATAACCAGTCAGCAAAAGTGCATTTTAATCCAAATTCTACGCTCTGATGTATTCTGACTTGTATACCGCTCTCATATAAGTCATTGAATGCTAAAGTGTTGCAAGTCATTTTTTTCACCTTTCGATATTACACACTAGTCGAAAGTTTGATGTTTGTCCAGTCTTGTGTTTGTTTTCATTTGAATAGATTCTAGCCAACATAGAATGAGGCTAGACTTAACCACTTCAACACATTAGAGAATAAACTTGATGCTTTCCAATTAGTAATGTGATTTCGAAATGTGAAAAAAATATGACTTACACCGTTTTTGCATCGAACGGCTCATGTGACACCCACTGGTAACTCACATCATATTTGGGTGCAAAATTCGAAAGCATTCGACATAGTAGCAAAGCTTTGGCTTTAAAAGAATCTCTATTCACCGTTTTATCTCCAAAAAGACGAATATCGGTTTTATAGATGCTAAATATGCCTCCCCTGTTAGATTATTATTTCCAGTGCTAATGGACTCAAGTCGATCTGTAATATGTTGGGGGCTTAACCAAATAGTCCGATTTGTACTCACTCGCTGAATTTAAAGAAACATTGACTACTGCATTTTATTTTTCAACATATTGGATCATCTGTAATATTTTATTCCATATCTAGACACTTTTTCTTATGCAGGCAACTACGCTTCAACAAACAAAGATTAAATAATAGACATTGTGGCTGCATTAGACTCTGCGCAGCTTAAGTTGATTATCTACATAGGACATACGATTCACATCCCACTAAATATTAATGAGACGTACATCCAATGTTTCACACAACCTTGAGAAACGAATGTGTTTGCATATATATATATATAGATATATTTATTTATTTGTTTATTTATTTATTTATATATATATATATATATATATATATATATATATATATATTTATTTATTTATTTATTTATTTATATACACTTTCAAATTTGCAATTAGTGCCAAATGAATTTTAATAAAACATTTTCAATTATTTCTTTCTAGCTATGCTGTGTGAAAAAATTGAAGAGCATTTCCCTACGCATTTGAAAATTTTATTTGCATTAGGTATATGGTTAAAATCAAATGTAAATTTTATTTTTTGATTTCTATGCAATAAATGAAATCGGTTTCATTGAAATTTTGCAGATACTTTATACAACAGTTTCTGAAAATTTCATAAATATTTTTTTTTACTGAGAAATAAATATAAGATACCCATAAAATCTGTCTTCCCTCGTTTACATTTAATTTGAAACATAACACTTTTTTTACTTCTCTGAAAAAGGCTAGTATTTCATTTCCTTAAGACCGCATTCTTCTGTATGATAAAAAATTTTACTGGAAAATGATATATAAAGATTAAAAATTTATTAAATTTTCTCTTTTATTAAAATTTTCTCTGATGAAGTTACATGCTTCCGCCTATTTATTTTTCTGCTGTCAACTATGACAAAAGTTTTAATATAAATCGAGGACAATAATTCGGATATAGGTATATAATAATTCGGATTTAGGTAGCCATGTGAAGGAAGATTTTATGACTTTAACTACTTTTCAAATTTATCATAAAAGACTACCAAAGCTATTTTTTATTAGAAATTGTCCTAGAATGTGTAATAAGAATTATCTTCTTTTCATCGTATTTTCATTTATAAAGAAACTTTTGGATAAAACCATCTGTTGATATTTTTCTATGTAGTAGGTAACGATTATAATATCCCGTGCCCTATTCTATCGCAACGTTGTATCCAGCAGTTACAATTCCGTGTTATATGTAGCCACACTACTCAACAAATGGCTTTCAAAATATTGAATTTAACCAGAGTCATTACGATACAGATGTCACAGTGATTCGATTTCGTCACAGAGAACTCCCATTCTACTTTGTATTTTTATAAGGATACAGTTAATAATGTTGCAAGAAATATGCAGTAATCCCTAATTTTTTAAAACTATAGTTCATGGCATTCTGTTCTCAGATTTAAGTTTAGTTTTAACGAGACGTTCTCGTTATTTTATTCGAGGTACCATTCAAAACTTTTGGATAGTACCAATAGGTGATGCAATCTGATTCTTTGGTCTCCAATTCCTGCGGCCAATGCATAATGAGATTCTGATGATATGTGTGCTTATTGAAGATGGTGAGGCTGGTTTTTATTTTTTTGCGTTAAGGATTTCGATTTAGTGACTTCTTTGAGAACTCGTCAACTAACTTCCAGGAAGTGAGGTTGAATAACACTTATTGACACAAAGTCTTGTAAATGATTGGAGGATTCCTAAAATTTGTAATATATTTTTCCAGTGGGTTGCTTAAACTGAATCTTGATAATGTTGCTAAATCAGTCTAAGTCTCATCCATTACTAAGTATGATTCATTTTTATATCAAAATTATTTACTTCGACCCATTCAACTGGCTTCTGAATAGCTGGAAATTAGTACAAAAAAAACCATGTATTTATTTCTTAGTATTCCTTTCCACGCACGTGTTTCTTTACCGTATTCTATGGCAGACAAAGTTGGTTGCTCGTGGTGGTTTAGACTCGTACGTGTACATATTTCATGTTTTAGATGGGGTGGCTGATATAGCTTTCTAGCTTTCTGTTTCTCTTCAAAATACTAAATTAGGAAAGTGGTTGATTTAAATTGCAACTTTGTAGTATTACTATGTAGCACCGATAGAGTAAGATTATGGTCAAGACGAAGTTGATTGACCAGTTCAGCCCTCAGCTTTAAAGATAATGCAGAGAAACAACGTCGGCTAGGACTTTAAGCACTAAAGTTGAGGTAGGTCTTTCAACTTGGGATGCTTTTGTAGGAAGAACCTTTGGGGTTTCCAATTTGTCAATATCTCTCTTTAAATGAAATATCCAAAATTTTCCTGCATAGCTCACAGTTCTCATTGTTCTGAAAGTTATATTTTAGGGGATAACTTTTATCCCCTCAATTTTTATCCTTCTTTTTAATGCAATTTTCCTTAGATTATGGTAGATCGTCGTGCATTTTGGATTCAGGTGATTATAATTAATTGATTCAGGTCTTATTAATATGTTAACGACATGCCTTTACTACTCCTCGGTAATTTATTGTCTTATTGTTCGTCGATAAAAAGGAAAAGTTAGCTGTCGTTTTTTGGGCCTGTCTTTTATTACTAAAAACTACATTCATAGATATTGGTAAAAGTTCAGGCTGCATACTTTTGGACATATTTCAAAGATGCTAACTACTTTATAACTCTTATTTTATAAAACCTTTCTTTGTTCTCCTTGCGGGAAAAACAAAAATTCATCAGAATGAGCCGTGGTAGTGAAGCCTGGTACTAGGTTTTCTTCCAGGTGTGTTTCTGCAATAAAAAGCTACAGAATTAATCCCAGGCATGATATTCTGGGGCAAATTGTTTATACAAAGTGTGATATGGGATGTGCGAATTATGCTCGCACCCGGTGTGAGATCTGCAAGAACGCACTAAGTCAACTTCAGCAGTCACCTTATTCTACTCTGAACGCTCCCTGGTCACAGGTGATTTGGCAACGGCTGGGTGAAAGGCGAGCGAGTAGGAGAGCCTCGCGCGAGAATGCGAGGCTCTGCGCATCGCACTTTGACCCGTCGAGGTCAGAGGCGAAAAACTTCACTTCTACCCACGACGTCCAGTAGGTTGGTGAACCGCCTTCAGCTCCGGGTTTAGGCACTGCATGTCAAGCTGCAAGTCGACAAGATTTCTTCTAGTCCATTCGTATTCCGTCTCTCTCTCCTCTAACTAAATTAATATTTCTCCTGGTTTAACTTCTTATTTTAATTCCCCATGTTTAACGTTGTTCCTTTAGCTTTTTTAACTTCTTTGAATCGACCACGTGTCCTTTCCATGGCCCTAACTAATGCATAATAAATTCTCCTTTTTTAACCATCTCATTCACTTGTAGTGTCATTTATTGTGGGAATGAAGTCCCAGGTTTCTCGCCTTTTTTCCTTCTAGCTAGATGACGACCTGCCTAGGGTTATTGTTGGTATCAGGGTTAGTATAATTCAACGTTTTCTTGTACGATCATTTTTGTTATATCTTTATTCTCCGGCCTATATACCGACCCTATACCATACAAAGTATTCATCTTATATAACCTTTTCCCCATTTTATTAATGGGCGATTGGGAGGGAGGAAATGGGCAGTGATCTAGTTACGATTGGGCAGTTATACTTTATCAGATATTCTTAAATATTTGATTAAAACAGTTAAAAGTACGTTCAATATCCAACGAGATATCCCAAGTGTAAAAAGGTCTTCTCTCTTGTGTTTCCTTATAATGCTGAGTAGTGGTTTCCCCGATGTTTTACACAATTTCTTTTCCTGAAACCAAACTGGAAGTTGCGCTGTAGTATGGTTAGCACAAGATGTGGGGTTATTTATCTGTAGCAATATTTCTAGCAGCAGTAACACAGTTGGTAGTCGGCAGATAGTCCTACAATAATCTGGATCTTTTACAGTTTTCCCGGCTTTTTGACAGTAGACCATTTTAGAGGTCTTGGAATGTAGAATTTAATTCCGCGTATATATTTCTGTAAGATATCAGAATAAATTAGTTGGTTTGAAGTATATTTCAAAATATTACAATGACCTGGATCATTTGTATGATGTTCATTATGTCTGAATTTTTGACATTGCCACTGGGGAGTGGGAGGCCAAACATTTATATTTCATTATTATTCAAGAGAGGTAATTCATATTAAGTTTGGAAAACTTTCTATAGATTTTTTAAAGAGGTGTCTCGCGGTTCTGTCAGCAGTTTGTTTTCTAGATGTAAAGACATTATATTCAAGAATATTATACACAGAATTACCCTATTTAATTCTATTATTCCAAGAATGGTGTAGAATAATGTTTCAAATTCTTTTGAGCTAAATAAACAATGACTGAGTTCTAACGAGTTTATTCTTCAATTTTCTTTTACAAATATCTTCATTCTTTAAAAAGTAGTATTTTCTTTTTCATATTTTAAATAAAATATTATTTTAGAGAAACGCAGTTGTATTTCCTTTATTTATAAAAAATAACTCCTGAAAATAACCGTATAATGTTAGAAAATTAATAAAATTAGAATTTTTTACTTTAAGTGCCGCATTTCTTCTGTTTCTCGGGTTTGAAAATTAATTTTCCGAATTACGTGAAATTATCTAAATTAAAAAAATACTGCATATTAATATATATTATGATGAAAATAGTTCAAGTTGAGAGAAAAAATGTTTTATCAGAATTTTGATCATTAAGATAGCAAAATCATTTATTTCAACTGACATGTAATATTTTAAATAAATACATTTTTTGATTTTCCTAAGAAAACATATTTTCAACATTAAACATATTACTGCTGTTTTAATTATTTGTTATTTATTTTCTTAGTTTCGTGTAAACATCGTGTTCAAATTTGGAGGATCATCAATAAAACATCAGATTGGATGTTTAGCATCTCCTCCACTGAACTTTCCTTGTGAACTTAATCATTTTACTAAAATATATCGAAGTATAATTTATAAATATGTGCTGTTTATCTTACTTTTTTCCAACAAAAACAACGCCAAAGACTTCATTAAAGTTCCATTAGCTTGCATTTTCTCATATGGTAAACGCTATTAAACATAATTTAGAATGACGCTGCCTCTTAAATGTAGTTTCTCCACTTCGTTTAGTCGGTTAACTTAGGCTAATTTCCAAGTAAATGAAAATGTCTTCATAAGTGTTCTTTAAATGACTTTAGTCGTTTACAATTTTATAAAAAATGTGCTCATTATCCATTATTCTGTTTGGATCAATATTTTATTTACTATTACGGAAGTCATGAAAAATTTGTAAGTGATAATTTATCAGTTCTGATAACTTATCATTCAAATATTTCTTTGTAAATAAAATGGAAAACAAAATAAGCAATTTCAAAAATGATGATAAATATATAACCTCCTTTTTAAGAATACAAAATATATTTTAACAATTTTTGCATCAAGAAGGAGGGTAAGTAGAAGCATTGATGTTATAAACATATGTGTGTTATAGGCGTCTCTACGTCTTATTTCGCAAAAAAATCCAACACATATATGTACACCAGTTTTAATTTTCAATTTAAATCATTTTCAATAAAAAACAAGGAAAACCTGCTGGAAAAAGGTTCACTCCACAATCCCTCAGTCTTATCTTATGACAACACTAAAATAATTTTGTCTAGTAAGATAGTCTGTAATGTCAAAATATTGTAATGCTGATTTTATCTTATTAAGTGGTCCCAAGGCACAAAACTATTGTGAAAAAACTAAGTATATAGTCTTGACATATCCAGCGAGCTAGGAACTTGGTTTTGTCCTTTTTATAGACTCGTCGGCCAAACATAGCCAGTATGTACGCTGGAGGGAAAATAATTTCAAACATGGAACTTCTATAAATTGTTACTGTTGACTGACGAAGTGTTGTCATCCAAGCCACAACGTAAAGAACCATCACCCATACCGGACTGTGGTAGAAAATTTGCTTTAAGAGGGTAAAATACATAGAAAACTTTCTAGAGGCCCATTGAGACCACCCATTGAACTTTGAAATCTGTTTACTATTTTAAATAAATTTAATATTTAATATCGCTCAAGAAAATTTCAAATTCTTGTATCATTCCCACCTACCTACTTAAATTATTACAACCCCTCCCCACCTACATATTTTCTCGAAAAAAGCCTTTTAAGACACAAAAAAACACTTTAATACATTTTTCATAATTTTAATTCCAACAAAATATTCAATTAACAAAAATGAAGTTTTAAGAAATGAAGAACATTAAGCAACCTTCATTGCTTACCCAATGGCATGTAAAGCTAGCTAGGACAGAACAGAATAGACCTCAAGAAAAATAATGCATCTGCTGTATGGATTCAGAATTAATTGACAATAAATATAGAAAAACTGTTCCCTAAACAAACTGCTTTTTCAGTTGGGGAAACTGCAATAGTAATGCCAAAAGTGACAACAAAGATTGATGACAGTTGTTTATCATTTTTGTCGTGTCCGTAATAAGTAACCACGAATTTACTTTACCACCAATTGAAGGCAGTAGAATTCTAACAACTCAGACTTTCATCCTTTGAATGGATCGATAAAATGATGATCAAGCATACTTGGGAACTAACTCTGAATGTCTCGCGGCAGGCTGACCACCTGCCCGAGACATATGATGTATGGCACCTGAAGCCCACGGTCAAGAAAGCGGATATGGGCACCACCGGCCTTGGTTCACAATGGGCTGTTGTGTCATTGGTTAGTTAGTTAGTTAGAATTCCAACAAACTGGGTTTGCGTTTTGAAAGAGACATTTCCCATACATCACTGTGTTACAGTTTCATAGTAAATAAATGATGACAAATTTTTCTCTGAAATTCGCTAAAACGTTATTGATGTTGATCCCATAGTGATCCCACCAGAAAGCGTCGGTCACGAACACCTGTGGGTCTCGAAACACCTAGCGATCGCGACCCACAGGTTGGGAACACCCGGCTTATAGTGCCTTATGTCCAAAGTAGTTGAAATTTATGAAATTTAAATTATACATTCAGGCTTTAATATTCATAAATACATGTATTTCATACTCACGAATTTATAAATTTTATACTCTTATTTATACGGAAAATTCTTCAAATGTAAAACAAATTGTGATTTTTTTTAAACTAAAGGCAGTTTTCCGCTGAAATTTAAATGATGCCTTTTTAAATGATGTAACAAAAACAGTTGCAAGTATTCTGCCTGTGTTATCGATCGCATTTATTTTAGCTCTTTCGACCCATTATATATCAGTGAAAGTTTTTTCGTTTATGGTTCAAGACAGAACACAAAAAGTAAATGGAAAAGTTTAGTTCTTTCCAACGATCATTACTAAAGTAAATACTTGATACAAGACGTGATGGACACGTAAACATTTCGTGACTTTCATATCTTTAGTGATATTAATATAAAGGAAAGTAGTCTCTCCCTTATATATGGGAAACTTTATTGTTAGTAGGTATTTACAGGCATAAATATCGATTTTTGTATGAAAGTTGGTTTTATAAAAATGACTTTATCTACACATTTTTGCTGGAAAAATTAAAGATTGCATTGGATTATGAGTTTGATCTTTCTTCCATTACCTTCTACTGATAAGTGCTGATAATTGAGTAAATACCATACAATATATTACTCAGTTGAATTATCATTTCAAAATGTATAATGGGAGAAAATTTTAACTTTCCAAAATATTTCGCATATTTTCATAGGCTTGTATTCCCTGTTGAGGAAGACATAAATGAAATTATTTACACAATGAATGCTTGATGTAAATAAAAAGTATATGTGCACATTATATGTCAGTATCGAATATTAGAAACTTTCTTTGAAATTTAATGCTTCATTTAAAGAATTCATTATATTGTATAGATATGATATCGTACATGTAATGATATTATAATGAAATATAAGATTTGTCTTTCCTTACTCTTAATTATTTTAAAAGTTGAAGTGCAAAATTTATTTTCATGTGTAAACAACAAATAATCAAAGTAAAATTATTTATAAAATGAACCCTATGCAGCTGGTTTATCAATTTTTAATTCCGAATTCCCAATTATAAAATGCGTTATATTATCTTTATTAAATTTTACATCACCGTTTTATGCAAATAAAATATGCATAAAAAATACAGTAATGTTTGTCTTTCGTATATTAAAGGAAAAGCATCATAACCTGTTCGTAATAAACCGTACAGAAAACTAATTGAATTTCTAAACAAACAGTGGATGATCATCTATGTTCATTAACTTTTCAAAAGTAAATATGAATTTATGTATCTGGATAAAGTCATTAACACTTTACAAGAATATTGCATAAGTTATAAAGTTACCATCACAAGCTGAACTCAAACGAGATTGTGATAAATAATGTAATGATAATAAATTTTACTTTACCAACATCATTAAGCTAATATTTAAATTCCGTTACTTTTTATTTTTAATTAATGAATAGTATTGGGTTTTGAGGAAGCAGTATAGTGGATGAATATGTGAAATAATTATTATAAGTAAAGAAAATTACAGAATTGTATAATCTGAAATCATTAATTTATCAGTGTGCTTTTTAATTTCTACACTCTTCATAAACATTTTTACCCAAAAAAACATTTAAATTTCACATATTCCTGAAATAACTCATAATTTGTAAATTTAGTAGAACATTGCATTTATTTTCAAGAAAGCTACAGAAGTATTACTTACAAAACACTTTTATAAATATTGTCATATATATTTGTAACATGCAATGGGAACATAGGAGATAATTCAAAAGTATAACCCTTTCACTCTCAAATTTGTATGTGGATTAAGAAAACAGAAAACAATCCAAATTTAAATACTTGCGATAAAAACAAATGACTGAAATAAATTAAACAATTACACTTACTTACGGCAACTTTTTTTACTAAATAGGGAGAACTCCCCTAACCACATACGGCGGCCCGCCCTTTGTCCGAAAATCTCTACACTTTCTGTCTATTCATTTTTTGTTCATATGAAACATCTTAGGAAATGATAGCGTGAAAACTAAATGTTATACAGAAGCGAAAAATATTTGAAATCCTGAATTCATTGACGCTTATGCTAGATTGAAAACAGTAGAAGAGCTCTATATTTCTAATACTTTGAGACAGCTAGGGTAAGAGAAATTTTTACATTAACTTCGTAATTAAATGAATAAAAAGTCAGAAATATATTACTCCCTTAAAATTATAAATAAATGAAAACATAACTATTACTCATATTACACCACATTACCATATATCTTAGTGTTCGGGTTAATGTAATATTTTGTATTCAAATAAACAATTCTGTTGGTGAAGTAGTTGGCAGAAATATTTCTAAAAATCACCAAACTCGGAATAATTTTCCTGTTTTAACTCACATTTGCGTAGAAGGCTAAAAGACATTGTGTCTCGAATTTAACTATCAAAACTTTCCTTCTTGTTTTGTAAACGTACTTCTCTGGAGTCCTTTTTATTCTGTCTAGTTATCAAAGTTGTTTACGCTCCAATTTTATTAAGAGGAGTTATGAACGTATTCTTCAAAATCCCTCAAAACTATAGAAAGAAGCACATTTAATTAACCCTGCAGATTTATTTTTTAAACAAAAAGAAAAGCTCATAAGAAAAAAGTACGAACATAAAATTTGTCGAGAAGGGCGCAATTAAGGGTATTTTATCAATTCATATCACCCAAAACAAATATGCACTCAAATATAGTGATGATGTAAGATAATACACAATATGCAAAGATTTTTATGAATATTATAAAATTATTTGTTGAAAGATATTTGTAGCTACATATAGTGAGAACAAACCAGAAAATACAAAATTAGATTGCGTGGAAAGATAGATAAAAAAACATGTGGATTGAAAGTTCTCGAAAAACAGTTTACACAACATTATAAGTTATACTATGATACTTAAACATCAATTCTGCGTAATTATCATTTCTTTTTATTATTTATCTTTAAAAATAATGCTTCGAAAGCTTATAAAAGCACAACTGTTAAAAAATACGAAAATATAAACAGAAATATAAAAAATTAATCATTAGATAAACCTTTCGATTAATAGCTATGTAGTTGCCATATATATCATTATTTCTCGTATAAGTAAGGTCATTAAGTCTGAAACCAATTTATAGGAATGTAATATTTGTTGCTCTGGCTTTAAACAATTTTATAACTCAAAAAACCTCATTATTTTCATTGCCTCACAAAATTAATTTTATCACTAAAACCCTATATATATATATTCTTACTTCAATTGAGATCTTAGATGTCCGCAATCTAAATGCTGATATACATTATTACATTTATTACAAATTAAAAATATACCATTTTATTTCGCTTAATCATTGTAAAATCGTTTAATCTGAGGTAATACTAGTAAATTGTTGGATGTGTGTTTTAGCTCTCTAGAGATAAAATTTTAAAAGTAGAATCACTGAATAATACTTCTAATTTACATAATTTCCCGCAGAAGCTGAAATTCGAACAACATTTACATGCAAAGTATTCTGTGTTGAAAAATAAAATCTGAGCAATAAAATAGTTTTTTGGATAAAAATTGGTTCAACTGCTTCAAACTGAATGGTTTTGTATTCAGTTATTTTTTACCATTTTTATAGAATTAAATAGTTCTTCTGCTTAGGGAGAAATTCATTAATTCCTTTTCCCAAAATCACGTTGCCCAAAACATTTTTTTTGTCCTAAAAATGCATCTGAATAGCATAATCACGATTTTTATTTCAGTTTTCAAATTCCTATTGAATTCTAAACACCTGAATTTTCAGAATTTATTAAATGTGAATTTCGAAAACTTTCGTATCATAGTAAGTTTCTATCGTTCTGTTTCGAATTCGGTATCGAATATACACTCATGGACAAAAAAATTAGCGCACCAAGAAGGGGTAGTCAAAATAAAACGAAATTTTACATACGTAATGACTACTTTGATATAAGTAAATGATAAGAAAATCAAAGAAAAAGGATAATTTATTTCAGAGAAAAAGGCAAAAGAACGGAGGAGTTAATACTCCGTTGGACCCCCACTAGCGCGAATGCACGATGCGATACGATCGGGCATTGAGTCATACAAGTTCTGTATGATGTCTTGAGACATTTCGTTCCATATTTGCTGTAACCTTGCCTCTAGTTCGCTCAAACTCGTGGGATGCCCAACTCGTCGTCCCAAATGATCCCAGATATGCTCGATTGGACACATATCTGGGGATCGGGCAGGCCAAGGAAGGGTAGTAACAGTGCGGAGACAGTCTTGTGACACCCTTGCCGTATGAGGCCGAGCATTGTCTTGTTGAAAAATGGCTCCTGGGAGCCGTTGCATGAGTGGCAACACATGTGGTTGCAGGATTTCATGAACATACCGCTGGGCTGTCATGGTGCCACGGAACAATACTAGGGGTGACCGTGTATTGTAGGCAATGGCACCCCATACCATCACACCAGCTGTGGGAGCGATGTGCCGCTGTACAGCAAAGGCAGGATTGAAGCGTTCACCACGGGCTCTCCACACACGAACACGATTGTCATCACTGCCGAGATTGAATCTGGATTCGTCGCTAAAGACGACCTGGTTCCATTCCGCTGCAGTGCAGTTTTCTTGTGCGCGGCAAAACTCCAAACGGAGGCGTCGATGGGTGGGCGTCAAGGGCAGCACACGTAATGGGCGCCGCGATACCAACTGTCCTTCAGCAAGGCGCTTTCGTATGGTTCGAGAAGACACAGAGGCCCCTAGTAAAGGTGCTACCTGTGCCTGGATGGCGGCCGATGAAGCAGTTGGCTGTACGCGTGCATTTCTTACGATGTGGCGGTCTTCAAGACGACTGGTCTGTCGAGGGCATCCTGAGCCTGGTCTTCGTGTACATGACATCTCTCGGGTCCACTGGTCCGAACACCTTCTCACAACACAATCAGAGCGGCCTAATTGACGAGCTACTCGCCTAGCTGACCACCCAGCTTCCATCATCCCGACGATTCTCCCCCTCTCAAACATCGACAACTGCTTATATTGTCTTCGAACACGGCGTAATGGCATGTCTATCTCAGCTCTTCCTTTGTAAATGATTCAGCACACTCAAACAAGCTTTGGTTACCTGTTTTATACTCCACAGAGTACGATGTTCAACGCCCTCTACCGGCTATACGTAATGCGCAATCACGCTGCATTTCTAATCATTTGCATATCTCCCCGACATGTACCTTCATTGCAAGTTTCGTTACGATCCCGCAATTATTTCATGGTGCGCTAATTTTTTTGTCCATGAGTGTATATATATATATATATATATATATATATATATATATATATATATATACACAGTTCGTTCTTTGTTTAACGACGCTCTACCTAACGACGATCTCTATTTAAAGACGATATTTCCCGGTCCCGGTCCCTCCGACGTAAAAATATTCTATTTTAAGACGACGTTAGATCTATTTAAGGACGATTTTTTCTTACATGATAAACTTTTTCTTCAACATTTTATCTACAGGAGGGTTACTTTCTGTGGGGGAGTTTGGTTTCAATAACAGACCCGGAATTTCTTTTATGTTTGTTGGAATCATAGACTTGTTGCAGTAGAAAAAAATGGTGGAGAGGGGGGGGGGATTACTGTTTCTCGGAAGATCGAACATTCTTCCCTGTTGGATCGAATTTCTTAGTGTGGGTGTGGAATCACAATATTGTACCTACCATGTTGTCATGTGATTTACGAACTGTCCAAAAGCACCCCTCTCTCACTCCTTCTGGGAAGCACGTGTTCATGTTTAGAGAATTCATGGTTGTGTGTAGGAGCTCATTCCAGTACGAATACGAGGTCAGCAGAGCAAAATGGCTTCAAAGCGAAAGCATCTTACGCTACACGAATAAGTGAAAATTATTGAAAACTGGGAAGAAAGTGTTGGAATAACAAAAGTCCAATTCGCAAGACAATTTCAGCTACCCGAGTCTACTCTCAAAGGCATTTTA
This sequence comes from Dolomedes plantarius, assembly GCA_907164885.2. Taxonomy (NCBI): domain Eukaryota; kingdom Metazoa; phylum Arthropoda; class Arachnida; order Araneae; family Dolomedidae; genus Dolomedes; species Dolomedes plantarius. The sequence continues at coordinate 13,855,532 of OU015500.1, read as the reverse complement.
GCAAGCAAAGAGAAAATTCTTGAAGCAGCACAAAAATTTGGTTTGGGATCGAAATCCAAACGGCAGAAAATTCAATGTGGCCGATTAGAAGAGTTTGAGAAGGCAGTCCTGCAATGGTTTCATCAAGCAAGAGCATCTAACATTCCAATTTCCTGAGCGATATTTAAAGAAAATGCTATTATTCTGGCAGAAAGGTTTGGAATGCAAAATTTTCAGGCTTCGGCTGGTTGGCTAACAAAGTTCAAAGTAAGATACGGGCTTGTATTTAAAAGCATATCTGCGTAAGTGGCTCCGTAGATGAAAAAATAGTGGATGAATGGAAAATAGTGCTGAAGGGGATATTAGATGGATATGATGAGAAGAACATATTCAATGCAGATGAGACGGGCCTATTCTACAATATGGTGCCTAATAAAACCTTAACGTATATGGGCGAAAAGTGTTTTGGTGGAAAACACAATAAGGAACGATTGACTGTTTTACTGTGAACTAATTCGGATGTATCTAAGAAATTTCCACCACTAGTTATAGGCAAATCAAAGCAACCAAGGTGTTTAAAGAATATCACCAGGAAACCTTGTGAGTACCGCAATAACAATAATGCATGGATAACATCACAAATTTTTATTGACTGGATTAGAAAATTTGATGCAAAAATGCATCGAGAAAAGAGAAAAGTTTTACTTTTAATCGACCGATGCACTGCACATACACCAAATATCCCTGGACTTACAAATTTGACTATCCATTTCTTACCAGCTAATTGCACTAGCAAGTTGCCGCCATTAGACCGGGGTATCAATCGCAGTGTGAAAGCATACTACAGAAAGTCTTTAATTAGGAAATTAATAAGCAATTCGGCTGACAGTATAAAAATTAGAAAATTTACAATCTTGGATGCAATGCACATGATAACATCAGCATGGAAAGAAGTTTCTTCATCCACAATAAAAAACTGCTTTCGCGTTGCTGGAATTCATAAACAACTTGTATTGGAACTGCAAAGTACGGATGTAGAAATCAACGAAGATGACATTACCCCTGAAGAATGGAGAAGTCCTGTTGAAGATGAGGATGTTTCAGTTCAAGATTTCTACAATTGTGATAAATATGTTTTAACAACATATTTCAGAAATGTAGAACAAATTTATGAAGATATTGTAAACGAAAACACAGTATCAGTCGAAGAAGGTGAAGTTGAAGACACGGAAAACGAGACACTGCCACCGTCTTACACAGATGCAATTTCTGCTCTAGATGTTCTCCGACGTTATATTACATCGAAAATGGAAGGTGACTCATTTAACATTTTAGAAAATCTGGAAAAGAGAATAACGAAAACAAGGCGAATGAAGCAATCAACACTTTTTGAATTTTTTAGAACGTAATTTATTGTTTTGTTTGTACTCTTTTTTTCAATGTAATTTAAAATAACTTTTTGTGAATAAAATAATGATGATAATAAAAATAACATTTTTAAACACGCCAATATATTAAGAAATATATTGACAGTCCTAAGCCTGTAAAGTGTGAAGGGAAATGTTATTTTTTCACAAATTCTGTTTAAGGACGATTTTTCACGGTCCCTTGAAAGTCGTTAAACAGAGAACCAACTGTATATATAAACATATGACATAAATAAAAACATATATTCTGCGTGTAAGTTAAGTTTTTAAAAGTACTGGACTATCCTAAACGTACGAAATTGGATATAATAAAATATCTCACCTTTATTCTTCATGTATCGTTTTACCAGGAGAATAAATATGACAGCTAAACAATAGTTCTTTGTAACTAAGGAAAAGTTTCGTAGTGATAATGAATTTACTAAATTCGTTCTTTGTCTAGACTGAGATTGCTTTCAAAAGGCTATGATACTGCATCACATTTCGTATTATTATTATATTACGAACAAGTCTTTAGGTGACGCAGTTTAGAGAGACTAAAATGCCGGGTATCGTGTTAAAGAGAGATTCTAACCTTAATGAAAGGAAGGGAAGCAATTTTATTATCTAATAAAAATTTACTAGGCAAACATACGGGTATACGGAGTCAATGCAGCTAAAGATGTACTGAGATGATGATATCTTTTAACGAGAGCTAAAAGAACTGAAGAGGAAGAAGGATGTGTATTATTTACAGTGTTTGAAAAGATTTTATTTTTTCCTTCGTGATCTTTTATGTAGTATGAAATAAATGCAGAAGTCTTGAAGATCCGTAACTAAGATAGACAAGAGAATAACAGTAATTATTGTTTCGCTGTTATCAGATTTTTAAATATTGATACAGTTAAATATTTAAAGGCCAACTTAAATTTAAGTGAATTGTAAAATACAAATAATAGCATATAATAATATTTTATTTTTTATCAAAATCAGTTAAATATGAAAATTAAGACTTACAATCGTTTTATTCTTATTTATTCAGTTGCACTTTAATAGGCAAAATTAATGTTTTAAATTTTGCTATCTTCCCCCGCATTAATAAAATGGTTAATTCATATGAATGTTAACTGCAAAAAAGTAGGAGTGGGTGCATTTACGTGTTTGTATATATCAAGTAGTGGCAATAAAAATTATAACGAAAATCCTTATATTATTGTAAATGTCAACGGCACATTTTGAAAATAATGTACATATTAGAATTTAACTTTTTCAATGTATATTCAAGTGATAATTTAAGAGTGTTGAATAAAAAATAGTTAACGATCCATCCATAAAAAGCCTGTACTTCCAGATAATTAAAATCCCCAATTTTCAAACATATGTAGAGACCCATAGTGTGATTTGTACTGCATGAACATCCTATTGTATAATTTAAAGATGTGATAAGTCCCATTTACTTTGAGATTTAATGATATGTTTTCATAATGCCCAAGAATAATTTTGAAGAATTAAAAAGTTTTTCATGTTTTTTTCTTGTTTCATCTTTCCTACATACGTGATGAACTTCTTTAGGGTCTTAATGAATTTAAATATATTATTAGTAGTATCAGATTTAGTATTAGTTTATCAGATCCGTTCCTGAAAATATGTAGGGAATTGACCATAAATTTAGTATAATGTACCATAAGTATCAATAAAGACCGATTTTATCATTTTTTGTGGGAGTAACACTTTTGTATTTTTTAACACAAAATTATATTTTCGATACAGAAAAATTAGATTCTTAGTTGAACAGTCATGCATCGCCGACTTCGAAAATACCATTCTAAATTTATCTAAAATATCATAATAATAATGTAAAAAAAATAATAATAATATTTATGATAATGCTTGCGATGAAATTTAAAAATATATATTCAATACATTTATGCATTATAGTTATTATTGTTAATTTAATTATTGCTGGGTTCCTCAAATGTTACTGAACATTACTTAATAATACCTTCGGATAATTTGCCTGAGGCAGCCGAGTGTTTAACACTTTGAAAATCGGGCTTCGATCTGAGGGAACTCAGATAGAATCCTGAATTAGTGAATGTCTTCGTGTGTACGGAGAGCAGGAACACATTTACGATATCCGTGCACCTTTAAAATGGAATTTTCGGCCAAAATATCGATTTTATTTTTATTTATTTATTTATTTTTATTTTATATACAGGGTGATTTTTATCAAACTGACACTACTCAGATCCACCTGTAGCGCGATCTATCTGCCCGAATTCCACCAAAATTGATAGAGGGATCAAGGACGACATATTAAAAACTTTTCAAGAAAAAAAATTGTTTCAAAAGTCACCGATAGGGGAACATATGGCGCTGTTGTTGTCATCGCACACGAGAATTTGCATAAAACGCAAGTAAACCATCAAAATGCAAATTAATGACTTCGTAGTCGACAGCAGCGCCAGTATTTTGGGCTATATAAATCGGTGCGTAATTTGTTGCGCCATCACTTTACAGAAGAAAGTGTCATCAGTCGCTTTTTTTTCCATTTGCAATTCCACTTCGCTCCCCGAACTCATGTGACTTCCTTCTGTGGGTCCAAGGTATAACTTGGTTGAGTCTCTAACTTGGCGGCCCTAAAGGACAACATATCCCGGCATGTGATGAACATTTCTGGTGACAAGTTACGCTCGGCCGTTGAGAACGTAGTGTTCAGGATGCAATGTGGAGTCCAACATTACGGTGGTCACATAGAAGGGGGCGATAAGTGAATTTGCTGCATAAAGCGGTATTGCACACATTTTTTTTTTTTTGTTATTCATTTGCCTTCTTATTGCAACTTTTTCGGTATTCACCCCTTATATTTACATCCCGAATTTATGACGCTGCTGTCGACTACGTAGTCGTGAATTTGCATTTTGATGTTTTACTTGAGTTTTGTGTAAATTCTCGGGTGCGCCGACAACAACAACAGAGCCATATCTTCTCCTATCGGCTACTTTTGGAACTTTTATTTTTCGCGAAAACTCTTTCCCATGTCGTCCTTAGTTCCTCTATGAATTTTGGAGGGAATCCGATTGATAGATCATGCTACAGATGGCTCTGAGTAGTGTCAGTTTAACAAAAATTCCCCTGTATATATATATATATATATATATATATATATATATATATATATATATATATATATATATAAATAAATATATGTATATATATATATATATATATATATATATATATATAAATATATATATATATATATAAATATATATACAGTTGGTTCTCTGTTTAACGACGCTCTACTTAACGACGATCTCTATTTAAAGACGATAATTCCCGGTCCCGGTCCCTCCGACGTAAAAAAATTCTATTTTAAGACGATTTTGTTTCTATTTAACGACGATATTTTCTTACATGATAAACTTTTTCTTCAACATTTTATCTACAGGAGGGTTACTTTTTGTGGGGAGTTTGGTTTCAGTAACAGACCCGGAATTTCCTTTATGATAGACTTGTTGCAGTGGAAAAAAACGGGGGAAGGGGGGAGGGATTACTGTTTCTCGGAAGATCGAACATTCTTCCCTGGTGGATCGAATTTCTTAGTGCGGGTGTGGAATCACTCTATTGTACCTACCATGTTGTCATGTGATTTACGAACTGTCCAAAAGCACCCATCTCTCACTCCTTCTGGGAAGCACGTGTTCATGTTTAGAGAATTCATGGTTGTGTGTAGGAGCTCATTCCAGTACGAATACGAGGTGAGCAGAGCAAAATGGCATCAAAGCGAAAGCATCTTACGCTACACGAAAAAGTGAAAATTATTGAAAACTGGGAAGAAAGTGTTGGAATAACAAAAGTCCAATTCGCAAGACAATTTCAGCTACCCGAGTCTACTCTCAAAGGCATTTTAGCAAGCAAAGAGAAAATTCTTGAAGCAGCACAAAAATTTGGTTTGGGATCCAAATCTAAACGGCAGAAAATTCAATAGGGCCGATCAGAAGAGTTTGAGAAGGCAGTCCTGCAATGGTTTCATCAAGCAAGAGCATCTAACATTCCAAAATTTCGGAGTGATATTTAAAGAAAATGCTATTATTCTGGCAGAAAAGTTTGGAATGCAAAATTTTCAGGCTTCGGCTGGTTGGCTAACAAAGAAAGATACGGGCTTGTATTTAAAAGCATATCTGGCGAAAGTGGCTCCGTAGATGAAAAAATAGTGGATGAATGGAAAATAGTGCTGAAGGGGATATTAGATGGATATGATGAGAAGAACATATTCAATGCAGATGAGACGGGCCTATTCTACAATATGGTGCCTAATAAAACCTTAACGTATATGGCCAAAAAGTGTTTTGGTGGAAAACACAGTAAGGAACTATTGACTGTTTTACTGTGCACTAATTCGGATGGATCTGAGAAATTTCCACCAGGAGTTATAGGAAAATCAAAGCAACCAAGGTATTTTAAGAATATCACCAGGAAACCTTGTGAGTACCGCAATAACAATAAAGCGTGGATGACATCACACATTTTTATTGACTGGATTAGAAAATTTGATGCAAAAATGCATCGAGAAAGGAGAAAAGTTTTACTTTTAATCGACCGATGCACTGCACATACTCCAAATATTCCTGGACTTACACATTTGACTATCCATTTCTTACGAACTAATTGCACTAGCAAGTTGCAGCCATTAGACCTGGGTATCGTTCGCAGTGTGAAAGCATACTACAGAAAGTCTTTAATTAGGAAATTAATAAACAATTCGGCTGACAGTATAAAAATTAGAAAATTTACAATCTTGGATGCAATGCACATGATAACATCAGCATGGAAAGAAGTTTCTTCATCCACAATAAAAAACTGCTTTCGCGTTGCTGGAATTCATAAACAACTTGTATTGGAACTGCAAAGTACGGATGTAGAAATCAACGAAGATGACATTACCCCTGAAGAATGGAGAAGTCCTGTTGAAGATGAGGATGTTTCAGTTCAAGATTTCTACAATTGTGATAAATGTGTTTTAACAACATATTTCAGAAATGTAGAACAAATTTATGAAGATATTGTAAACGAAAACACAGTGTCAGACGAAGAAGGTGAAGTTGAAGACACGGAAAACGAGACACTGCCACCGTCTTACACAGATGCAATTTCTGCTCTAGATGTTCTCCGACGCTATATTACATCGAAAATGGAAGGTGACTCATTTAACATTTCAGAAAATCTGGAAAAGAGAATATCGAAAACAAGGCGAATAAAGCTATCAACACTTTTTGAATTTTTTAAAACGTAATTTATTGTATTGCTTGTACTCTTTTTTTTCAATGTAATTTAAAATAACTTTATGTGAATAAAATATTGACGATAATAAAAATAACATTTTTAAACACTCCAATATATTAAGAAATATATTGACAGTCCTAAGCCTGTAAAGTGTGAAGGGAAATGTTATTTTTTCACAAATTCTGTTTAAGGACGATCTCTACTTAAGGACGATTTTTCACGGTCCCTTGAAAGTCGTTAAACAGAGAACGAACTGTATATATATATATATATATATATATATATATATATATATGTGCAAAAAAATTAAAGTTTAATCTTTAATCGTTCTAATTATGTTTGAATTTACTAATCTAGTGGATTTTAATACAAAAATAATTATTTTTGATGTAAGAAATATGTTATGAAGTTATTTTTAGAGTTTACTCAAAATTAATTCTTTCACCGTTCCTCTTCACGCAAAACTTTCTATAACAAAATGCTATGCTTAAAATCCCTTAAAAGCTTGCATACTTTATCTGAAAATATTTATAAAGGGAATAGAGTATGTTCATGATTGCATATTAATTAATTTTTTGTTTAAATGGATATGAAATACAAATGACAATGAATTTTAAGGGATTTTTTTTGTACGTCAGTATTTCAACCGCTATAAATTCTAAGATAAACAGAGCATAATCCTGAGAATACTCTATTATCTAGAGAAAGTTATTATCTTCCTTCTCCAATTTATAAAATGGAAATATATTTGTTTGTTTCAGCGTTATCATGTTTTGCGAAAATGTCAAATTTTTACCAAATTTTTTTTTCAGTTTTACCCCTTAAAAATTGTTTTAATCTGACAGTAAAACTTTTTCAATTATTTATTCCAAGTTTTAATTTAAATGCCATTACAAAAATAGATAGAAAGACAAAAAAATTACTCCGGCCTATGGTTTAGGGATACTACCATAAACCATAGGCCGGAGAGTTTTTTCGTGAGGTAAGCGGATGGGGAAGGTTACGAGCCCTCCAGATGGTGTTGTCCTTGAGGATGCTCGGTCAAAATTGCAGTGACACTAGGGATCAATGCTGACTCACTTGTAGTTCTGCCAGAAAAGTGGTAATCAAATTATTGAGGTTAGCAGTGCGAATGTCTCCGGCCAAATGCTAGTGCATAAGCAGCAACAACAGTTTTGGACCAATAATTCTTTTTTCCCGTTAAAGAAAAGACAAAATCAGCATTAAGAATCAAAATTAATTACATTGATGAAAATATGATATTTTATCAACTTACTGGCTCTCTAAAAGTGTTCAGATTGAATTACATATACGAATTATTGTACCATCTAAGGAAATTTTTGCGTGTATATATATATATATATATATATATATATGTAAGTAGTTGGCCGTCATGAGTCAGGAATTCGATGAGCGGGAATACAAAAAAGTTTATTTAATTAAGTTCTTGGATATAAAGGGACGACACAGGTTACATATATTCTATTTAAATGGGACGTTAATAAAATTACGTCTTGATCGAACACTTCTTAAGAATAGTTTCTGTAAACAAAGCACAGTCGTTTAGCATTATACGTAACATTACGAGTCAATCATTTCTCGAATCCACTTCCGGTCTCGTCTGCCTGCGAAAATCAAAACTTTTGGCAGGCAGACCGCTAAATCCGAGGCGAAAGCTTCTCTTTAGAGTTTATGGCAACGCTTCGTCAGCAGCTAGACGTCATACAGGCGAACAAGTGATTGAAATATGAGAAGACGTTTACTACACCCACCCCCCCACCCCCCACACACACACATATATATATATATATATATATATATATATATATATATATATATATATATATATTTATTTATATATATATATGTGTGTGTGTGTGTGTGTGATATGTATGAACATTTGTATGTATGTATGTAAGTTCATGAGAAATAAATTTTCTCTACAGATATATACCGACAATTTGAACATGCCACTTTAATCTGCATAGCTAATAAAAGTACTTAGACATATTTGTGTAAACACGCCCGCATCTTTGAATTCACCTGCAAAGATAAAAACTATTGAGGAAAATTCATAGAGATATGAAAAAATAATTTAGAATGTAAATAAATTATTTTATCAACAGTTATGCATCATAATTCAACGCAATGTTATTCTAACTTGAATGAGAATCTCGAAAATATTCCCTCTTAATGAAATATTTACATTTCGATGGGGTAAATTATTTCAAATATGTCTAAGGATAATATGGTTTTAAGTATTTTGCGTATTTTTCCGAGCTGTGAACTGCATGTCGCGCATTATCATAAATAATTATATATACTACTTTGAGATTTTAAGAAGTGTGTGTTATCGATTTATATATGATGCGTATTAAGTAAACATCTTGTTTCTTTTGTCAACTCATTGATATGTAAATTTTTGATAAACGAAATCTCCTGTATAAATGTAAATTTTTCGTAAAACTTTGAGAGGGGTATTTGGAAAAAGAGATATGCAGGTTTTAACTTTTGCGATTCTCTTCCTCGACGAACGTTCAAACTCTCAAAGGAGCATATGCAAAATAATCTACAACACGTTTTAATCTTCAGCGTGATATTACAAAAATCTTGGCTTAGTATAGAGATAGTTACAGATAATGCTAATAATTCCATTTTCAACGAAAATTAATTTTAAAAAGCTAATTTCCATGTATTTAACATATACTCCTTATGCTCAATTTTTATTCCAAGTAAAACTCAAATATGCATCATATTTTACCCCAAAGACTTTGTTGAGACAAGAAAACCGCACAAGATAGTACAAACTGAATTTTATAGAGGTTTGTTTGAATTTCTAGTGTACTCACACAATATTCTGGTTCAACATTCTGAAAATATGAGCTATTATGAAGGATGTATTTTTTTAAATGAACCTGCATACACTTAAAAGTTTGTGTGAGTGTTTGATGGAATCTCACAGCATTCAGCTTGAAAAATACCGAACGGTTTGCTTCATCCACTTACTTCCTCCTTTAGGTCATATAAAATATTCTGAATATAATTTTTTCATCGATTCTTTAGGCTAACCAACCTAACTTTTCTTTAACAACTAATCCCTCAAGCCACTGCGCAAAACTTTAGAAGTATGGAATATCTTTCTTGCTGGTGGAAGAAAGGTTTTATCTTTAAATTGTCCAAATACTACGTAAATTCCCATTTTCTTTCATTATTACTAGTGTGGGTCTTATACAAACTATGAAATATTTAACCATTGCCCCCTCAGTTTCAAACTTTATTGAGGGGCTAATACTCGACGGTAACTGCTCCCATGTCATTTTCCTGACTCAGGTTATGCCATCTGACTCATGGAGGTCTAACTTTTGTCATATACTATGGACAAAACCTAACTAGTAGCCGCCCGTATGGTATGGTGGTTAGCATTTATTATTAGCCTCCACTCTGGTTTTTTCCCGAATAAGGCTTAGTTGTTAACGTGTTGTCCCATCATATGAAGCAATGCTGGCTCACCTAAATGGTGATCCTACTATAAAGTAGCCAGAAAATCTTCGTTGTGAATAACGAAAACCGAATATCCAACTACAAATTTCCAGGCGATAGCCAAATAGCTAGTGCACTGGCTTTCGGTACCAGAATTTTAGGGTTCGCGTTGATATACATGCACACACACGCACACACACACACACACACACACACACACACACACACACACACACATATATATATATATATATATAGGGTGTTTAATCAAGACCACCCAAACTCTACACAGTCGGATTCCTTGCGAGGAGTACATAAAAAATGTCCAAAGTACTGTACGTCTAAGACCCATAGTTTTAGAGAAAATTGCGAGAGAAAAGTATGCCGTCGTATCCGGTGTACGAAAGAAACTTTATTGGAAACATGAACAGCGGTATTTGCATATGTTTGCAGACGAAGATGTTAAAACTGTCCACCGCGCATACGGAGACATGCATGTGAGCGCCGTGTGTTCTTCCATCAACATCGTGTAGATTGTGTGTCGGGCCACTCTTCCAGTATTTCTTAGTCTGTCGTCCCACCTGCGGATGGCTTTCGCATCGGGAGGATGGCGTGATGCATAGCGAAGGGCATACTCCCTAGCAGTTCGTAGGACATTACCATTACATTCACCGAAGATAAAGTACATGTCGCAATATTCACGAACAGAATACATTATTACCATGCAAAGATTACCGGTAACAGTATTCAAAAGGCTGCATCACCCATTACCATATGCAGCCATTTAAATACGATTCAAACGACGGCTTGACGTCATTCCACGGCGGGCGCATGCATGCCTCCGTATGCGCGGTGGATATTTTTAACATCTTCCTATGTAAACATATGCAAATACCAATGTTCATTTTTCCAATAATGCTTTTTCCATACGCCGGATATGACGTCATAGTTTTCTCTCGCATTTTTCTCGGAAACTATGGGTCGTAGAGGTACAGTTCTTTGGGCATTTTTTGTGTACTCCAAGCGAGGAATCTGGCTGTGCAGAGTTTGGGCGGTCTTGATGAAACACCCTATATATATATATATATATATATATATATATATATATATATATATATATATATATATATATATATATATATATATATATATATATATATATATATATATATATGTATGTATATATATATATATATATATATATATATATATATATATATATATATATATATATATATATATATATATATATATATATATATATATATATATATATATATTAGGGTGGCCCTTATTTTTCAACTTTGTTTTTTTTAATGTCTCACTCCCTCAGTTTTTTTCAACGGGCTTAAAACTAATTCCCCATAATAATCGGGTCCTTCGCATAATTCTAAGTGGTGCCGCAGAGGCTGTGAATGTCGCCATTTATATAAAAATTACTGTTTTTCCCACAAGTATAACAGAAAAGATGAAATAGGAATTTATGCACGTTAATAAACTAAATAATATCAACTATACACTAAAACATAGTTTTGCATAACCCACCAGCACGTAGGACTCACGATAGGGGGGAGCTGTGCAGGAGGCGTCGGCAGTCCTGGTTGTCGGGAAAACTGACCACGGCGCTTAGTCATAATCAGTATTGCGTTGTCTTCCAAACGAAGCGGTAGCGCGTGGTTTGTTAAAAAATGGCGCTAAAGGGTAAACTTCGCAATCCTATATATCTGATTGAAAGAGAAAAAAATCAAATATTAGGTAGCAAATTACCTTCTAACAAACAAGTAATGCAAGTACTATTTTATAATATGAGATGCGTAAAATTAAGATGCGTGAAAGTGCTCGTTTAGTAACTTCTGAAACTGGAATTTTTTGGCAAAAAGCCCGAATACCATTTAGAGAACCTCAACATTGCATTGTTAAACCGGAAGTCCTATATAATGAATAGAGAATGCTTCAAAAAAGTTCTAAAAGAAAGAGCGAAACTCAGGAGCAAAAAGAACAAAATTTTAAAGAAAAACTAGAGGACCTATTTGATATTGCTCACTCTAATGCCTTGGAAATTATTACAATAGAAGAAGACACACAATTTTTCATCTTCCAGAGGCAGAAAAGACGAATTGGTGTTTTAGGCATTGATAAAAGAACTGATGAAAAGGAAAAACGAGTTCTAAAACGTCTTAGAGCAGAAGAACAGCGACGAAAAAAATTAAAGAGGATACAAAAATGAGTGAAACAATGGAGGACATAGACTAGGACATCGAAGAGTCTTGAAAGTGAAAACCATTAAGTACTTTTGAAATTTGTTTTTATCCAATTATTACATTCTTAACGCAGTATTTTGTAGTATATTTACAAAAGGTTTTGTTTTAGTGTCAGTTTCATCTGAAAAGGAGAGTTCATCTGAAAATCAAATTGATCATGAAGATACGTTGTGTCCCACAAATCAGCCAGGTCCACCCAAAGAATGTAAACGTGAGAACATTAATTTTACTAACACCAAGTTGGTAGCAGCTCTTGATAAATGCAAGTTAAGTGACAGAAACTCTGTCCACATTTTAATGGCTACTGCAGAAGCTTTGGGACACAACACTGTAGATCTAATTATAAATCAAACCTCGATGCAGAGATGCCCTCAAAAGCTTCGTGCCGAGCGTGCTTCGGTAATCAAAAATGAACGTCTGACGTTACAGTTAAAGTTCACTACCGTCCACCGGGATGGAAAGCTTCTTTCATCAATAACTAGGAACTAAAAGCTTGACAGGCTTCCAGTAATTATTTCCGCTAACGGACAAGAGCATGTTTTAGGAGTCCCTCAATGGAATTCTTGCAGTGGAATGATAGAGCAGAAGCTATTTACAACTTTCTTGCTAAAAATAAACCTTTGGATACAGTGCAATCCTTGTGTTGTGACACCACTGCGTCAAATACTGGAAGAATAAAAGGTGCTTGCGTTTTATTAGAACAAAAACTGAGTAAAGATCACTTATACTTACCTTGCAGAAACCATATATATGAATTGGTTTTAAAGTCTGCTTTTGAAGCATGCACTGGTACATCGTCTGGACCCGAAACAGGATTATTTAAACGTTTTCAACAAGCTTGGGCCAATATAGATAATTCTAAATATACTGTTGGAATTGATGATCAATTTGTTGTGAACAGTATCGGTAAAGACATAGAGATTATGCTTCATTTTACCAAAGCACAAGTTGTTATTAAACAGACAAGAGACGATTACAAAGAGCTGCTGCAGTAAGTTATGATATTTTTAGGAGAACACGAAGCAAATGAAATTACATTTCGATTACCTGGTGCTTTTCACCATGCCAGATGGATGGCGAAAGCTATTTATTGTTTGAAAATATTTTTCGAAATCAATTTCATTTGACTCAGAAGGAATTGCAAGGAGTAAGGGATATTTGTATATTTATTGTAAAAATATACATAAAAGCTTGGTACAATGCTCCCTTAGCCTGCAAAGCACCATACCAGGATTGGATGTTTTTTAAAAGATCATTATTTTTACAATATAATAAATGAAAAAATTTCAGAAGAAACAATAACAAAATTTTGTGGACATTTGTGGTAACTTGTTGAAGAAATAGTGGCTTTAGCATTTTTTGATGACACAATTCCTGTCGAACAAAAATAAAAGATGGCCAAAGCATTTAAAGAAAAATAATCAACTACTTGTGACTCTAAGCGTTTCCATTTTGATTTAAAGGAAATGGCCGAATTCACACACAAAGAACTACATAGCTTTGTCTCATAAAGCACATCCAATTTTTTTAAGCGGTTTAAAATATCGTCCGATTCTATTGCTCTTGATCATGCGATCTGGAATTCTCTTCATGATTATCAACGTGGCCTTACAGTAGTCAAAAACCTCACAGTTGTCAATGATATCGCAGAAAGAGGTGTGAAGCTAATGGAAGAATATAACAATATTATAACACACGATAAGGAGCAAAAGCAATACCTATTGCAAGTCGTAAAAGACTATCGGAACCATTTTCCATCTTGCTCAAAGAATTCATTATCAAAAAATTATTGAACCTTTTATTATTAAAATTTAATTTTATAAAATTTTGTTTTGTGGTTAAGCAGCATTATTTCCGTTATTTTTACTCCTAAATATTTGTTTTAAAATTAAAACAGAATCATTAAAAGTGTTATTGTGAAAATTTTGGAATTTAAATCATTTATTTCAATTTTCAACCCCCTTGCGGCACATGTTATTATTAAATAAAATTTTCAAAATTTTTACCAGTTACTTACTAGCCCAAAAGGAAAAGAAATAGGGGGTGAGACTTATAAAAATATAAAATTTATTTTTTGCCTATATGCTAAGGGCCACCCTAATATATATATATATATATATATATATATATATATATATATATATATATATATATATAATGCCCACTCTTGGCATTGTCTGTAGCCTTTCCGAATCGACTTAAGCAGTAGGTTCCGGTCTAATTATCCGTCTTGTAACAAAAAAAGACTGTAGTGCTCTTAACAAAACTAAACACACTACGAGTTCCTCCGCATTAGAAAAAGAAATCCCGCTTCCAAAGTAGTGTTAATTCCAAATATTTTCGAAATAAAGTTGTATTGCTCTGTATAAAAGTTTCAGATGGAAATCTCTTTTTTTTCCTATTTAGTTTCAGATCTTTACCCAAAATCCTCAGCAAATCTATTTAAAACTCTTCATATTTTCCAGTTAACTGTTTTACTTGCCCTGCATTGTAGCCTAATTACTCTTGATAATCTTCTTCTCAAATAAATATTTAATTATTTTGGGGCATTTACTTAATTACAAAGGAATTTAATCTCCAAACTAATTTCTGATATAAAAAACTTGTATTTAATAAAATATTTTTATGTCATTTAAAAGGTCGTTGGTCTGACAAGAATAATTTTTATTAAAATCATAGCTTGTTGACTTCATTTTTATGTTCATAAATTGCCTAAGATATTTCAAACTATGGGGAATTTAAGGCACGTGGATCCTTCAAGGTAAAAATACACTGAAGAGCCACTGAATTAGGGATACCTACCTAGTAACGAGTTGGGCCTCCTCTGGCCTTGATAACGGCTGCCACACGACGAGGCATACATTCAACAAGTTTCTGGAAACGTTGCACGGGAATGGTTTGCCAAATATTGACTAAACCTGTCCATAATTCAGTAAGGTTCTTTGGTGCTGTGTGATGGCCTTTCACGACTTGTTCCAAAACATCCCAAAGATGCTCAATAGGATTTAAGTCTGGGCTTCTAGGTGGCCAATTCATGACAGAGAAGTCAGAGGAATGCTCATCCAACCAGCCAGTAGCCAACCGGGACTTGTGAGAGGAACAGTTGTCTTGCTGGAAAACTCCATTACCGTGCGGATAACAGAACAGCATAAACGGATGGAGGTGATCAACCAGCAACTCTACGTACCGAATTGCATTGAGGAAGGTTTTTACACGCACCAAAGATCCCAAACTTTGCCACGAAAAAACACCCCAGACCATGATTGAGCCACCATGCCATTGTACAATTCCAGCCAGGCATGCAGGATCCATGGCTTCATGAGCCTGACGCCCTATTATCAGCCTCCCGTCGGCGTTAAGTAGTCGGAATCGAGACTCATCACTCCATGCTACTCGTTTCCAGTCCTCTACACCCCAGTCTCTGTGCTCTCTTGCCCAGGCAAGACGTGCAGCCCGATGGCGAGTATAGAGGAATTGCACTCTCGTAGGTCGACGGCTCCCGAAACCCATACGGCGAAGCGAGCATTGCACAGTCCGTTTACTGACTGTACGACTGGCACCGTCATTAAACTGGGTGGTAATTTGAGCTAATGTTTGGCTTCAATGGGTACGTACAATACACCTGAGCCGTCTCTCACCACGCACTGTCAAGACTAATTGTTCTTTGCAGTTTGCCCGATCGCTAGTTTTTTTTCCACCATCCATGTATTCTTGGTATACTCTTGACACTGTCGACCTTGAAAATCCTAGCTGTCTGACGATTTCGGAGATTGAATGGCCCATGCGTCGCGCACCTACGATTTGTCCGCGATAGAAGGCGTCTAAATCAGGCAGTTTACCCATACTGGCAATTCCAACAACTAATTCAGAACAGCCATAGTACGCGCTATATATGCAGTTACCACAGCGCCCTCACTTGCGCATACATGATGCGCAGCGCTACACAATTTGCCTAGGCTTTGCTATCCCTAATTCAGTGGCACTTCAGTGTATTTTTATTGCTTTGTGAGAACACGTGTCAGAATTTTGAAAAACCAATTCTCAGCCCCAAGTTACATGGGAAAACATGTCAATAAATCCCCCTGTATTATAAAAAAAGCCGCAAAATAGTTCAACTTCCATTATAATATTTAGTTACAAAATTTTTAAATGTTTTTTCTTATACATATTTTCTAAATTTCAGGCCAACATTGCACATTGACTTCTTTTTAATATACCGTTTCTCATCTCAAACATAAGTAATCATTCTCATGAATACTGAAATAAAAATACACTTTACTCACATTAATTTTAACTTACGCAATTGTAACCCTGATACATCGACATAGTTTACTGACTTTAGGGTTATCAAGTAGAAGAGTGGCACTTTATAAACTACATGCGACCATTATACATGCTATGAAGCTCTTAAAACTGCTGCATTACAATCCCAAAAGAGAGTTTTGTGGATGAAAAGATACACATGGAATCCCTCAGATTTGCTAGGGAGGTTTAAAAGAAACTCTGGTGTATCAATTATTTCAATTGATTTTGAGGCTTACCTTTCATTCAGATAATGATCATGGTAAGAAATCGTAAATTCACAAACTTATGATCCATCAAATTTTCTTGAAATCGTAATTTTTCTAGTATTCAAATATATTTTTCTTCACGTCTGATTTAATAGTTGTAACCGATTTAAATATTTTTAAACCCCACTAGACCAGAAACCTTCAAGGGGGAAAAATATTTTAAAACTTATTACCTCTGCTTGGTCTCTGCTTCTTCTATTTTTACAACTCATGCTCACTAAGTTTGAATCTATTATATAGGTTTAATAAAATATGGCTTATTTGCCGATGGATTGTGAAAATGTTTAAAAAGCTTGTTTAAAAAGCTGCATGTTTAAAAAGCTTATGGGAATCACGTGAATCAACACCTTATTTATAAAATCAATCTCACTTAATTACTATTTCCTGGTAAAAAGAGCTTAATAATTCCTTGTTTGCGCATAATGTAAATATGCTGCATATACACTTGTAAGGAATACACAAGATTCGATTCACAAGAATCGAACTTTTGAGTGAATTAAAGAAGCTGCTTTAGATATGCTAATTTCGGCATACGCGCTTAGTATAAATACCACGCAGCGTCATTAATAAAAAGGGGAGGTTGTTAAGGTTGAAAAGGTGTTATCCTGCGCTAGTGCTTAGCGGGCCAGAAGTTTACATGGCAGTACTGCTGGTTTGACTTACTGTTCGTGAGTATAAAAATATATTGTTCTTGAAAGCTGTGTTTATACATTCCGTACAAGTAGTACGCATGCTTATTGCTGTAAAAGCCAATTATATGTGCAACGAATTCAATAAACATTGTTTCATGTATAAACTGTGTTTGCTTCAAATTCAAATAGAGTGCCACTTCAAATTATATACACCCAAGTATGGGTAGAAGTGAGTATAGATTCTCTATACTGGCGCCCGAAAGATATATATACCCTGGTAGTTAGCGTTACATTTGTAACGAACAACATAATTGAAATTAAAAACTGTGTACTGTGAACTTATATTGATAAAATTGTTGCAAGTACTTATATACTATTTAAAAAATGAGTGTTGTAGAACAAAATCCTGCTGGAAATTTTCCTCGAGTAATTATGGTTCAGCAAATTGGGCCATTCGAAGCCACCTTCAATGGCGGCCCCTCAAGCCAATTCCTAAAGAAAATTGAGCATTACTTTCAGCAACAATGCACCCCAGAGGGGGATAAACTTAAAATTGCTCTAGCCGCTTTAAGAGGTAGTGCATTTCAGTGGTACACATGCATGCAAAGCAGTAATCTGATTTTTGACTATTTGTCATTCAAGCAACAGTTTCTTAGTGTTTTTCCAAAGACCTTTAATCAAAGTGAAATTGAAGCGGAAATTTATTCGCTAAGGCAACGTGAAGGTCAGTCTGCATTAGATTTTGCTATGGAAAAGATTTCCAAGTGTGAGGAATATTTAGAAGGGGTGACGGAAGCGATAATCTTAAAAATAGTTATCCAACGTTTGAAGCCAAGTGTTCAAGATTTTTTAGATAATCAAACAATTACAAGCAAGGTTACCCTCCTTCAAGCTTTAGCTAAATATGACAATAGACATTTCTTCGCTACCCCTCACCGTCATTCAGGTACGAGAAGTTTTATACAGCCGCGCCAAAATTTTTCGCGAGTTTCAAACCAGCAGCGTAAGCAGTACCGCAGGCAAAATAATAGAAGCGCACGGCGTTATAATGAAATTAGTGCTCTTAAAGTAAATAATATGGAAGCACCTTACTTGCACTGGCAAGTTGATTCACATGGTATGGTTCAACCTGTTGAAACTGTGTGGTCAAATGTATTATTTTGTCCGAGTAGTAATCATTATTTTGAGAATAGTGAAAGTCAGGGTATTTTTGTGGCTTATAAAGAAAGTGAGTCTAGCTGGAATAATGCGGTAATTCCAGTACAAATTTCTGAAAATAGTGCCGATACTAATGCTAGTGGTTTAGAAAATAAATCATCTGACACTTTTATTAATGCTATACCTGATATTATTAATGCTATACCTGATATTTTAGAGGATATTCACACATGTGTTAATGAAGGAAATTTAGTAGATGACGAAGTATGCATTACGGAAGTTAGTGAATACTTATTAGTTGACGACAATAAAAATTCTTTAAACGATAGTAGGAACTCGCTAGGTAATGATGATATTATTTCAAGTTTCCATCCGAATGAGGATGCTGTAGGCCAGGTTGATAATATGGTTTTAAATAAAGTACATGAAAACCAGACTGAGAATCAGGATGAAAAGTTGACACAGAGTTATACTGTAAGTAATTTAGCTGATGCTTCGGAAGTTATAGACGTCGTTTGCATTAAAACGCACCAGTACGAAAAGCTTAATCTTCCTAAAACTGAAGCAGTGTTAAAGAATTTAAATGATAACGATTCTGATGTCGCAAGTTTCAAAGAGACTTTTTCGTCAAAAGAGGATAAAACTAAAGTTAAGGGGGATAAAAAACGTGAAAAAGAGCCTTCAGGTTCCAGCATTAAAACTGCTAATACTGAAGTAATTAAGGCGGTAAACAAGAAGTCGTATAAGCACAAATACCAAAAACAGAGTCAGTTTGTTGAAAAACATGACACAGGTAGAGAGATAAAGCCAGTAACTAAACACGTTGGTGCGGCGTATAAATTTGACAAAATAGAATCTGCATTAAAATCTAATACCGATACAAGCAAAAGTACGAAGAAAGGTAAAGTGTGCACTACAAAACCTCCATCTAAGGATGAACGTGGCACACATAAGGTACACAAGGTTATAAAAAGGAAGAATGACAATTTTAAAGTTCCTTTGCATAAGTACAGGAAACGGAAGATTTCTGCCGCCCAGCAAGGTTGGCCTCCTCCCAAGAGACCTCCTGTCCATCGTCAAGCCGGACCAGCGCCTCAGGACCAACGAACTGCTGGACGAAGGATGCCCACACGGTCAACGAACCCCTTTACTAGGACTGCGACCATCAAGAGAGGTTCCACGGATTGGACAGACTGGTGCAAGGAAGTTGCTGCATTCATGAGGAACAAGTCTTGTATTAATTCTCTTATTCTAACTCCCACCCTTTAATAAAACCGAACCAAATTGGTTTGAAGTTCCCCATTGTATATACTGTGTAAACATTTTGAGGGGAAGGAGTGAGCCACTGAAAAAAAAAGGCATACTGTTGTTTTATAAATTTTTGAAGGGGACATGTAGTGACTAGAAAAAAAAATACATACTGCACAATATACCAATTAACCACTAATGTACTAACTTCACAAAAAATAACACATGTACATTATAAATTGGGGGAGAGCAGATACAGTCAAGAAATGTCATGCTGTGCAATTGTGTTGACAATTTTAACTAAAATAAGTTTTTAGGGCGCAGTTGGCCAGCCCAGTATCCGCAACTCTGCAAATCCACTGTGTGATGGTGTCACCTGGACCCTTCGGGGTTAGTTTTGTAAAATGGTAATGGCGTTTTTCCCCCACACAAAGTGTGGAAGGTTTTTTGGCTTTGCCACCCATTATGTAAAAAGTCAGACCAGCACGCGTTTTCAATTAGTTAACTGAAGCCGTTCAGACCTCAGTTACCTAATTTTTTTTTCGAGGGAGGCCAGTGTAAGGTATACACAAGATTCGATTCACAAGAATCGAACTTTTGAGTGAATTAAAGAAGCTGCTTTAGATATGCTAATTTCGGCATACGCGCTTAGTATAAATACCACGCAGCGTCATTAATAAAAAGGGGAGGTTGTTAAGGTTGAAAAGGTGTTATCCTACGCTAGTGCTTAGCGGGCCAGAAGTTTACATGGCAGTACTGCTGGTTTGACTTACTGTTCGTGAGTATAAAAATATATTGTTCTTGAAAGCTGTGTTTATACATTCCGTACAAGTAGTACGCATGCTTATTGCTGTAAAAGCCAATTATATGTGCAACGAATTCAATAAACATTGTTTCATGTATAAACTGTGTTTGCTTCAAATTCAAATAGAGTGCCACTTCAAATTATATACACCCAAGTATGGGTAGAAGTGAGTATAGATTCTCTATACACTATCTACCAATAAATATTTGGAGATCCATGCAAATACGATATCTGCGGTCCTGACGGCGTTACTCAAGCCCTCTACCGGTAAATATTGTGTAGGAAACAGCATTGCCATTAGTCGCATGCAAGGTGTCACGAAGTGCAGAGTTATCTGATTTCGTGAAAGGTGTAA
Source organism: Dolomedes plantarius (assembly GCA_907164885.2). Classification (NCBI taxonomy): domain Eukaryota; kingdom Metazoa; phylum Arthropoda; class Arachnida; order Araneae; family Dolomedidae; genus Dolomedes; species Dolomedes plantarius. The sequence goes on along the minus strand of OU015500.1, from coordinate 13,834,351 downwards.
TCGTCAGGTATCACAGAAATAGCCGATTCTTAAGGAACAGATCTAGCGAGCTGAATTACCCAAAATCAACAGTGGCCTATGTAATTCATAAGTGGAAGATGAGCGGTGATTGTCGAATGTGCCCCGAGTCAGTAGACCCACGAAACTGGGAGACCGACAGGTGCTCTCCAGAGAAATTGGGAAGAACTGCACACAACCGATGACTTACGTACTTCAGGAGATTCAAGAGGCATCCAAAAGTGCTGTTTCGATGAATACCATTCGTAAGGAAGCACATCTGCTTGGTTTTCACAGTCGTGCTGCCGCCCATAAAACTTTGATCACAAAGTCCAACCATGCTGCTGGGTTAATTTGGTGCAAAGGACGTCTAAAGTGGACCGTAGATCAGTGGTAACGGGTTCTTTGGAGCGACGAATCAAGATTCACCCTCTACCGTTCGGATGGTAGAGTCTGGGTTTGGTGTCTGCCTGGAGAACGTCTTCTGCCAGAATGCATTGTCCCCAGAGTAAAGTTCGGAGGAGGCGGAATTATGGTCTGGGGATGTTTCTCCTGGTATGGATTGGGACCATTGGTCCCTATTCATCGTAAGCTCAACGCCGACGCTTGCTGCACTACTTTGGATGACAGTGTGCATCGTACATTGTGGCAGTTTTACGGGATGGACCTATGTTACTTACAGGATGACAACGCCAGTTGCCATGTTTCGAAGTCCACCATGGATTGGTATGGGGACAAAGGAGTTAACCGAATGGACTGGCCTGCCCAGAACCCATACATGAACCCTATCAAGAGCCTCTGGGACGAGTTGGATTGCCAAATTAAGGGGTGAAACAACCATCCAAAAACGGTGAAGGAACCTACATGTCTTCTCCAAGCCGAGTGGAAGAAAATGCCACAACCCGTCATACAAGGATTTGTGGAAAGCATGCCCTGGAGTGTTGAGGTTGTAATTGCCTCCCGTGGAGGATCTACCAACTATTGAATATGATTAAATTTTGTTTTTCTTTTGTATCACAGGCGTCCAAATACTTATTAGTAGATAGTGCATAAAACTGTGTTTTACCAACCCCATACAGGTTTTCCCAGCTCTTCTATTTAATTTGGAAGCATAAAAGGTAATCCTACTAACAATTGTATGTAACGTGAAAACCAGTGAGGTTTACGATGAATATCCCCATAAATACTTTCATCTTCATAAATTATCCATATGCTAAAGTGGAAATATTAGTGATCGAATGAATGTGTACGTTCTCTAGAGAAATAAGGGTAAAGGTGCGAAAACAAATTAATAGATAATTGCATTTAAAGAATAAAATGAAGAGCAAAAAAGGACGTCTCACGCGAGGTATTTATTTTATAGCGTATAGTAAAAATAATGTTACATACATTTTTATTTTTTGAAAGTGTGTTTTGTGCATAGAAAATTTAAGAGAAAAATGAAAAAAACTGTTGTTATTTTCAAAACTTCTTTATTCCGGAAATTTAATATTGATAGCTAAGACACTGCAAAATTGAAAATCTGGGCAGACGTTTTCAAGATATTGCAGATGCTTATTTCCCATAGAATGGATAAATAGAAAAGATGTCTATTAATCAGAAAGAAAGTATTTTTTTCTTGTTATGCAGTAGTTTAAGGTTAGAACTAAAGTAATAAGAGGTAGGGATATTTTGGCGGAAATTACATTTTGATAAATACAGAAAAAATTCATGGGAAAATGGCAAATTTTTTCAGTCATAATCGGAAGTAATTTTTTTGTTGAAGTAAACTTACCAAATCATTTCTCGTTTACACATGAAATAAATATTTCATAGCGTTTTTCTAAGTACACGAAGGTTTTATCTGCTATAGAAAATAGTATTTTGGTTGGCTTTTTTTTTATCTAGTTTGAATTCTATGCCCTACTTTAATATCAAAAGGATGATTTCAAAACATATCATACGGAAGAGTATTTTCATAATACAAAGAAAAAACTTTAAATTCTTTTACAACCCTTGCAAATTTTTCATTTGAGCTTCAACGAATCAAGATCTCTTGTTACAGCATCTTAACGACATATCTTTAAAACTATAAGAACACCTTATTTTATTTTCAATTTATTAATAACCCTACTATAATTGAAAGATGCCTATAATTATTTCTAAACATTATTTCCCTGTATAACTGATCTTGTTTTTAAATGATTTATTTTATATTTATATTTATTTTTACACAAAAAATAATTTTTACACAATAACGTAAAGAAATTGGAATAATCGGGTTAATGTAAAAGACTCGTACTCGAATGTCTCGTACTCTGTGTAACCCGAAATCAACTTTTATAGATGCCATTCGACGATAAAATGCTGATAGCACTTATGGAGTGGAGCCCTGACCAGGGAGGTGGCACAAATTAAACGGTCTAGTCAAGAATTTCTTAGTGAGGACTCTACAGAAAATCATGCGTCAGCGTTGATTTCAAAGGGGCCCCAAGCTGCAGATCTGATGACAATACCCAAACAATTCGTCGGGAACTGTAATATCGGATGCTAAGGTAAGTAGGCTGCACATCTGTTCCACATTAACTGGCCTAATGCAACCAAGAGGTGTTTAGAACGTCGTTCATTAACAATACAAAGGTGATAAAAGGTTATGTGGAGTCATGAATTTCGTTTCATACTTTTCCAATACGATGAACATGCCTGAATATGGTATTTACCAGGGAAGCGTTTCTTCCCCACAGCATAATCTCAACAGCTGAATTCGGACAGGGCTCTCTGATGGTCTCAGTCTGTTTCTACTGAGTTCTATTGGTTTTCTTTCCACTAAGGATTTTGAGAGCTACACAAACAGTGTAGATCATTAGGCTATTCTGAGTAGGATCTCCAGAGTAGGAAGGACTTCTGAACCGAATCCTGTTATTTTTTTAGCTTTGTCGAGGTCTTATTTGATGAACAAAACATTCAAAAAAATAATTTTACTAACATGCATAGAGTACCGATCTCAATCCTATCGAACACGAATGGAACAAACAAGAATGCCAAGTTCCTGGTCAATAGATATCGTTCTCTAGTAAGAGCTCTCTCGCAATTGCTATAATCGACAGATGATGACAAAGCCTAGCAGATGAATAAAAGAAACTCGTTCAAAGCATGCCCAAGAAGAGTCGGGCAATCGTTGCAAACAAAGGTGGTACAGCAGTGTACTGTTATTTTTTTTTTAATGAAGGTATTTTTACGCTTCTGACCTAAGGGACCAATTACTTTGAGCGACATTAAGTACGTCTATTTTTTGTCAATGGGAGGGAGAGTAATACTCAATTTGAAAGTTAACTTTTTTATCTGTAAGTAGGATAATGTATTCAATATGTGAGGAAAATAAACTTTAATAAGGGTCTTCCTGCATTTTTTAAAATTTTAAATCTGGATTATTTATCACAATTAAAGTACAGAAAAACTGCAGAGAGGTTATAATTCTAGATGCTATTAATTACTTACAGAAGTGTTATTAGTATCACTATATGTGATTTCTATGAAGTACGTAGAAAGCATAACATTTATATTAACGTTCAGACTTTTTTCTCTTCATAAAAGTTTGTTAACATATGACCGGATTCAAAATAGAAAATCAAAGACTAGTTTTCTCTCGTATGTCGCAAATACACACGCATGCAAAATCAATTTTTGTGAGTTCACAATCTGGCTTTCTATTACGTACTATACGTAGCCCTAAAATCAGTCAGCTGATTATAAAGGCAATAAAGAAAATGCTACTTTAGGAGCAAATGGTAACCTAAAATTTCGATGTTATAGCATGAAATCACATTTTTGACAATTAATTAACATTGATAATGAAACAACCTAAATTTAAATTTAGGTATAACAGCAAAAATTTTATTTGTGTTCATTGACTAAATAATTATAATGATAACAATGTAAAGTGGATCTAATTCCCATCTATTCATGTGAATTATTAACTGCGAAACCCAAAGATAGTAAAGTTTTGTTAATATTACGAAATACCATTTTTTCAAGTTATTTCTTCATCTATACTCCGACAGTTATGAAGAAAATGTAATCAAAAAGTACGGAACTATTGAAATTGCACAAGACTAGCATAATTAATCAAGAAAAAACAATTTTTGATCGCATTTAAATTCCTTTTATTTCAATCATGAGGAAGATTTTAAATCTTCTTTGATGATTTTTTTTCCTTCGAAACTGAAAAATTTTAATCTGTCAGTAAAATAACAACTTAAGGATTATCAAAACTTTAAGATGGAGGACGAATGAGATGGAAAGATAATAAGAAAAACTTTAAATAAACATAGTCCATGAAACGTTTCCATTTTATTTAAAACAGAATTGAATTGTCATCATTAACTTTCCAGCCTCGCAATATAAGTGACATAGCGCACATAAGGAAATAGCTTTAACAAAAGGATCAATCATGTATAAAGATTAAAGGTTAGTCATTCAAAACATTTAATTAACGTTCCTTTAATTCAACGGAAATATAAAACGAAATGGATTCATTAAGCTGCAAAAGAATTTCTGTACCTCACTCCGTTTCACTTGCTATTATTTCTGCTTTTATATGGATTTACCGGAACTCAGTAATGACTTCATGCAGTTGTATCATGCCATATTTTAACGATGGACTGGAAAAATAAAACGTTTTGCTATTCAGTAATAATAAAGTACTTTTGTATATTTTTTATTTGGGATTATATGTAATATTATGATTTAATGCGCATCTCAGTTTATGGAATTTAAACTTTATATTTTACATTAAGAATCAAGAAAATTGAAAATTTGAAATTTAACTGCTTGTAATTTAACCATAAATTGATTTTATTTCGGCTTTCAAAATATAGAATTAATTTTTAGACCACGCAAACCTTTTAAACTCATCTATCTTTAATTCTCCGTTTAGCATTTTTTAAATTAACAATATGCCATGTAAGTGAGTGCTACATTTCTGTTATAATAACAGTTAAAATATAGATTTTCTGATTTATTATTGTATTTTTAAGAACTTAATTCGTTAGTATTTAGTCTCGCAGTTTGAAATAATTTACATGATGTACAAAACTATGGGTGATTTTCATTTCTTTTTATGCAGGTACATTATAAAATTTATAGAGATGCTCAGAAAATAAAGTAATTCAGAATAATAATGCTTCCCGGATGTTAGTCCGTAAGCTTGGTGAAGTTGAAGACCAGAAACAATACCCGCAAACTAAGACGAGGGTTCATTTCCCCTGTTCGGTTTATGTTTAGTATGGGTCTGGACGCCAGACCGATAGTACAGATCTGGTAACCAATCTGGCCAACCTGGACTCCCAGAAAATAAAAGTAAGTAAGTCTACAGGGAATCCGTAGAGATACCTCCTAAGTTTCCTAAGTAAAAAAGTAAGCTGAAAGTGAACATGAAAAGAGCTTTGTTCGATCCCTATAACTGTGATCGCTCTTTAGCATTCTAATTTTTAATTGCATATTTTTGTTTGTTCTGCGCAAACGCGAATTCGCATTTAAGCGGTGCACGCTCGTTCGCAGTATTCATTCATAAGTTTTTGGCCTTTCGCCAACTAAGAAAGATCACGGTGGTTTTTTGCCATTCGGCACGCTTAGAGTACGAACGTACTCAGTTGAATTACGAGTACATTATCATCATTGTTACCCATGTATTGCTGCAATAAACGCAATTGTTTTGCCAAGTACATTCCGTTTGTTTCTTCCGGCATCATACATGCCACCGCACACTGGTCCGTCCGGAGTTAAACCGAGCTGGTCTTCAGAAGCAAGAGCTACAAATACAGCCGAAAGTTTAGAAAGCACGACATATTTCAGTTGTAAAGAAACTATCGCCAGCTATTGGAAATTGGTGAGTGCTCGATACTTTATTTATCTTAACAGTTAAAAAATATGTCTGAGAAAAAGATGAAAGAACTAGGTATTAGAAAGAGGGTCTTAAAAGCCCTATTTACAAAGTTTAAGGACAAAACAAATCTTGATACTTTTGACAGCGCTGAATTAGATTTAGCAATAAGCAAATGTAAGACATTCGAATTAGGTTTCAAAGAAATATTTAAGAGAATTTATGATGTCTGTGGTGAAGCAGCTATTGATGAGTTTATAGAAGAAGAGCAATTAAATAGTGAGAAAATCGATTAACTCTATTTGAATCTCGTTAGGAAGTCGAGTGAAATTAGTGAAAAAGAAAGACTTCAAAATTCTAGAATAGAAGTCAATGAAGAAGGTTTGAAACTACCAAAGCTAACGTTATCAACTTTTAGCGGTCAGATAACTGAATGGCTTACTTTTAGAGACTTGTTTAACGCGAGTGTTCATATGAATGATAGTTTATCAGACACACAAAAATTGCAGCATTTAAAAGCTTCGCTAAAGACGGATGCATTCAAAATCGTACAATCTATCTTGATTAC